>CM042142.1:111768800-111788800 GCA_023376005.1 Doryteuthis pealeii | reverse complement strand
GAGACTTTTAATACTTAATTCGGTGACCACTTAAGCAACAGAGGTACTGTAAGCATCCTGGTTCTTTGTTTACAAAGATCACTTGATTTGGTATTATATGGCCCAAAAGGGTTGATATGCTGTAAAACAAAACAACCAACCAAATTTATATAATTGCAACACACACACACATATATGTACGTATATTAATTATATATTATATATATATATATTTGTGTTAGTATAGCATTCAATTCTAGAGACTAAACAACAAGAAAGAATTAATATTTCCTCTAATTCAAACAATTTATTGGCTAGACATAAAACAACAAACAACAATATAAAGTCCTTCCTGTAATAAAGTTAGTTTAAGGGACTTACTGGCGTGTTGGAGAAGATATCTTAGGGTGGTTTCTTTGGGCCCCTGAATTCGCTGCCTCGTGGTACTGCTGGTGGAATCTGTCTGCCTTGGCTTTTTGTATATTGTGCCTAAACTCTGGGCTATGACGTGATTGGTATATCCAATCACAGAGCCTCTCTCTCTCTCACTCTATATACAGGAATAACCATTTTACTGACCCAACATATATATATATATATTAATAATAATAATAATGATAAATAATAATTTATTATTATTTATTGGCTTTAACTTTGTGTATTGAGCACTTAAGTATATTCATCTTGGGCAACTCTTTCGTATTTTTTCTTTTGGCCATTATTATCAGTGGTGACTGATTATTTTCAGGTGGTGCATATGATTTTTTTTTTCTTTATGTATTTTTTTTTTCCAGGCGAAATTTGTATTGCGTAATTACACTTATAGTGCCGAGTGTTTTTTACACTGTTGGAGTTTATTATAATATAATATATATATATATATATATATATATATATATTGTGTGTGAAATGGAAAAGGAATTGAATCCGAAATATGAGGAAAAATGAGTAAGAAAAGAAATGTAGATGGATAAAATGAATTTAATCAATATCACATTAATCGATATCACTTACACATGTGTTTCGGTCAGTTTATGTGTGTGAAAATATTTCGCACACATAGAAGATTCGACCTTCATCAGAGTGAACATTTTATTTGAATGAAATTATTTTGAGTGAACATTTATTTTGAATGAAATTTTTCCCAACAAATTTTTTCAATTCAAAATAAATGTTCACTCTGATGAAGGTCGAATCTTCTATGTGTGCGAAATATTTTCACACACATAAACTGACCGAAACACATGTGTAAGTGATATGCATTAATGTGATATGATTAAATTCATTTTATCCATCTACATTTCTTTTTTCTTTATCATTTTTCCTCATATATATATATATATATTATATATATATATATATATATATAGACACTCCTGTACAAATCTTATCACAGACCTAGACTGACTCTTATCTGGAACTAATCCTAAAAAATCCCAAACCAACCAAAATTAATTCTAAATTTTTTAGCATTCTTAAAGTTCATAAAAGCAATTTTCACTACTAACAATAGAATCATGTTTTCCTGACGCAGGAAATACAACACCATGTAATTTTCTTCCTGGCATTATCGTGTAATAATCTTACATTACAAAGTAAAAACAAAAAGAAATAATATATAATAATAATAATAATATAATAATAATATTAGAATTTAAGGGGGGGGGTATGGCTTGCAAACATAGACAGATTCCTCGTGTTTAGGTTTCACTATCAGAAATCCTTGCGGTTGTTTTTCAAAAGTTGGATCAAGTGCTTAAGGCCTAGTAAGAATTTCTTCTTCTTCTTCTCATTATTTATTATCATTATTATCATTATTATTATTATTATATTATTATTATTGTTATTGTTGTTGTTGTTGTTGTTATTATTATTATTATTATTATTGTTATTGTTATTGTGTGTTATTATCCATTATTATTATTATTTTATTTTGTTATCATTATTATAGTGATGGTGATGAATGATGATAATAGTAGTAGTAGAAGTAGTTGTCATTATTAGTAATTATTTTTAATAATAGTAATTATTTCTCATAATATACAAGCAGTTATTTTACTCCTTGCAAGTTTTTCACACCAGCTTTAACTGGTGTCTTTCAACTGAAGTTTGAGTGACAGCAAGTTTCTTCAGGTCTCCAGGACACTTCTGAGTATTCTGCCAATCTCAACAATGCTGTGGCCCTCCTCCTCCAATTTCCAAATTCCCTCTATCTTTTTTCCAATCCTTTGGAAACTGTTTCAAGAGCACTGGCTACAATCGGTTATTGCTGTTACCTTTCCACAGCTTTTTCAAACTCTTTAGTAAGATCCAAGAATTTGTCTCTATATCTTTGCTTTTTTTCATTTTTCATTTTTCATTTCCGCTCAGTGGTAGCTGAAAGTCTTGTCACCTCCACCGAACATATTGTTTAACTTCATTATTCTTGTTTTACGATATGATATATAAGTTATGTAATTATTTTACCTCCCGCTAAAAAAAATATTTAGAAATTGTTATTTTCTAGAATTTGGCTTATGTTATTATTTTGTATTATGTAATCATTTTATCTTATAAAAAAATAGGAAGAAGGTGACAAGACTTTCAGACCACCCTGTACACTACATAAGTTGTTGTAAGTATTATTATTATTAGTAGTAGTAGTAATAGTAGATTTTTTCTTAATAACAATAGTGAATTATAATAATAATAATATTAATAATATAATCTTTTCAGCTAGTATATTAGGTCTGAGACCTGTCAGCTGTTCCTTATAAATATTCATTTTAAATCCACTGAATATTTAATGTCATTCACAGATTTATCCAACTTTGCCTTGAAGGAGTTTAGAGATGGGGCATTCACTAACTGATGAAGGTAGTTTATTCCATGTATTCACCACTCTGTAGCTAAAATAATTTTGTCTTGCGTTTGCTTTACAAGATTTTTTAAGGAGTTTTAATTTATGTCCCTTGTATAGGTATTTGAGAATGTTTAGTAGGTCAGAAATTCGTTGAATAAAAACCATGCGTGTATTTGTAGGCTTCGATCAGTGTTATGATTATCATTTCTTCTTAATAATGACGGTAATAATAGAGTAGTAGTTTGTTATTATTATCTCTTAATGATAGTAATAGTAATATCTATCAATTCCTCTACATAATAATAGTAGTATTATTGTTATCATTTCTTAATAGTAATAACAATAGCCATACAGTCAAGTTACACTGAAGCACCAATTCTGCTAGATCATGAAGTTAAGCATCAATGAGCCTGTTAAATATTTAGACGAGTG
The DNA here is from genome assembly GCA_023376005.1 of Doryteuthis pealeii. Classification (NCBI taxonomy): domain Eukaryota; kingdom Metazoa; phylum Mollusca; class Cephalopoda; order Myopsida; family Loliginidae; genus Doryteuthis; species Doryteuthis pealeii. Next base: position 111,785,547 of record CM042142.1, on the reverse strand, counting down.
GCTACTCTGAGCAACAGCAGGTCATTTAAGCAAAGCTGAGGCCAGTGTACCAATATCTAAGCAAAGCTTAGCAAAAAAACAACACAATGGTAGTAATATTAAGACTTCTTCTTCTCTTCTTCTTACTCTTTCTTCTTCTTCTCTTCTTTCTTCTTTTCTTCTTCTCCCTTCCCTCCTCCTATGCAAATATTTGCCCTTCCATAACATACTCAATGTGTAAATCCAATTCTGAACTACCTGAGAAGTACAGTGTCCATGAGCTTTACAATTGCATAAACCAGTAGTCATGATATATAAAACAGATAGTCATATTGTCATGGCTATAACATTTTATCATTTAGGGATAGTATGATACATGCTGTAGATAATACACTACGTAGATTGGTTTTAGATACACCACATATATGAGAATCTCCATATATACTATATATTATTGATTCAGTGTATATCTGTATATCTAGTGTTGACCACTACTAGGTAACTACATTAAGCACATCTGTGAAACATTCTATTATAGTCCACCATGCTTATATGTTAGTTTTATCCATAAATAAGATACACTACTAACACATACTAGACTCCATAGAATAGTATTAAGAGTTACACTGTATTTACGTACCTATAACATATTTGTGTCACTACAACTCTAATCATTACACATCTAGAATTTTATAGGGTTTCTTTGTTTCATACCACCTCACCCATCAGTCCTGAGTCTAAATAATGTGATGGGTCTTCTATCTATCTGATATACATATAAAGACAATACACTGGCGTAGATCAATTCCAATTAGTCACCTCACCAAACATTTGTCCGAGTTACATACAATTCGATCAGACTGAACCTCCTATAGATAATATACCAGTACATGAGAATAAGTCCTTCCATTAATAGCGGTCTGCGAAGAAACAATAGATTCAATATTGTGTTAATTTAACCTTAGTGTACCGCGATATTATCTTCACTTTGCCAAGAGTAGTCTTCTCGCTTGTAAGCTAGTCGTTCACACTGAGGGACTCTGGATTAAGCGCGTTCATTGGAACTTGTCTTCCGCTTTTAGCTGGATCTTATCAAGAATTGCTCATGGGCTAGAGTCTATCTACCCCTTCTCGGTGGGGCTTTTGGCCCCCCCCCCCTTACATTACTGTAAAGTCCTTTATACAGCATGACTATCCTTTAGTTCCATGTCTGTAAACATTTATATGTTGGTTAATTTGGGTATCTTGTTTATACTAAATATTGTATATGTATTTACATGTTCTATTCTCCTGTACATTAATGTATCTTATCATTTTCCATGTGTCTGTTATAATATATATAATGTTTTGCCTCACTACGTGTCAGAATTGTATGTTCATTAATATACTTTGATCTTACCTAGTATAGTTAGAGTGCAATTACTCTGTTCAACTTGTATCTTGTGTAGTAACCTTTTCCCTATCCTTTAATACTTGTGTTACTTCCTATTATTTCTCTGTTAACTCTGATACTCAACGTTAAAACAGAAGGATAGTTTGGTACTGATTTAACACAATAGCTGGAGTGTAAGGGGTTCATACATTTCCCAAGGGTATTAGTCCATAAGTGGATGTAATCGCACAACTGAGTTTGAACCATCTTACTACGATATGTCTAACAGTCCAGCATGTTAAACACTCACACATACAAGGACTACCCCCATATTTAATCTACTGAATTTATTATTATTCACTTAAAGGCCACTTCGGGTGGCCATTTAGCTTCGTGTCAAGCTGCATCCAATTTATAGAATTGATATTATAATTAACTAGAAGCGGCTACCCAGCGTCACCTGGTAGAGAGGGGGAAGTTAGTCTCGTAGATCCATTATTACTGAATAAGTTAGATCATCGAGGATGCCCGATTAAATCCCTATTCAAGAAAGACCTTGCATTGATCCGGTTTAGGTAAGGAGTCAGATGAAAAAGTGCACAGACCTTCTGAAAAGAAAAATTAATGCTCCTATTTAAAATATTAAATGCAAAAAAAAAATAAATAAATGAATAAAAATTCCATGAATTTTATTTTTTAATTATCTCCATGAATATAAATAAAATCTTCATTATTTTTTGCTCAAAACCAAGCCCTGGTAATATTTAAATGTGTGTATATATTTACTTTCTTGTTAATTGTTTTTTATTTTCAAAGTTTCCTCCGACATACACACAACTGCCGCTTTATATATGTATGATTATAAGTAATAGAGAAAAGAAAGAATGAAATAAGAAGTATTTATAATTAACATTTACAAGTTATCTCCCTTGAGAAATTATAATGATTAGAGTATGTGAAGAAACGTCAAACTATTATTATTACTAGTACAAAATAAAACCGCGCTCCAGGCGATGTAAAATAGATTTTTGAAACATATTGCTGAGGGGTGGGAGTAAAAAAAATTCAATGTCAGCGAGTTTTGTACCCTAAGTAAGTAAAAAATCATCAATTCATTAAAAGATTTTAAAAATAAACGATTTGAAATGTAAAGCTTTAATATAGTATTAAAATAAAACAAACTATATATAGATATATAATACCAGTCATGTATTTATTAAAACTTGTTTTAAAACAATGAGGACTGTCTAATGCTGCATGTTCAAATTTTGAGTGTATTTATTCTGTTATGACGATTTTGGGTAATGTGAACGTAAACAGTGACGTAATTTTTGTTACAGACAAAACCGGAAGCGAATCTCCATTATTAATAGATAATATCAATGAGCTGTTAAGAATTTGACAACAGCAAATGGCATTGAAAATCATGAAGAAAGGAAATGGCAGTTGTCAGGAATTAAGCAATTTTATAAATGCATGCAAATAGGCAGATAAGTATGTATATATCCAACCCCTCTGCTTGAGCAGGATACGCCACAAGGTCATTTTATTGGAGTTTAACAGGTTTGAATTCAGAGTTTTTCTTCTCTAACCGGTGCAATACCAAGCTTAATAGCCTACTCGGCCTAATATTTACTCATAGCTGGAGGGAAATGGTCAAATTCATACTTTCCCAAGAGTATTAGTGCTATGTGAAAAGCAAACAGCCTCATCCAGGATTTGAACTGTAAGTTGCTGTGTCCATCTCTCATGATGATAACATTACACCATGAACACTTCCTAGGCCTAGATAAATCTTTTATGTAAAACTGAAATCAACCCTAAAAGTGTGTTTAAAAATGTATCAAAGCTTAAAAGCCGCCCCTTTGAGTTGCAATTAAGCTATTATAATAATTATTGATTCTAATTGTTTGGTTTTATCTTAATGAATAGGAGCAAAAATCTCAGGGAAATCTTTTGAGAAATCCATCAAAAATTATAAATAACTGAAGCTTTTATTCTTTATTTCCTATTACAATTAAATGGTTAATATAGAAAATTTAGCAATGAAAGAGAAAGTGATGGAAGAGTAAGTTTCAGTTGTTATAATTTTTCGATTGTTTCAAATGTTTTTGATCTGCATTTTTATTTTAGTTTCAGAAAATCTTTTTTGATTAGCTTAGAAAAAGTCCCTAATTTATTGAATGACCCAAGTATGATATGCACTAAGCTGAAATTAGTTGTGGCACAAGGCAGATTATGTGGCACTCATATCGGATTCACCTGCNTTCACTGCTACTAAAAAAAAAAAAAAATAATTAACCCAATCCGTTCACCACGGGTAGGATTTGTTGCGGGGCCGATAAGGATGTCAACCCCACAAACTTTTGAATAAGTGAAACGACTGGAGGCAATGAAAGAGACAAAGGCAGGGAATTTAGATGGCAGGAAGTAACCAGGTGGTCAATTTATTCTCAAGAATTGACAAAGGTAAATCGGCAAGTTGAGAGTTTTCGTCGTTCGAGGCTGGTCGTTCAACGTTCGGTCAGTCTTTCGTTGATCTGGGTGGATAGGTCGTCGGTTGTCGGATAGACAGCTGGAATCCGGAATCGGGATACAGTGCGTCTACAGGTTTCGGTTGACGTCGTGGTCGGTCGGTAACGGTCTCGGCTTGCGGTTGTATCGGCTGCGAGCCCCGGTCGTAGTCCCGTCGAGGACTGTTCGGGTATGAGCGTGAAACGTAACAGCGATGGACCGTTCGCTTAGCACGTGCGTTGCTTGGGTCTGATTGGCCGCGGTTATGTGGGATTTCAGACCAGGCTGGTACGTGTGCGCAAATGCCTCGAGTAGCTAGGTGTTTGCTCGGCGGAAGATCGAGTCGGATCTACCAAGCTAGGACTTAGCGTACTGTCGGCGAGGGACGCCTATCTGGTCGTAAGATCCAGATCTTCTAGGGATTTTGCCCTAGGATCGCATTCGTGGTTAAGGAAAGACTGAGGTGAAAAGGCCGACTGGTTAGCTCTGAAAAGAGCTGGGTTTGTTTAGCCTTGAAAAAGGCTGATATTGCTGGACTGGAAATGTTTGTGTCATCACAGCGAAGAATGAGGCTGGTCATCTAGCGTCAAAGAAAGGCAGGTCGTTCCAGCAGCGTAGAGAGGCAGGGCGGTCAGGAATTAGGAAAGGCCATTTGTTCAGAATAGGAATCAGGATCGTTAACTGTTGATGGCTGGCTGGAACTGTCCTCGTCATCGCAAACGACTTTCTTAAATACACCAAATTTACCGGAAATATCGAATGACGTCAGGGAAAAGTTTGTTAGAGATGATGATGACATAGTTTTGGCTACGTGACCCAATACACGCGAAAGGGGTGGAGCTTAAAGGGTTAAAGCTGGGCAAAAACTGGATATATCTGGTCAGACATGGAAAGGGGTTTGCTTACGTGCGAAAATGCATACGCGTGCTCTGATTACGTGCGTTCGTTCAGAGAAAGGGGTCAAGGCTGTTTTGGCCCCGACAGATTTGACACAAGGTCAAAAGTATGGAGGCATCCAGCAAGGCTCGAACTCACTTTCCAGTAGTTATAGATCTGCGAGACTAGCTTGCTAACTATTATACCACGATCGGACTCACTACTAATGGTCTGCAAATCTTGCTTGCTAATTATTATGACACGTGTAGTGACGTGTGTGTCCCATCTGTTTTTCATTGTCTGGCCAGGAGCAATGTGACCGTTGGATGAATAGTAGTATTACAATTAGTATTAGTATTACCATTAATAATAATTGCAACTTTAGCCTTAGGCTCCATGCATTGAGTACATATTGAATTTTATCAAACTTACAAAGATTGTTAGTGTACAAACAAAAAATTTATTGCAAAAACTCATGTAAAAAATGCCGAAAACAGTCATAGTAATTAGAACTTGGGAATCTAAAATTTCAAGATTCAGCACAAAACTGTTTTTAATTTGCTTACGGAGTCAGCTTGATTCCAAAATGGTATGATATGTTGGGATATGACCTCTAGGAGTAAAGTTGAAAAATGTGACACACTGACATTCTCATTTATTATTAGAGAAGACAGAATGAAGATTAATTTTCTTCAAAATATTCCCTTTGTCATTTTTATTTTTATCTTTTTATTCTTTATAAATCACTAATTAGGACTGAGCCTATTCTAGTAGTGACCAAGGGCTCTTTAGCCAGTGAAATAGATCACTAATTAGGACTGAGCCTATTCTAGTAGTGACCAAGGGCTCTTTAGCCCAGTGAAATAGATCACTAATTAGGACTGAGCCTATTCTAGTAGTGACCAAGGGCTCTTTAGCCCAGTGAAATAGATCACTAATTAGGACTGAGCCTATTCTAGTAGTGACCAAGGGCTCTTTAGCCCAGTGAAATAGATCACTAATTAGGACTGAGCCTATTCTAGTAGTGACCACCCCAAGCGGAGTTTAACAGGTTTGAATTCAGATTTTTCCTTCTCCTAGACTGGTTGCCTAATGAAGGTTAAAGAGTCCAGTCTGCCCTACTATTTACCCATAGCTGGAGGGAGAGTAGTTGGATTCATACCTTTCCCAAGGTTATTAGCACTATGTGAACTGTAGCTTTGTCCAGGATTTGAACACAGTTATTCCTGCAAATTTACCATTGGTTAACAAAGCACCCCAGAATCTCCTCTTTTGATATGGTGCAAACTTTTTGTCTTGTATTTTTTTTTAATATCCTCTACATCCTAAGATCTTACACTTGAGATGAATGTTCAGCTAAGGAAACAAGAAAAAGTTACCCAGAACAAGGTGTGGTGACTATGTAGGTTGTTCCACTTGTACAATCCTTTTTTTTTCACCAAAACCTCTTGTTCAAAACCTGCTTCATAATTACCTTTTCGAAGTGGCACTGACTTGCCTAGACATTGTCTAGGCATGTAGATAGAAGTATGAATGTCTATACATCATCACTTTATTATATAAACTAGCAAGAATATGTGCCCTCCAAGCATAAATATTTCAATTTTAATGTAATGAAATATATTAAATTAGAAAGACTAATGAAATTGAATAAGAACGCATATAAAAAGATTACACTTATTTAATTATATCTTAATTGGTTTCTATATAAAATCATTATAAAATTCTATATAAAATCATCCATTGATATATTGGAGAATAAAAACAAAATATTAGAGATCAATAACACCAAGTAATTATTTATTAAACCCAATTTTATTAAAACCAGTATGTAAATTAACTGCACCATATATTATGTAAACCTTTATTTTCTTAGTGATATATAAGACACATTGCAGGATTTTAAACGATTAAACATGGGCTGTTTTGAGGCAAATCTAACTCAGATTTTCATAGGGACATTGTTAATAGATAAGATTTTATTCTATGTGATTTTGACTATAAATTAAATACTCATTGATTCACTTACTTAATTGCTGAAATGACTGTGACATAAGCAGTGACATAGTTTTGATTACAGACAAATAGAGACTGAATCTCCATTATTAATAGATAGCTCAGCTGTGCACAAAACTTAATTCAAATTTTGAATGTAATTTTTTTTTTCAAATTAAATCATCAGTTTCCATATTTTTTTAAAAAACACCTCATATAAACAGCAGATGTTAAACAAACAAAATTCCTTTATACCACAATTGAACAAAGAAAATTTAAAATACCAAAATCTAGTATTGTTTGGATTATTCAGACTATTGTTCTCACCTTTATTGTTATCTGTACAACGTTTCGGCTGATGTGCTCTCCGGCCTTCTTCAAATATTTCTTGTCGGACTCAGGAGCCTTCTCAAACTCGGGAACCTTCTTTTTAAACCTTGTAGTAATCGGGAGCCATCACGGAACTTTGAACTCAACCTTTTATTCAATACACAGATATAATAGCCATTCTGCTGTCATTGCTCAACCAACTTAATTATGGGAGAGTGGTTGAGCCTAGAAAATGCTTACTCAACCTTTTCTCCTCCTCTTCTCTCTCTCTCTCTTGTCCCTCTTTCTCTCTCCTTTCCCTTTGTCTATCATTGTGGCATGTGAAAAAGAGGGATATAATAGCCATTCTACTGTCATTGCTCAACCAACTTAATTATGGGAGAGTGGTTGAGCCTAGAAAATGCTTAACTCAACCTTTCTCTCTCTCTCTCTCTCTCTCTCTCTCTCTCTCTCTCTCTCTCTCACCCCCCTTTCTCTCTCCTTTCCCTTTGTCTATCATTGTGGCATGTGAAAAAGAGGGATATAATAGCCATTCTACTGTCATTGCTCAACCAACTTAATTATGGGAGAGTGGTTGAGCCTAGAAAATGCTTACTCAACCTTTCTCTCTCTCTCTCTCTCTCTCTCTCTCTCTCTCTCTCCCCTTTCTCTCTCCTTTCCCTTTGTCTATCGTTGTGGCATGTGAAAAAGAGGGATAGTTAGACAGAGCATAGGGAGTGTTGGATTAATTCTTTTCTCAAGGTTATTAGTGCAAAAGTGGGATAAGCAGTCATAAGTGCAAAACTTAGACTTAGTATGTACACTAATTTCATATTGTGAGATCATATTTCCTGACCATAAAGTCAAAACAGAAGTTAATTAGTTCTACCATGTAGAAAAGAAAAAAAAAGATTTAAAAATGCCTATCCAGTGTACTGGGTTGGTCAAAGCGTTTGTTCTGTTTCTGTTGTTAGATTGCATTAGGAGCATTTAGCTTTAACTAACTAACACTAGAAGCGGCTACCTGGCGTTGCCTGGGTAGTGGGGAGGTAAAAAAAAATCAGCCTTGCAAATCCATTATTATTAAATCGCAAGTTGGATCCTCGTAGTATGCCCCATTAAAATTCCTATGTAAAAACAAAAGACGTTGCGATGATCCAGTCACTCTGGAAACAAAAATTAATGTCTACTATTTAAAATATTAAATACCAAAAAAAAAATCTATGCTATTATCATTTAAATTTTATTTTCCAATTATATTTATGAATATAAATCTTCATTATTTTTGTTTAAAAACCAAGCTCTGGTGATATTTAATGTGTATATATATATTTACCTTGTCATTAATTGTTTTATTTTCAGAGCTTCATCCGGACATACATACATACATACATACACAACTACCCTTTATATATGTATAGATAGATTAAAAAGAAAAAAATAACTTGATTGTATTCTGACATATTAACATTAATTTTCATAAATGTAAATGGCATATTTTTGTTTATTGATCCTGACATTAGAAACAAAAGAAAATATGGGGCCGGGTTAGCTCAGTCGGTAGAGCGTTCCTAGTTGGATACCGATCCTCAAGTTTCCTGGTTCAGTACCAGCTCTCACCAACTCAGCGTATGAGTAGCACAGGGATCTGTGTGGTAAAGTGAGGAGCTGATGGTAGGTGTGGCGCTCCACCTTAGATGCTAAAACAATCTCCCTGGTCTAGTGCTAGTGAAAAGGGAATAGACTCCCTTACTGTTCGGCTGATACTGATAATAGGCCACTCCACTGACTTTTTAATTACATGAAAATAAGTCTCTGTGTTTCCATGATTAAAGGACAAGAACAAAGACAGAACGTAGAGAAGCAGATATCCCCGATGTCCGGAAAATGTCCGACCCTATCCAAAAAGAAATCCCAATATGAAGGTGCAGACAGCAGATAGACATTAGAAAAGAATTTAAAGAGATGACTTTGTTTATTTGTTTGTTTTCTTTTACGGCATATCAACCTTGATGGGTCATTTAATGCCGACAAAGTTTTGAAATAAATTTATTCTTAATGGATACTCAATTTTTTTTTATAAAAACATTTTTCTATTTAATCCATAGATGGGACCTTAACAGATACTACCACTCTGGGTCAGAGTGGACCAGAGAGCAATGGTGATGAAGGGGTGCACCACATTCTCCAGACCTCCAGAACTGGAACCTCACCATTAGTTAGTGTTTAACATCATACTCAGGACATGAAGACACTTAGCCACCACCTTCTAGCACCCATATGATAAAAAGGGTTGGGGCTTGCCATAAGGGCAATAGGGTTGGGACAATCATATAGGTGCTAGGGCTTGATGTGATCAACCCGTCTAGCCTAAGTAAGGTCCAAAGTGGAGTGTTGCATGTCATGGACTGCTCATCCACCAGGATTCCGTCCTTAAGCATCACTGGTCACCACCAACGGCCAACAGGTGGTCCCATTTGGCCCGTTGGGGGGGGTCTTAACCCTCTGCAGAGGTGGAGTTGGTGTATTCTAAAGCCCCACCGACAGGGCTGTAAACAAATGAAGATACACAATAGAAGTAAGAAGAGTACAATGCAACATTTGATTTCTTTGCTTTTCATTTGAAGAAATGTAAAAACTTGACTGAAATGCAAAAAAAAAAAAATGCAAAAAAAAAATACATAAATAAAAAATTAATCAATATCATATAATGTACAAGATTAGATCGCTAACAAAACTCAGAATATCGAAACACCCTGTCAGCAGGGCTTAGAATAGGCTGACTGTATCCCCTGCAGAGAGGTAAGACCCCCCCCCCCGCGCCCCCCAAAAAGGGGTGTCCTGGGTAAATAAATTGCATCTGGAGATCTGGGTAGTGCTGAGTACCCCTTCATTGACATTATTCCCAGGTCTACTCTGGGCTGGAGTGGTAGTACCTGTTAGGGTCCCATCTATAGATCGAGTAGAATGTATAAGAATGATATGTATTCAATGCAAAAAAAAAAAAACTCTTAAGAAACAACTAAACAAAAGATTTCTCTGAAATTGGACACATGGCACAATGGATATAGGTGTTGAGTTAATACAGTTCTAAGTGAAAGTAAGGTTATCTCAGGGCTGCAGGTTCAATCCTGGCCAAGGGTGATAGTAACATATAATAATTAACACAGCTTAATATTTGTATCCGGCCAGGGTTAATGGAATGAGAACAATCTACCCCTGTGGATTGAATAAAGGGTTCAGTTCAAAGTTCTATGAAGACTCCTGATTAGGACATGAAAGCTCCCAAGTTCGTCAAGAAGATTCCTGAGTTAGAAGAGAAGGTTCTCAGGTCTGACAAGAAATACCTGAAGAAGGCTGGAGGGCATACCGGCTGAAATGTTGTGTAGGTAACAATAAAGATGAGGACAATAGTCTTAATAACCCAAATGATATAAACAAAAATGTAAATATGAATGTACAATGAATGCAATTCCCTAACCTCTAAGCATAAAATGAACCTAGACGGGTTGACATACCATTAAAATCAATCAATCAAAATATTGAAATCAAATTCATAGAATCATTTCAACCAGTTTGCTTATGTTAGTTGATTTGACAGTGAAAATGTTCCTTTTTTTTAAGACAAATCACCCTTGGCCAGGATTGAACCTGCAGCCCCGAGATATCTTTCACTTAGAACTGTATTAACTCAACACCTATATCCGTTGTGCCATGTGTCCAATTTCAGAGAAATCTTTTGTTTAATTGTTTCTTAAGAGTTCAGTAACAGACAATAAGAATGTTGAACATAGTAGATCCAAAGTAGAAGCAAAATTATTATATACCCCTTATAAGACATCAGGGACATAAACGGGGAGAGAGACAGAAAGATAGAGTGAGTAGTAGAGATGAGATGATGGTCCTTACTTGTTAATATCTGCCTACTTTGTTTAACTCAGTTGCCATCTTTCTCAGGCTGACTTCTCTTCAGGGCTTTCTGTTAAGGGTTGGTTCTTCTTTCTTTATTGGACAGGTCATTTCTTGTTTTTAATAATCAATTAACAAGACTTGGTTGTTTTCTGATAAAGATTTATTTCACAACCCAACCCATACCTGGCCCAGCCAGGGGTCCAGTGAGCTTCAGCCACTGGATCGATAAAGTAAACAGCATTGATCCAAGGGGGCTACCCTCCCCTGGCAATACCTGCCCCCTTGATTTAAAGGGGCAGAGCTGGGTTCATTGCCCAGTACCTGAGGCGCCCCCCTTGAGGGGGGAATGCCGGGATCAACGCATTTTTTGTGCCTACCATCCATGAGCTTTGGCTCGTGGGTGGGCCCACATAAAAATGTCCTTGTGTCACGCCCTTGTAAGTGGGATGAGAGGCAAATACCCCCCCCCAACCCAACTGCTGTGGAGAGACCTACCCTCAGAGCTGAAAATCGAGTCGCAGCTGAAGAAAAAACTCACGCCTAATTGTATCTACTGGAACCTGAAGTAGGGTCATCATCATGCCAATCATAACCCTAATGACTATGGAAATTTCCCCATCTCTGATTTTAAATCTAACAGACCCCTATTTAAATATTCTAACGGCAGATATGTACATAATTTATAAGCTGCTTATAAATTATGTAACAAAATAAACAATCCCTAACTATAACAAATCCAGTCTTCATTCAAGGAATATGAGGCTGTGTATTTACCAACCCATCACCATGAGCAGGATGAGACACAAGGTCAATTTTTAAGCAGAGTTTAACAGCTTTGAGTTTTCCTTCTCCTAGACCAGTTGCCTAGCCAAGGTTAAAGAGCCTAGTCTGCCCTACTATTTACCCATAGCTGGAGGGAGAATATTTGGATGCATATCTTTCCTAAGAGTATCAGCGTTATGTGAAATGCAAGCAAACCTTGTCCAAAATTTGAACTCATGCCACCATGCCCATTTCCTATGATGATAACCATTACACAACAGGCAGCCATGTATTAGGTATGTTAAAAAGGTATCAAGACTGAAGCTGTAATCATCAAAATAGAAGTGAACAATGATTGAAATCTTGTGTTGGCATTGTTCTGTCTGCTAAAGACGATGTCCATTTTTTTTTTAACTGCATCTGCACAAGTGACTGAACAGGCCAATTTTTGAATGGCAATTTCAGGTGCAGTGACTGCAAACAAACAATGTCACTTGCTGGAGTTGCTGTTGTCTTTCCTTCCTTTTGGTTCTCTTTTCTGTGGAGGCTTCTTTCTTCTCTTTTTCACTCCTTTTTGTCCCCTGTCTGACAAGGAGGCACCAGACCGCTCGGTTTTCTGCACCAACCTCCCATGTGTTGATATTGATATGGCATGTCTTCATGTCCTTTTTGCAGATGTCTTTTAAAATGTTAATTTTCTTCAAAATAATCCCCTTGGGATTCAACACACTTATTCTAGCAATATTCATGTAAATATGATACAAGTTTTTCAAGTTTATGAATTGAGAAGTGCTTGCATTAAAAATTATCACTTGAAATTTAGAATTTGAGCAGGGCAATCTTAAATACTGAAAGAAAGCATGAGAGGCAATTTTACTTATGATTGTGTAGAAGAACGATAGTTGGTTGAATATCGTTTTCTCGTACAGAATAGATATGAGAACAGTTCATGATGAAGTAATAACAAGAATATTTCATTGTGTTGCATAGGGCCAAGTTCGAGTTGTAGTAGTAGTTGTTTAGTAGTAGTAGTTGTCGTTAGTTCAGAAACAACATACGCAAGTCGTATAGTCACAAGGGGGCTGTTTATTTCTTTCTAGACTCGTGAGTTCTTTTTCAGAGAGAGAGAGAGAGAGAGGGTAAGGTCAAATTATTCTATCATAAATCATGTTCGGTACTACTATGCGAAACCCATACGGGGGAACCCAGGAAGCCCCCGTATGCCTCCCACAAAGCCTAGTCAAAAAAAGAAGGCCGATTTTCCTCTTCTTCCATTTGTCGTGCCGGGGGTGGGAGGGTCACTTCCCCTCCCACAGAAACCAGTTTTATTTTTAACTTTACTTTCGGGGGTCATTGGTCGGTCATTTGAGTTCCAAACTTTAACCTCTCTTTGTTCTTATTTCTTTTTCTCTCTTTCTCCAGAAATCCGAATACCATTTTATTTTCAATCCCCGAATTCCCCGTAGACCATAATAATTACGCTACACATTGCCTGAGTAAATCTAACAGAATAGAATACAAATATAACATGAGATACAAAGAAGAGCTTATAAATATTTACCAACTTCTCTACACAAACAGAATCTGACACAAGGTCAATTTCTTGAGTGGAGTTTAACAGGTTTGAGTTTGGAGTTTTCCTTCTCCTTTTTACCTAGCCAAGTTTAAAGAGCTCAGTCTGCCCTATTTATTTGTTTATTTCCTTTTATTCATTTATTTATTTTTATTTTTTTTAAAAGTTTTTAAGAATTTATCTTAACCTTTAGATTTGTTAGTTTTCAAGAAAAATACACACAAATAATTGGTTTGAAAATCGCACAGGTGAGAAACTGTTAGTTACCAAGTGCCATAGTATTCGTGTCTTTGCTACCATAACTTATATATATATATATATACAGTGATACCTTGACTTACGAGCTTAATTTGTTCCACGTGTAAATCAATTTTATCAAATCAATTTTCCCCTTTGAAATACCATTAATCCATTCCAGTTCCACCAAAAAAAGCCTTAATTTTTTTGTTACATTTTTTAAATAAGAAAAATAACATTGTATTGTATAAAATCATAATAATAAAGAATGTAATGAATTATGTGCTGTAATATGTTTTAATGTTTATTTTAAAAAAAATATTTTTCCTTGGCATAATAAATTTCAAAAAGTAAATCTTTTTGTGAACTTATTAACATAAGCATATCAAAGCTCACTCGTACCTCAAATTTTAGCTCTCAACTCAAGCCAAAAATCTACCGGGTGATGGCTTGTAAATTGGAAAACTCACAAGTTGGGGCACTTGTAAGTCAAGGTACGACTGTATATTCTTGGTGAGGTTCCAATTGTTACATAATTATTGGATCCCTAATACATTTTTAAGGTATTGTAGAAATCATTATGGCGATCAGTACAGCTGATGGCCTTGAGAGTGAGTGACAGTGTTTGACCTCACTCTGACCTTGCTTTCTGGGGATAGACCGTGAGAAACGGAACCCCGATAGAAAGCCCCCTTCCGATTTAAGGAGTAAGCAACTCAGTTAGTTAGTTAGAACTTAGAAGCCGAGCTAGCAACATGTAAGCCTCATCTGCGCAGATTGTCTGGGTGGGGATCTGGAATAAAGTAACATCAACATAAATCGAAGTCTTGTGTTTATTACTAAAAACTAACAATGACACAAGGCTTCTGATAAGGAATGATCCCCAACAGAAACCAGACCTGGAATCCTCAATAGAAGACCAGACGAGACTTTAGAAGATATACCAGACCAAGATAGATGATAGACGATCAGAAGCAAAGCCGGCCAGAAGAATAGACGACCAGAGTAAGAAGTAGTAAGAAAGGTATATAACGTTATATAGATTTGGCTTAGTGAAAAGACCAGTATATAACATACCTATTTAGTGCCGGTAAAGAAGGCCCTATGCAACACAATTCTGAACTTCTGGGGATTGCAGAGTAAGACTTCATTGCCATTACTTTCAGGTCCACTCTGATCCAGAGTGGTAGTACCTGTTAGGGTCCCATCTATGGGTTAAATAGATAAATGAATGAGTTTAAAAAAATAAAGATTAGTTTAAAAAATTTGAATAGCCAACAAGAATGAGTAAAACAATATGGCTTTGGCATAAAATGACCCAATGGGTTGACATGCCGTAAAATCCAACCAACCAACCTGTCATTTATTTACTTAAAGGTTTTTTTTTTTGATGATAAGTTTATATGTCAGTTTTAAAACCAAGCTCAGAGTAGTTTTGGGGAACAGATTATGTTATATGTAGATAATTCAATGTCAAATCACCCAGGGCATGTCACCCACCCCTTTCAAATTTTATTTTTTTCAGTATATTACTTATTTCAATTTGACAAGGGGTTCCGTATTCATATGCAAGCCCTAAAATAGCTTAAGTCGTTAGAATGTTAATCAAGAAAGGTTATATTTTCACAAGTATTTACCTTTACCCACCCACCCCCCCACTCCTTAGATATTGGATAATCCCAATCATTTGTTTACTGTGGGTATATGTGTGTGGAGATGTAACTCGGAAAACTGCTAAGTTGGTTCAATCATAAGTCAAGATACTACTGTATGTATATATATGTTGCATGTATGTGTATGAGGGTGTGGAAAGGTGTATGTGTGAGTGTTGACTACTGTATGTATATATGTGTTGCGTGTATGTGTATGAGTGAGTGTTGACTACTGTGTATATATATATGGGACCATATTACCTTAAGGCACCCCTTTTCGATATTGTGTCATTAGGCCATTTTTTTCATTTACACCGTCAATATCCAGTTGTTTGTTAGGGGTTAGGGTTAGGGGTTAGGGTTAGGGCTAGGGTTACAACCCCTAACTCTACCCCTACCACTAACCCCTAACAAACAACCGGATATTGACGGTGTAAATGAAAAAAATGACACAAAATTGAAAAGGGGTGCCTTAAGGTAATTTGGTCCTATATATGTGTTGCGTGTGTGTGTATGGGTGTGTAGAGGGGTTTATGTGTGAGTGTTGACTGCTGTATGTATATATGTGTTGCATGTATGTGTATGAGTGTGTGGAGGGGTGTATGTATGAGTGTTGACTACTGTATGTATATATGTGTTGAGGGGTGTATGTGGAGTGTTGACTACTGTATGTACATATGTGTTGCGTGTGTGTGTATGGTGTGTAGGGTGTATGTGTGAGTGTTGACTGCTGTATGTATATATGTGTTGCATTTGTGTGTATGAGAGTGTGTGGAGGGGTGTATGTATGAGTGTTGACTGCTGTATGTATATATGTGTTGCATGTGTGTGTATGAGTGTGTGGAGGTGTATGTATGAGTGTTGACTGCTGTATGTGTTGTGTGTGTGTGAGTGGAGGGGTGTATGTATGAGTGTTGACTGCTGTATGTATATATGTGTTGCATGTGTGTGTATGAGTGTGTGGAGGGGTGTATTTGTGAGTGTTTTCATGTATGGTGTTTGTTTAGATGTACAAGAGACTGTATTTGTCTGGTTACAATGGCTGTAGCATATAGTTCAAGAAACCATGCTTGACTCAAACTCAAGTTCAGACATGCCAAAATAACACAAAGGCAATTTGCTTTAATCTTGGCAATGCCTTCGAAAACATTAAGAAAAGAAAGAAATAGAAATGACCACACATACAGCCATAGATATGCACACGCAAAAACATCCATTCTTTTTTTTTAATACACTGTCACACATTACTACATGTAAACATGCACATTTATATGCACATACATATACATGTACATGTTCTCCGTCCGATCCCATCAGTCTTTTTGTCAGTTTCTAGCAGGTCTATGACCTTCCCAAGGGCTGGTCCATGACATATTGGTAGGCAAAGGTGAGTTGTGTTTCTCTTAAACCGGTTACCTCACACAGGCTAGACAATTTGAACTTTGATATATGAGTATATAAGCCGATGTAACAATAGAAAATGGAATTGGTAACCTAAGTTCAAATGTATACACACACACACACACACACACACACATATATATATATATATATATATATATGTGA
>CM042142.1:111753800-111766300 GCA_023376005.1 Doryteuthis pealeii | reverse complement strand
AATGTCTTTGTCAGTGTGTAGCTTCCCAAGGGAACTATCTTTAAAGAGATAAGTTAATACTTTTTTGGTACAACCAACTGCCACTTGCTCGAGTTCGGCCTATGACATCAGCTTTAGACATTTCCATAATTTATTTATTTTTTGTTTTGTTTTTTAATAAAGTTTTAACTCAAAGATCTTCTTAAAATTTATAGAGTGAGGGGAAACATGAAATGATTGTTTGATTTCTAAAAAAAAAAAAATGGAAAGATTCGTGCATATTAAAATAATTGTTAATAAAAATTTATATAAAAATATAGAATCGTTTTATTTATAAATAAAAATGTAAATAAAATAAAATTCGTAACTGAAGAAAAATATTTGTAGAACCGGAAATTTACATGATTCAAAGTTGTTTTTTTTATTTAAAATTTTCAATTTTCGAAGCTAAAAAATATTACGTTTTAAAAGTAAAATAATTTAAGCGATGGCTGTACTCGTGTAAGCAAAGAGAATTTTGTTTTCATAAAAATTTGTGGGCATGTCTAAAGCTGATGTCATAAGCCGAACTCGAGCGAGTCGCAGTTGGTCGTACCAAAAAAGTATTACCGATAAGGATGATTTGTATAAATACACCAACCCTTCCACACAAATAGGATGTGACACATGGTCAGTTTCTTAAGTGGAATTTAACAGTTGTGAAAACCCTATTTTTTAAGCATATCTTTTCTCGGACCATATGACCTTAAGGCACCTCTTTTTAATCTCGATTAAGAAAGGACATTTTTTTCATTTACACCGTCAATATCTGGTTGTTTTAACAGACGATTTTTAGATTTTTTTTTTAAATTATAAAACTAACCCCTAACCCTAACCCTAACCCCTAACAAACAACCGGATATTGACGGTGTAAATGAAAAACATGTCCTTTCTTAATCGAGATTAAAAAGGGGTGCCTTAAGGTCATATGGTCCCTTTTCTCTATAAAAAAGAAATGCACACATTGTTATACACTGCTTCTTAAGTTCTTTCTTTCTTCTTCTTCTTCTTCTTCTTCTTCTTCTTCTATCATAGTTCTCTCTGCTCCATCTTTCATCATCCATCAGGGATTGTTCTTTCAGAGTTCTCATTCGTGTGGTGGTGTTTGTTTCTTTATATCTGGATGGTGTTTCTTTTTCCCTTGGTGTTGTCTGCTTCTCTGTGCATATCATCTTTCTTAGTTTAGTCACAGAAACAACACAGAGACATATTTTTGCGCACACACTTTTATCACACAGAATCGCTTATCTCCTGATACATTTTTTGCCAATTTACACATGCAAGGAGACACACAACCAAATCTGCCAAAATTGAGCATTTAGTCTCCAACTGAGTAAATTCTAATCTATTTTCCCATTAATTGAGAGCCGCTCTTCGACACGACCTCAAGGGGATGCTCTGTCTATCAAACTCTGTGACCATTGTATTTTTCCATTAGGTTTATTTTAATTTTAAAAATCTACACTATTTTACAAAAATTATAAGCTTCTGCTCATCCCTTATGCAACAACATCTGTCTTGCTTAACCGGCTGTGTTTGCAACAGTCTCTGAGCTCTTTTACAATATGTTCTAATTCTATTACTCACATCAACACTTCTCACTAATGACTCACTTAATATACACATGTATGCATATATATATATATTATATATATATATATATATATATATATATATATGTGTGTGTGTGTATGTGTGTGTATTATACTAAAGCTGAGAGAATCAACATTTGTCTCCTAAAGGCTTTTTTACTGTTTACTTTAATGACACAAAAAATATACTAAATTATTCCTTACTTTTACAATTGAGTTATGTTTGGAAAAAAATCCGTTTTAATTGGTTCTAATTAGTCATAATTTGCAATTAAGTCAAAAACTGACCAAACCTTTACTTTACATTCTGTCTATCACTTTTTTCCTCTCTATGTATATCTTGATTACCTCCTCGCTATATATATTACTCTGGGAGTGTAGAGAGAGATGGGAGAATTTGAAATGTATTTATATGTTAAATTTCATAAGAAGCAACCCATAGCTCACATTAAGTCAAACAATCCCTTTCTTAGAAATCTTACAAAATGATTTTAATGTTTTGTCTGGCCGTATTTCTTTCTTTTTAGCAAGCAACCCAAAACTCAAAATGATTTTAATGTTTTGTCTGGCCGTATTTATTTCTTTTTTAATTTAATTCACTTTGCACTTTTCCCTAATCTCAATTCTCTACACAGAGCTCAATGGGTGACCCAACGGTCACGTTTTGTCTAGTATATATATATATATATATATATATATATATATATATATAATATAGTATATTAGGAAAAATGAAAAAACACAGGTTTAAATGGGTTAAGTGGTGAGTTTATTGGCCGACGCTGCAGTGTTTCGATCTATTAATTAGATCATCTTCAGGGCATAAGATAAGAAATTATTTATCACAGAATAATGAGAAAAGCGAGTGGTAATCCTTGTCATTCAGTCTGTTTAAAAAATTTCTGAAGTTTGAAAAAAGGAGACGGTTTTGAAATATGACATCAAATATTCTATTTTATGGTGTGAGTATGTAGTGCTGTAAGTGTGTGTATTGAAAGGAAACATTGTGCATTTTTTTTAGGTATGTGGTTGTGTTTGTGTGTGTGTATAAATTTTTTCTATATATATATATATATATATATATATATATGCATTATATATATATATATATATATATATATATATATGCATGCATGCGTTGCAAACACTGCAAATATCAACTCCTTAAAGTGGCCATGTATTCAATTATTGACCAACAAACAATTTACAAATATTCACCAAGCAACCCAAAACTCACAAAGTAATTTACTATTCAAATTCAAGTTGTAAGCACTCATCAACAAACAAGCTCAATTTTTATACTTCAAATCTAAGTTAAAAAAAAACTTTCAAGGTCATATCTGAACTCTAAATTCTCCAATGAAGACGAGTGTATCAATCTATCAATGTACAAATTACTGATATACTCTAAATCTTATCTTCTCTATTTCACTTGTTAACCTCTTGTCTGAAATCATGCGCTTTTAATATTTTTCATTTCTACCAAAACAACTGCCTGTCAACAAAGACTAAATGTTTTATCTTTACCAATAGAATCCTGCCATTGTTGCCATTGCTACGAGATCAACTCATCCTGGAGTGGTAATCAGTAACTGTTAGAGTCGGGGGGGGGGGGGGAGTACTGGTTAGAGTCGTAGGAAATGGACTCGTCAACCAGAGTTCAATTCCTGGACAAAGCCACAGTTCACATAGCACTAATACCCTTGGGAAAAGGTATGAATCCAACTATTCTCCCTCCAGCTATAGGTAAATAGTAGGGCAGACTGGGCTCTTTAACCTTGGTTAGGCAACCAGTCTAGGAGAAGGAAAACTCTGAATTCAAACCTGGTCACTACTAGAATAGGCTCAGGCCTACTTAGTGATCTATTTCAATTAAAAAAAAAGGTAATTTATGAGGAAGTGCGTCCCGGTCTACTGCCTCAAAAATTGCTACCCGGTGACTATCAAAATAACAACCCCAGCTCGTCGTAATTCTTGTTTATTTATCATAATTTGTCGTAATTCTTGTTTAGATATGAAGATTGATATATAGTTTGGAATAGACTGAGATAGATAGATAGATAAACAAACAAAATAATATAGATAGTTATGAACAAATGGAGATAGATATTTTTCGACAAGTAAATGTATTTGGGGGGGGGGTCGCATCTTTTTTTGTCGTAATTCTTGTTTATTTAAACTAAAAACAAGACATTAAACAAACATGAATAAAAAAAAAACTTAGTATTTAAAGTAATATAGATAAATATGAACAAATTGAGATAGATAGATAGATAGATAGATATGAAGATGGATAGTTTTGAATAGACTGAGCTGGGGTCGTTATTTTAATAGTCACCTGGTAGCAATTTTTGAGGCAGGAGACCGGGACGCACTTCCTCATAAATTACCCCCCAAAAAAATTATCTATAGGTCAAATAGATCTGTTTGAAACTATTTGTATTTGGAATAGGTTTACCAATTGTGATACTTTGGTTTGGTTTCTTTGTTTAATGGCATATCAACCTTTGTGGGTTATTTATCACCAGCAGGCTCAAACATAAATTTCCCCTGTGGTCTTTTACAATTATATCTTTGATATGCGATATATTCCAGAAAGGTTTGATTTGGTTTGGTTTCTTTGTTTAGTGGCCAAATCCATCCATGTAGAAAAAAAAGTGGTGGTACTATTTAACCCACAGCTGGGGGGATGAGGATGTTCATACCTTTCCCAAGGGTATTAGTTGGAAAGTGAATGAAATAGTGTGACTGGAATTTGATGCACTGCCTACTGTGCCACCAAAATACATGTGCATTAAGAATAGTTACTTGAAGCTTTAGTTATTGTTTGTTTTGTTTTGTTTTACGGCATATCAACCTCGGTGGGTTATTTAATGCCAACAAAGTTGTGAAATAAATCCATTCTTAATGCATAATACAATTTTGTTTATAAACTCATGTTTTTCTATTCAACCCTAACAGGTACTACCACTCCGGGTCAGAGTGGACCAGGGAGCAATGGTGATGAAGGGGTGCTCCATATTCCCCAAACCTCCAGAACTGGAACCTCACCATCAGATAGAGTTTAACGTCATTCCCAGGACATGTAGACCCTCAGCCACCGCCTTCTAGCACCCATATGATAATGATTGGGGGTTGCCATAAGGGCAATAGGGTTGGGGCAAACATATAGGTGCTAGGGCTTGATATAGCCAGCTGATTGATTGGAGGGGGCCTCTCCGACCACCCGTCTAGCCCAAGAAAAGCCCAAAGTGGAATATTGCAAGTCATGGACTGTTCAGCCACCTGGGTTCTATCCTTAAGCATCAAGGGTCGCCACCCACGGCCAACAGGTGGCCCCATTGGGGGAGTCTTACTCCTCTGCAGAGGTGCAGTCGGTTCATTCTAACGCCCCAGCCGACAGGGCGGAAGCTTTAGTTAGTTTACACATGATTATTATCATTATCTATTTGATATTGTAGTATCGTGGATATAATATTGATACAGAATTTTACCTCAAAGATACCAGCAGAAGTGAACTGTTACATAATTATTAGATTCTTAATATTTATGTACAGTAGTGTAAAATCAAAATGGCTGTTATAAGTTGTAGCCCACGGCCTTGAAGGATGAGTGACAAGGCTTGACCTCATCCTGATCCTTTCCGGTGGATACCGTGAGAATCGGTGGAGGAGACCCTCTTCCGGTTTAGATTAGAAATAGATTTTAGTCAGTCGGCCAAAAAACCACGACAATGGTGAGTCGTGTTATACACGCTCCGACTCAATCTGCGCAGATAGTCTGGTGGGGATTTCGAATAAAATATGATCTAAGTAAATCAAAGTCTTGTGTTATTATCTAAAAACTACCAATGACACAGGGTTTCTGATAAAGAGAAATCCCCAATGGAAGACCAGACACAAAGTCCCCAAGAGAAGTCCAGACGCTAGAAGAGATGTTAAAAGAAGACGTAAGATAGAAAAGATGAACAGCAGAAGAATAGAAGTAAGTAAGAAGTAAGTAAAGAGGTATACAACAGAACACTGCCTCTTGTATGATTGTTGAAATAAAGATTAGTATTACATCTGCCATCTTGTGATTTACACGTGTTGTTATTGGGTGAGCCTTAAGAGTTAATCTGTAGCCATCCCAAAGATAAATACAAGATATTACTGATACAATATTTTGCAAAGGAGGTGCATGGTGTAACAGAGTCATAGGAAATGGACTCATCGACCCGAGTTCAAATCCAGGATGAAGATGTTTACATTTCACCTCGCGCTTATACCTTTGCGAAAGGTATGAATCCAACTACTCTCCCTCCAGCTATGGGTAAAATAGTAGGGTAGACAGGGATCTTTAACCATAGCCAGGTAATCAGTCTAGAAGAAGGAAAACTCTGAATTCAAACCTGTTAAACTCCACTTAAGACATTGAACTTGTGTCACATCCTACTCATGCGGAGGGGTTAGTAAATATATATATATATATGTATATAAAGTAAAAAAGTAAGTAAAGTCGTCAGGGTGGCCTAAAGTTGGTATCAGCCAATCAGCGAAGGACTCTATCCCCTTTTCACTAGCGCTAGGCCAAGGAGATTGTTTCTGCATCTGAGGTGGAGTACCACACCTACCATCAGCTCCTTACTTTACCGCACAGATCCCTGTGCTACTCATACACTGAGTTGGCGAGGGCCGGTATCAAACTAGGAACCTTGTGGTTTCTAGCCAAATGCTCTACCTACTGAGCTAACCTGGCCCATAATGACCAAAAAAAAAAAACTGTTAAATAAACCAGCAAGGATTGGCATGCTGTAAAAAACCAACCAACCAACCAAGTAAGTAACTGTTGTTACCTCATAAATAAAGGATTTCCGGACATGCGCACACATACATACACCAACAGGCGCCAAATCTTTGAAATAAAATTCAGTTCTTATCCTGTTATCAGAAGAGTGTTGACTTGTTTTATTCTCGTTTAAAGAACTCACAGTTACCCTTTTTATAAACTGGGATATAAAAAGGCTAACTATAACAGTAACCAACCTTTTTCCTTTGGAATCCTGGTTATCAATACCAGCTGCTTTACAAACTACAAGAGCACTTGGTTTTTGAAATAGAGCCTAAATCACACCTATAAACCTATCCCATTCTTTGTCTTCAACCTGTTGGCACCATATTGTTTTTTATTGCTTTTACATGCTCGTAGTGTTAATAGAATATTTTATTCGTTTATGTTTTATAGATGAAACATTGTCAGTAATTAGTTTTTCTTTAATCGTTTCAATTTTAGTTGCATTTTTATCACAGCTCACTCAGGTCGTCATTTTTACAACAGCAATGAATAGGTAGTATCAGAAGCAATAATTAAAAATAAGTTGCTGATGAGATTCAATAAAAATAGCAACTGAAATTAAAAAGATGAAAGAGAATTTTTTTGTCATTTGTAGCCAGAGTGGCCTATTGTTGGTATCAGCCAGACAGCGAGAGAATCTATCTCCTTTTCACTAGTGCTAGATCAAAGAGGATTGTTTTTGTGTCTCATGTGTAGTGTCACACCTACCATCAGCTTCCCACTTTACCACACAGATCCAAGCCATTCTATTCATTTGCTGAGTTAGTGAGGGCAGGTATTGAACCCAGAACCTTGTGGTTCCAAGCCGGATGCTCCACTGACTGAGCTAAACAAGAGAATACTAGTTAGAATTAATAATGATAAAAATTTCTAAGATTTGTTCAGACTAGTCTATCCGATAATTTGTTTTTTTTATTGTGAGTCAACTGAACTCAGGGATTCAGTCCACTCGTTCCCTGTAGAATCTTCCCCTTCTATTCTTCACCACGGGACGCGTTCAAATCTTACACCGCTTTTAACTTTCCGAAACTGCAACTCGCTCCTCTTCACCTTCTTCAATCCTCTTGTAATAACGTCGTCCTAAGACTCACCCAGGCTAGCTCAAATCACTGCTTTTATCATCCCGGAATTCGCACATTTTCTCCCATCTTCTCGCAGACAACGAGAAGCAAACAATTTAAAGCAGCACTTCTCTTAACTCCCAGGTTTCGATCGTCAGCAGAGGGTGATTGTACGCTTTTCTTTATATCACATTTATTTAATGACATATCAATCTTTGTTGGTGATTTAATGCTAAAACCATCCTTGTAGAAGAACAATAGTGGTACTATTTAACCCATAGCTGGGGGTGATGAGAGGGGTTATTCCTTTCCAAATGGTATTAGTCCAAAAGTAAACATAATAACTATAATTTGAACTCACTTATAACGATATCACAGTCCAACGCATTAACCACTACACCATGGTGACTCCCTGATTCTGTTTAGGTGAAAGCAAAGACTAACATTGTTTTGTGAATGAAATAGTGAGGTTACCTAGTTATGAGTAAATAGTAGAGTAAACTGGGTTCTTTAGACTTGGTTAGGCAGCCAGGATAAATTCAAACTAGCTTTACTCTCTTTTAAAAAACTCAGAACCTTGTGGTTACAAGCCGGATGCTCTACTGACTGAGCTAAACAAGAGAATACTAGTTAGAATTAATAATGATGAAAATTTCTCAGACATGTTCAGACTAGTCTATCCGATAATTTGGTTTCTTTTTTTACAGGTATATCAATCTTTGTGGGTGATTTAATGCCAAAGCCATCCTTGTAGAATAACAGTAGTGGTACTATTTAAGCCATAGCTGGGGGTGATGAGGTGGTTCATGCCTTTACCCAATTAGTCCAAAAATGAACGTAATAGAGCAACTGGAGTTTGAACTCACTTATGATTTTGCAGTCGAGCCTGTTAGTCCCTATGCCACAGGGAATCCCTCCACCTGTTAGATAGATGTGTTATCGGAAAACTGATAGTAGAATTATCTTCCCCTGCCGCTAGGGGGCGAATCGTCAACATACAAGGTTGGCGGCAAAACCAAACCCCAACACTTATCAGACGAGAACTGACCAAGACGGACGCATTTTTAACAGCATTCCAAAACACAGCGAGTAGAATCCCTTTTCTAGCGCTCTTCACCAACGAACCGTTAATTTCACCTAGAGAGATGTCTCAACAGCACTCCAAATGATGGCTAGTAGAAATCCTTCTAGAGCCACTTCACCAATGAACTGTTCATTTCACCTCTCAAGATAAGTCTTGTAGCAAAGCCATCAAATATGCAGCAATTTTTGTACCTTTATAATACAAGTGTTTTAATTCCATTGTGTTGTTTGTCTTCTTTCATCCGAATAATTACCGACTACCGGGAGAATAAGAGCTAACCTACGAACCCTGTAATTCCTCTTAGTGTAAGACCAGTGTGAATTTCCCCTCAGTAGGGATTTTGTTGCTCAACAGGGAGGGAAGTGAATAGCATCCTCATGGAATATGGAATAAAAATAGTATATCCATTTTTAATCAATTTTTAATCAATTTTTAATCAATTAATTTTTAATCAATTTTTAATCAATTAATTAATTTTTAAATATTTTTGTTATAAATTGAATAATGTATTTTTAATCAATTAATTATTAATCAATTAATTATTTTATGAATAGTTTCTTTAAAAAAAAGTTTTGAGTTTCGCTGATTAAAAATGGATTAATCCTCATGGAATATGGAATCTCCTGCATTAAATGAGTTACTGAGGCATTCATGTCGTAATGGTTATCATCATAAGAAATGGACTCGCCGAATTTAAATCCTTTTGCAATGTTTGCATTTCCCATTGGAAGCAACACCCCGCGAAAGAGCAACTGTATGGCCATCACCTCCTATCACACAGACCATTCGAGCAAGATGAATAAGACATGCAGGACACTGCTGGAGAAGCAAGGACGAGCTCATAAGTGACATTATTCTATGTGCACCTGCACATAACACCAGTGTCTGTTTCTTAAAATCCTTTTTTTTTTACCAATTTGTTGTATACTGGAACATAGAATGTTCGGTATACTAGTACATCCAATAAGGGTTTGCGCTAACAATAAAGTACTTCCCAACGGAGTGCTAAAAATTGAGGTCGTAAGTAGACGGTTCTTATAATGATCTGCTGACTGCTCTAAACAGCAGTATACAAGTAGTCGGACCAGTTCATTTAATCTCTAAGAAAAGGTAAGATAGGCTAATCCACAACAGCCGTCCAGAAAAAAAACAAAAAAACTACATCAATCAGTTCTGCACAGACACTGGATGCTGTGTAGAGGACCTTCTAGGAGCGATGACTGATAGGGATGGATAGTGAGGAAGAGTCATGGAGATCTGTGCTGTCAGTACAACTTGATAATGATGATGATGATATTAGTAATGTATATAATTTATTTATAATCAAATTTTACTTCATATTGCTATTATGATTATCCTATTGCTATACATATAGCATATTATCATATTGCTATACAGATCATATTGATGTAGTAACAGCCCCCTCCACCAGGTGACAGTCGGAAGAACTATCATGGTATGTAACCCCTTCACCACGAGCAGGATTCGACACAAGCTCAGTTTTTAATCGGTTTAGCTTGGTCGGTAGGGCATTTAACTAGGGATCAGAAGATTCCTGGTTCGATATCGGCCCTCGCCAACTCAGCGAATGAGTACCACAAGGATCTGTGTGGTAAAGTGAGGAGCTGATGGTAGGTGTGAGACCTCACCTCAGATGCCAAAACAATCTCATTGGTCTAGCCCAAAGGAAAATGGGGATAGATCCCCTCGCTGTCTGGCTGATACTGACTTTAGGCCACCTCGACGACTTTATCTCTTCCTAGATGAATCTGTGCACTCTATCCCGGACAAAATCAAAAAAGCATTATTCTATTAATAATCATATTTACTTCTCTTACAACCTTTTTATTATCTTTTCAGATCCTTACATTTTCTACAGAGGAAATGGTACACCAATTATAAGTCGTCAGGGTGGCCTAAAGTCGATATCATCCACACAGTGAGGGAGTCTATCCCCTTTTCCCTAGCATTAGATGAAGGAATTTTTTTTTTTTTGCATCTGAAGTGGAGCGCCGCACTTACCATCAACTCCTCACTTTACCGCACAGATACCTGTGCTACTCATACATGGAGTTGGCGAGGGCCAGTATTGAACCCAGAACCTTGTGGTTCATAGTCAGACGCTCTATCGATTGAACTAAACAAGCCCTAAAGAAGCTAAAAAGACAGATACTTTTTTTTTTTCACCTGGAAACCTAAATAATTTTCTCCCAAAGACATTAAGGTTATTTCCTATAAGTCTAACATGATCAAAGGGGAACCACTCTTGACTGATAAATTATTTATTCATTTATTTTCCCATTAAACTAACCCTAAACCCTAACCCTGTATTCTTTTTTCCTTGTAGATCAATAAATAAATAAATAATTTATAAGTCAAGAGTGGTTCCCCTTTGATCATGTTTGACTTATAAAAAACCGGCATTAATAACTAGCCTACTTGATAGGATTATGCCATTAAAGAAATGAAGGAAAATTATTGACTTGATTGAATTAATCATTTAATTAAACATAAATCAATCATACAAGATGTGTTCACAAAGTATCAAGACTAAAGATTTAGTTGGGATTTTTTTTTAAATATTAGAATTTAAAATCTAAATGAAGAAATTTGCACAGCTGAGTAATTTATGCAACACACTGATGTCTTGACATCTAGATGATCAGCATCAATTAAAAAAAAAAAAAATATTTTTTTTAAGGAAATTTTTTTTGCGAAACACAGGACTGTGCAAGTGTGACATCTAGATGAGTCAGGATCAATTAAAAAAAAATGATATTTTTTTTAAGGAAATGTTTTTTGCGAAACACAGGACTGTGCAAGTGTGACATCTAGATGAGTCAGGATCAATTAAAAAAAAAAATGATATTTTTTTTAAGGAAATGTTTTTTGCGAAACACAGGACTGTGCAAGTGTGACATCTAGATGAGTCAGGATCAATTAAAAAAAAAATGATATTTTTTTTAAGGAAATGTTTTTTGCGAAACACAGGACTGTGCAAGTGTGACATCTAGATGAGTCAGGATCAATTAAAAAAAAAATGATATTTTTTTTAAGGAAATGTTTTTTTGCGAAACACAGGACTGTGCAAGTGTGACATCTAGATGAGTCAGATCAATTAAAAAAAAAATGATATTTTTTTTAAGGAAATGTTTTTGCGAAACACAGGACTGTGCAAGTTGTGACATCTAGATGAGTCAGGATCAATTAAAAAAAAAAAATTGTATTTTTTTAAGGAAATGTTTTGTTGCGAAACACAGGACTGTGAAAGTGTGACATTATATGAGTCAGGATCAATTAAAAAAAAAAATGATATTTTTTTTAAGGAAATTTTTTTTGCGAAACACAGGACTGTGCAAGTGTGACATCTAGATGAGTCAGGATCAATTAAAAAAAAATATATTTTTTTAAGGAAATGTTTTTTTGCGAACACAGACTGTGCAAGTGGAATCTAATGATCAGGATCAATTAAAAAAAATTATATTTTAAGGAAATGTTTTTTTGCGAAACACAGACTGTGCAATGTGACATCTAGATGAGTCAGGATCAATTAAAAAAAAAAAATTGTATTTTTTTAAAGGAAATGTTTTGTTGCGAAACACAGGACTGTGAAAGTGTGACATCTAGATGAGTCAGCATCAATTTTTTAAAAAAATGATATTTTTTTTAAGGAAATGTTTTTTTGCGAAACACAGGACTGTGCAAGTGTGACATCTAGATGAGTCAGCATCAATTAAAAAAAATGATATTTTTTTTAAGGAAATGTTTATTTGCGAAACACAGGACTGCGCAAGTGAGACATCTCTGGGCATATGTCCGTGTGGATCGTCCCTGACAGTAAGATAAATGCTTTTCAGCAATCAAGACTCTTAGGATTCTTTTTTTTTTTTTTTTTCCTAATCATCATTTAGA
>CM042142.1:111568800-111748800 GCA_023376005.1 Doryteuthis pealeii | reverse complement strand
CAAAAAGAGGCCGGTATTTTTCTTCATCGTTCCACGTCACCACGTGACTTCAGGTTCCGGTCAACACCCGAAACTTCCGGTTGGCTTTCAATTCTCCAATCGGGGGGGTCACACCCAGGTCAAATTCCCGACCAACCGTTTTGTGTTCATCACTTTTTTTTAACCCTTTACTATCTCTTATTTCTTCTTCCTCCTTTTCTAATAGTAGTCCTTGCAAAACTCAGGATACTCACCATCTCGCTACAACAGGCACACACTTTCTCTCTCTCTTCTCTCTCTCTCTCTCTCTCTCTCTTTCTCTCTCTCTCTCTCTCTCTCATGCAAACACACATATACATGCACATGCATACACTAATATACAAATCAAAAGATATGCTCCTATATCCATGTTTTGTTTCTCCATGTATATATACGCACACACACACGCGCACAAACACAAACACATATACATGCACCTACACACACACACTCATACATACATCAAAAGTTTTGCTCTTCTATTCATGTTTTCTCTCTCCAACTGTTGCTTGTACATGTACACATACACACACACACACACTCTCTCTCTCTCTCTCACACACACACACTCCATCTCTTTCCTCTCTCACACACAAACATGCATACTCTCTCTCTCTCTCTCACACACACTCCATCTCTCTTTCCTCTCTCACACCCAAGCATACATACTCTTTCTCTCTCTCTCACACACACATACACTCATATGCATACATACACTAATATATACATCAAAAGATATGCTCTTATATTCACATTTTCTCTCTCACATTTGTATGTACATGTACTCACACATACACACTCTCTCTCTCTCTCTCTCTCTCTCTCTCTCTCTCTCTCTCTCACACACACACACTGTCTGTCTGTCACACAACACACACATATGTGCATACACATTTTCAGCCATACTTGTATATGCCACTATACAACCACTCCCACCAAACCCAGCAACACCTTGCCAAGTTATATAAAAAAAAAAGAAGATAAACTCAATAAGACAACTTCTTTATAATAAACTGCAATATATTATTACATACATTGACCGATTTCAACTCTTGGCAACTAACAATGAAATTTTATGTCGTCTGATTATTGTCTGGTTCTTTCAATTTTCTTTTTGCAACTTTAAGCTTTCACCCCCACCCCTCCGTCCCCAACCCTCCTACATCCACCTTGAAAATCCATTGTAAACATTTTCTATCTAAGCACAATTATTTATTTTGGAGTTTATAATCTATAATTTCACTTGGATCTTTCTTATTTTAGAAAAGATTTTATGCTCATTTAACTATTCAAACGACATTGCCATTTATAAATGGTAACATTGTTTAAATAAATAATATACAGTTTGTATAACAAGTAGAAGAAACCATTGAATAAAATTTTTAAAATTATATTATACCATTATTATTATCATTATCATCATTATAGTCTTGAAATAAAACAAAATAATCAAAATAAAAATAATTAAATAAGAAAATCAAATAAAGAATTTCTTTTAATTTTAAACAGATTTAAAAAAATATAATAATAAAAAAAATAAATAAATAAGTAATCAAAAAATAAATTAGAATAAAATAAAATAAGAATAAAAAAAAAAATAAAATAAATAGAATAAAAAAACTAATTAAAATAGAATAATTAAACCCTTCAATGATTTTTTTTTTTAAAATCCCTCACTATTCTCAGTCGGTAGAGCGTTCGGCTAGAAACCACAAGGTTCCTAGTTCGATACCGGTCCTCGCCAACTCAGCGTATGAGTAGCACAGGGATCTGTGCAGTAAAGTAAGGAGCTGATGGTAGGTGTGGCGCTCCACCACAGATGCTAACACAATCTCCATGGTCTAGCGCTATTGAAAAGGGGATAGACTCCCTCGCTGACTGGCTGATACCAACTTTAGGCCGCCCCGTCGACTTTACTTTTTTTTACTGTTGGAATCATTTTAAATATTGTAAACATTGTGTATTCATTCATTTAGACTGATGTCCTTTATTTATTTATTTTTTTGAACTCGGAAACTTCTTGTCAAACTTAGGATCCTTCATGTTGTAATCAGAAGTCTTTACAGAAGTTTGAATCAAACCCTTTATTCAATCCACTAGGGTAGATTGTTCTCATCCTCTTAACCATGACCGGGTACAAGTGTTAAGCTACATTAAGTATTCTATGTTATTATTGCTCATGGTCAGGATTGAACATGCAATCTTCTGATGATTGTCACTTAGAAGTGTATTAACTCAATGCCTATATCCATTGTGTCATGTGTCTAACTGGACAGTCTACCTCGGTGGATTGAATAAAGGGTTTGGTTTGAAATTCCATGAAGTCTCCTGATTATGACATGAAGGCTCCAGAGTTTGAAGAGGTTTTCGAGTTTGACAAGAAATACCTGAAGAAGCGCACATCAGTGGAAATGTTGTTTATATAACAATAAAGATGAGGACAACAGTTCAAAAAATCTGAATAATACATACCACAGAACAGAATATTTTTTTGGTTTTAATGTTATAGAGATCCTTCTTTAGGGGCGTTGGTCTAAACTTTAGAAGATTCTTCTTCTTTACGAGGGACTGTTTGGAAATTCACTGAAATGGCCAAACTAAATTATTAACACATTAATAGATGTGGGAACCAGACTGTAAATATGTTTGCCTATTTCTTTCATCACCTGGGACTTGGGGTTAAGTCACGTTGAAAGTCCTACAAGATCACCAAAGTTAAGTAGCAATGAACCTGTTCAATACTTAGATGCGTAACCATTTAAAGAGTGATGCTGAAATCCAGTGCTACCCATCAACTCCTGCGACACTACCATTGCCAAACTGCATTGGTACCTTACCTTTCCTTTGGATCACAGCGTCAGTGTGGAGAGGGGGGATTTGCTGCATGGGCAACAGCTTATCCTTCATATGAACCCGCTTAGGCTATGTAGTTCAAAGAGAAAAAAAACAAAAAACTTTGACACTACTCCATCGTCTCTCGTAGACGGAAGGCTACCAACTAACCAACCATTTAAATAACACCAGGTACTGTAAACAACCTAATATCAGTAAAGACGAAAGACATCTTGACACTATGGGTACTAGCTTGATGCTGAATAACTCTAATTCTAACTTTCCTAAGACCCATCTGATCATGTGACTCTAAGACAATCAGAGCTCTGCTTCGGATGAACCTAAGTTCAAAGCTTTTCAATAAAACTCTATGAACTTTTCCATTACGGTTAAATTTAAATCTAACTACACTTCATTACAAAAATGATAGGCTATGCTTATTCATTATGTAACAATAGCAGATATGGCTGAACTAATAAAAACAAATCCTATTTTCATATATAAATTTTATCATTGCATATGCATCGTTGTATGAAGTTCCTTGTCTTTATAGTTTTGTTCACAATATTTTGGTTGTATACCCACTGGCTCTCCTTGGGTAGCTGTTGTGTTCAGTAATAACAGATACCTGAAGTTCTCAACATTATATATATATATATATATATATAATATATATATATTTAATTGTTTCTTTTGTTTGTTTTGGTATATTTATAGAGAGCGTGTTCAATAATGGACCATATGTAAGTCTAAGTAGACCTAGAATCAATGGAGCGTGGTGTATGTCAATTTCTCGCCTTTAAGATCATTATATATATAATATATATATATATATATATATATATTTGTGTGTGTGTGTACATACAGATGGATGAAAAAAATTTAACGTCCTTATGGGGGCACCCTTATGATATAATTTTAAATTGTCTCCATGTGTTGACTACCCCTATCAACACATGTTGAAGTTATAGGAAATAACCACTTTTTTAGATGAAGCCCTGTCAATTAATATCATTGCTATCTCACAAACCATCCAAGTAAGATGAACAAGACATGCTGGGTACAGCTGAAGTAGGGACTCAAAAGCGAAATTCTCTTCTGGACTCCTACATACAAACACACCAGAGTTAGCTGACCAGCAAAAACTTACATCCACCAGCTCTGTGCAGACACTAGGTGCCATTTAGAGGACTTATCAGGAGCAATGGCCAATAAGGACAGACGGCGAGATAGAGTCAAAGGGAATCTGTTCTATCAGTATGACTTGATGATGATGATGATGATGATGATTATCCTTCCACTATAAAGAAAGGAGAACACTAGCGGCAGTACTCCAAGGTTTGTGTATGGAGTTAACCGTGAGTGTGGCAGACAGGTTAAGAGTCAAAGAAGTAAAACGAACGACAGAATGTGAATAAAAGACATATAAAGAACTTGCAAACTTTAGTTTTGTTTGCGGTCAAGTATATAATATGTATATAATTGTCACTTAGCTGGTGTATCCTGGGATAGGGTATTATTGAAGCCCTTAGCTACGGCCTTCTGTTAAGTTCGGATATGATGGACTTCTGCTTGCGTCCGACTCCGATTCTGTTGTCTGTTGAAGTATAGTAGGAGCGACCTTTGTTCGGTCTGTCTCCAGTGAGAGTTGATTCAGAAGAGACATGAGTTTGCTTATTTGGCTTTGCCGCCAAAGTATGCTGGCTCATGATTGGTTGGTTTGAAACAGAGGCTCGCAGACAAGGGACAATAACCCCATACCCCAGAATTCTTAATACCACTTCCATGTACATGGAAGTTAGAATTAGAAAAATTCTAGGAATTAGAGTTATCCAGAGCTCGAGAATTGGAAACTCATCACTAGATGCAGTTTAGCATCATGCTCAGGACACTAAGACTGTCGGTCAACTCCTTCTAGCATATATATGATAAAAAGGGTTGGGAGGTTGCCAGTAATTTATGAGGAAGTGCGTCCCGGTCTCCTGCCTCAGAAATTGCTACCCGGTGACTATTAAAATAACGTCCCCAGCTATGTCGTCTCAGCAGTGTTACTTGAAAGAAAACAACCAACTTAGGGTGTTAAATGTATTTTAGAGGGGGGGGGGCTTCTCTTTTTTTATATGAACAAATGGAGATGGGTGGATATAAACAAAGTAAAAAAATGAACAAATTGAGGTAGATAGATAGATAGATAGATATCCATCTTCATATCTAAACAAGAATTACGACAAATTTCTATAGATAAGCAAGAATTACGACAAATTTCTATAAATAAATTTCTAAACAAATTACGATAAATAAATAAGAATTATGACAAAAAAAGAGAAGCCCCCTCCCCTCTAAAATACATTTAACGCCCTAAGTTGGTTGTTTTCTTTCAAGTAACACTGCCGAGACGACATAGCTGGGGACGTTATTTTAATAGTCACCGGGTAGCAATTTCTGAGGCAGGAGACCGGGACGCACTTCCTCATAAATTACCAGGTTGCCTATAAGGGCAAAGAGATTAGGACAATCATACAGGTGCTAGGGCTTGATGAGACAGCCAATTGAGTGGATAGGGCCTCTTCGACTAGTTTCTTTTTATCGCAACTCACTTGGGTTATCACTGCTACAACTGCAAAGAACAGCATGCCTTGGAAACAACTGTGATATGATTCATGCTCTTATAGCTGAATTGGTAAAGCAGCTGGATTTTCTGGGGCAGAAAGGGATGTGAGTTCAAATCTCACAAGGACCTATTATTGTTGCATAGCCTTTTTCTTTATTTCTATTTCTTGGCCGTCTTTAGTATTCTGATTGTCTTTGGTATTTCTTCTATCATCTTGACTTGGTCTGGCATCTTCTAAGGTCTGGACTTTCTTTTGCTATGTTCTTGCTGGCTGGTCATCCTGGATTCATTTCTTAGTCTTGTTACCAAGACATTCATCAACCACAAGAACATTTTACTTATACAAACTTTTATTTCCTTAACTATACATTTCATGTAACTAAATATCTGACTAACATAGCGCGCGTGAGTTCCAGTTTAGGCAGAGCATAAAATGGCTGACCGCTCTGCCTGACGCCTAACTGCAAACTGGGGACCGAACAGGTCCCACGTGACTTCACATATTTTGGTGGGCTTCTGTAATTTTCCATGGAAGGAGCCGGCCATGGTATGAAAAGGGTCATCCCCTCAGAATTACAGGGGACCGACAATAATCTTATGCAACTGCATAGATTATGTAACATTATGTCACAAGATAGCCAAAGGCTGTACCCATGTCAAAATTGGTACCATCCTACAGAGTACAGTGACGCTGATAGCTTTTTGGTTTAGTGCGTCCTGGGACACACATATTTGTTTTGAATGAGTCCCTGGAAAATTTATAGGTCCCAACTAAAGTTTCTTAATAGATTGTAGGCTTTTTATTTATGATCTTGGAAATAACTAAAGCTGTCTAACTCCTACCTTGTAACCTAACCTGTGTAATTCATTTCTAAGAAACTATTGAAATATATTTACAGTTAGGTTGAAATGGTAAGGAAAGAAAAAAAGAAAAACACTGGGACAAATGGATATGATTTTACTGCGTCCTTTTAGATTTTCATGTGTCAGGGATGCAGGAGGTGTACCGCTCAGCATCTCTGAGAGTGTTAATAATTTTGACTAGTATTACCCTTTATTTTTCCAGTTCAAATTGCTTTTTATTGCAGCACACTTGTATTATCACTTCTATGAAAGCAAGGAACAGCATGCATTGAACATTCTGAGACTTGAACTCACATCCCTTTCTACCTTGAGGAATCCTGGTTCTCCATAAAGTAAGTAAAGTTGTTGGGGTGGCCTAATGTTGGTATCAGCCAGAGAGCAAGGGAGTCTATCTCCTTTTCACTAGCACCTAACATTTATCTAACACAATTAATAGATGTGGACTAGCTGAGTAAAATATGTTTGCCTAGTTTCTTTCATCAACCTGAGAACTTGGGGATTAAGTGCGACGTGAAAGTCCTACAAGGATAAACCAAAGTTAAGTAGCAATGAACCTGTTTCAAATATTAGATGCGGTAACCATTTAAAGAGTGACTGGTGAAGATCCAGTGCTACCCAGTCAACTCCTTGCGACCACATACCATTGCCAAGAACTGGCATTTGGTACCTTTACTTTCCTTTGGATCATCAAGGTCGCTAGTGGAGAGGGGGATTGTGCTGCATGGGCACACAGCTTATGGCTTCATATGAACCCGCTTAGGCTATGTAGTTCAAAAGAATAAAAAAAACAAAAAATCTTGAACCACTACTCCATTTCGTCTCTCGTAGAGGAAGGCTACCTAGAACAACATTTAAATAACAACCAGGACTGATAAACAACCTAATATCAATAAGACGAAAGGACATCTTGACACTATGGGTCTAGCTTGATGCTGAAGTGACTCTAATTCTAACTTTCCTAAACCCATTGATCAGTGTGACTCAAGAATCAGACGCCTGCTGTTCGGATGAACCGCTAAGTTCAAAGGGCTTTCGAATAAAACTCTATGAGATCTTTCCATTACGGGTAATTTAATCTAACTACACTTCATTACAAAATAGTTAGGCTATGCTTATTCATTAAGTAAACAAATATAGCAGATATCGTGAACTAATGAAAAAACAAATCCTATCTTTCATATAAATAAATGTTTTTATCATTGCAATGTGCATCGGTTGTAAAGTTCCTTGTCTGTTATAGTTTTTTTCACATTAATTTTGGTATTTATACCCACTGTGCTCTCTGTTGGGTAGCTGTTGTGTTCAGTAATAACAGATACCTGAAGTTCGTCATAACATTATAATATATAGTATATATATAAGTATATTAATATATTAATTGTTTCTTTTGTTTGTTTTGTATATTTATAGAGAGCGTGTTCGAATAATGGACCATATGTAAGTCTAAGTAGTACGTAGAAATCAATGGAGCGTGGTGTATGTCAATTTTCTTCCGCTTAAGATCTATATATCATATTATAATTATATGTATAAATAATATAATATATTGTGTGTGTGCTATACTACAGATGGAGATGAAAAAAAATTTAACACGTCCTTACTAATGGGGGCACCCTTATGATATTAATTTTTAAAATGTCTCCATGTGATTGACTACCCCTGATCAACACATGTTGAAGTTATAGGAATAGACCGACTTTTTTAGATGACTGTCAGAGTGGAATATGCATTGCTATCTTCAAACAAAGCCATCCCAAGTAAGATGGAGAGCAAGACATGCTCGGGTACAGCTTGAAGTAGAGGGACTTCAAAAGCGAAATTCTTTCTGGACTGCCTACATGACAAACATCACGCAGAGTTAGCTGACCAGGCAAAAACTATCAATCCACCAGCTCTGTGCGACACTTAGGTGCCATTGTAGAGTGACTATGATCAGAGAGCAATGGCCAATAAGGAGCAGAACGGCCGAGATTAGAGTCAAAGGGAATCTGATTCTACAGTGATGATCTTGATTGATGAAATGATGATTGATGATTAATCCTTCCACATTAAAAGAAAGGGAACACTGCGGCAGTACTACCAAGAGTTTGTGTTATGAGTTAACACGTGAGGTGTGGGACAGGTTAGAGTCAAAAGAAGAAATCAGACACGACGGGGGTCACACCCAGGTCAAATCCGACCTAAACACCGTTTTGTGTTCATCACTTTTTTAAACCCTTTACTATCTCTTATTTCTTCTTCCCTTTCTAATAGTATCCTTGCAAAAGCCAGGATTACTCACCATCTGCGCTACACAACAGGTCACACACTTCTCTCCTCTTCTCTCTCTTCTCTCTCCTCTCTCTCTCTCTCATGCAAACACACATATACATGCACATGCATACACTAATATACAAATCAAATATGCTCCTATATCCATGTTTTGTTTTCGCAGCATTGCATGTATATATATCACACAATCACACGCGCACAAACACAAACACATATACATGCACGCTACACACACACACTCATTCATACATCTAAAAGTTTGCTCTTCTATTCATTTTTCTCTCTCCACTGCTGCTTTGTACATGTACACATACCAAACAACACCCTCTCTCTCCTCTCCTCTCTCTCCCTCTCTCTCTCTCTCTCTCCACACACACCTCCATCTCTCTTTTTTTCTCTCTCACACACAAACAGCATACTCTTCTCTCTCTCTCTCCTTCTCTCTCTCTCTCTCTCGTCTCTCTCTCCACACACACACACACTCATATGCATACTACATAAATATACATCAAAAGATATGCTCTTATATTCACATATCTCTCTCAATTTGTATGTCAATGTACTCACACATACACTTCACTCACTCACCACTCTCTCTCTCTCTCTCTCTCTTCTCCTCTCTCTCACACCACACACACTGTCTGTCTGTCAACAACAACACACATAATGTGCAACACATTTTCAGCCATACTTGTATATGCCACTAACAACACTCCCACCAAACCACAACACCTTGCAGTTATATAATAAAAAAAAGAAGATAAACTCAATAAGACAACTTCTTATAATAAACTGCAATATATATTAACATACATTGACCGATTTCAACTCTGGCAACTAACAATGAAATTTTTATTCGTCTGATATTGCTGGTTCTTCAATTTTCTTTTTGCAACTTAAGCTTCACCCCACCCCCCGTCCCAACCCTCCTACATCCACCTTGAAAATCCATTGTAAACATTTCTATCTAAGCACAATTATTTATTTGGAGTTATAATCTATAATTTCACTTGGATCTTTCTTATTTAGAAAGATTTATGCTCATGTTAAACTATTCAACGACATTGCCATTTTATAATGGTACTTGTTTAAATAAATAATATACAGTTTTGTAATACAAGTAGAAGAAACCATTGAATAAAATTTTAAAAAATATTAAGCCTTATTATTATCATTATTATCATTATAGTCTTGAAATAAAAACAAATAATAAAAATAAAAATAATTAAATAAGAAAATCAATAAAGAATTTTCTTTTAATTTTAAACAGATTTAAAAAAATAAATAAAAAAAATAAATAAATAAGTAATCAAAAATAAATTAGAATAAAATAAAATAAGAATAAAAAATAGAATAAAATAAATACGAATAAAAAAAATAATTAAAATAGAATAATTAAACCCTTCATGATTATTTTAAAAAATCCTCACTATTCTCAGTCGGTAGAGCGTTCGTTTCTAGAAACCACAAGGTTCCTAGTTCGATACCGGTCCTCGCCAACTCAGCGTATGAGTAGCACAGGGATCTGTGCAGTAAAGTAAGGAGCTGATGGTAGGTTGTGGCGCTCCACACAGATGCTAACACAATCTCCTTGGTCTAGGCGCATTGAAAAAGGGGATAAGACTCCTCGCTGACTGGCTGATACCGACTTTAGGCCGCCCTGTCGACTTTACTTTTTTTAACTGTTGGAATCATTTTAAATATTGTAAACTTGTGTATTCATTAATTTAGACTGATGTCCTTTATTTATTTATTTTTTTGAACTCAGAACCTTCTTGTCAAACTTAGGATCCTTCATGTTGTAATCAGAAGTCTTTACAGAAGTTTGAATCAAACCCTTTATTCAATCCACTGGGGTAGATTGTTCTCATCCTCTTAACCATGACCGGGTACAAGTGTTAAGCTACATTAAGTATTCTATGTTATTATTGCTCATGGTCAGGATTGAACATGCAACCTATTGATGATTGTCACTTAGAACTTAAACAACGCCTATATCCATTGCGTCATGTGTCTAACTGGACAGTCTACCTCAGTGGATTGAATAAAGGGTTTGGTTTGAAGTTCCATGAAGGCTCCTGATTATGACATGAAGAGTTTGAAGAGGTTTTCGAGTTTGACAAGAAATACCTTAAGAAGCACACATCAGTGGAAATGTTGTGTATATAACAATAAAGATGAGGACAACAGTTCAAAAAGCCTGAATAATACATACTACAGAACAGAATATTTTTTGGTTTTTAATGTTATAGAGATCCTTCTTTAGGGGCGTTGGTCTAAACTTTAGAAGATTCTTCTTCTTTACGAGGGACTGTTTGGAAATTCACTGAAATGGCCAACCTAAATTATTAACACATTAATAGATGTGGGAACCAGACTGTAAATGTGTTTGCCTATTTCTTACATCACCTGGGACTTGGGGTTAAGTCACGTTGAAAGTCGTAGTTCCTATGACATCAACAAAGTTAAGTAGCAATGAGCCTGTTCAATACTTAGATGCGTAACCATTTAAAGAGTGATGCTGAAATCCAGTGCTACCCATCAACTCCTGTGACACTATCATTGCCAAACCGCATTGGTACCTTACCTTTCCTTTGGATCACAGCAGCAGTGTGGAGAGGGGGGATTTGCTGCATGGGCAACAGCTTATCCTTCATATGAACCTGACCAGGCTATGTAGTTCAAAAAGAAAGAAAAAAACAAAAAACTTTGAAACTACTCCATCGTCTCTCGTAGACGGAAGGCTGCCAACCAACCATTTAAATAACACCTGGTACTGTAAACAACCTAATATCAGTAAAGACGAAAGACATCTTGACACTATGGGTACTAGCTTGATGCTGAATAACTCTAATTCTGATTTTCCTAAGAACCATCTGATCATGTGACTAAGACAATCAGAGCTCTGCTTCGGATGAACCTAAGTTCAAAGCTTTTCAATAAAACTCTATAAACTTTTCCATTACAGTTAAATTTAAATCTAACTACACTTCATTACAAAAATGATAGGCTATGCTTATTCATTATGTAACAATAGCAGATATGGCTGAACTAATAAAAACAAATCCTTTTCATATAAATTTTTTATCATTGCATATGCATTCAAGTTGTATGAAGTTCCTTGTCTTTATAGTTTTGTTCACAATATTTTGGTTGTATACCCACTGGCTCACCTTGGGCTGTTGTGTTCAGGAATAACAGATACCTGAAGTTCTCAACATATATATATATTATATATATTTATATATATATATTTAATTGTTTCTTTTTGTTTGTTTTGGTAATATTTATAAGAGCGTGTTCAATAATGGACATATGTAAGTCTAAGTAGACCTAGAACAATGGAGCGTGGTGTATGTCAATTTCTCTGCCCTTTAAGATCATTATATATATTATATATATTATTTGTGTGTGTGTGTGTGTGTTGTACATACAGGTGGATGAAAAAATTTAACGTCCTTATGGGGGCACCCTTATGATATAAATTTTAAAATTGTCTCCACGTGTTGACTACCCCTATCAACACATTCTTGGAATCTCCC
The DNA here is from genome assembly GCA_023376005.1 of Doryteuthis pealeii. Classification (NCBI taxonomy): domain Eukaryota; kingdom Metazoa; phylum Mollusca; class Cephalopoda; order Myopsida; family Loliginidae; genus Doryteuthis; species Doryteuthis pealeii. Next base: position 111,736,662 of record CM042142.1, on the reverse strand, counting down.
ACAGGTAATTAAAAAAAAATGTTAATATTTCTATGGGGTACCTTTATTAGAAAGCAGAAGTGTTATTACAGACTACCTGGGGAAGATTCCAGTAATGTGTTGACAGGGATTGTGAACAGATGGAGACTTTAAAATCATTTAGGACCTCCCATAGAAATGTTAACACAATAGTATGTAACCAATACGTTTTGACTATTATTTTCCATATTATTAGGTGGTTATTTCCTATAACTCCAACATGAACAAAGGGAACCACTCTTGACTGATAAATTATTTATTTATTTTCTCATTAAACTAACCCTAAACCCTAGCCCTAACCAGTCTTCTTTTTTCCTAGTAGATCAATAAATAAATAATTTATCAGTCAAGAGTGGTTCGACCAGTGATGCTTAAGGACAGAATCTTGGTGGCTGAGCAGTCCATGACACGCAACAGTCCACTTGGGCATTACTTGAGCTAGACAGGCAGTCTATTTAAATAAATTATTTATTTATTGTCTCATTAAACTAACCCTAAACCCTAACCCTAACCCGTCTTCTTTTTTCCTAGTAGATCAATCAATAAATAACTTATCAGTCAAGAGTGGTTCCTCTTTGTTTATGTTGAAGTTATAGGAAATAACCACTTTTTTAGATGAAGCCCTGTCAATCAATATCATTGCTATCTCACAAACCATCCAAGTAAGATGAATAAGACATGCTGGTTACAGCTGAAGTAGGGACTCAAAAGCGACATTCTCTTGTGGACTCCTACATACAAACACACCAGAGTTAGCTGACCAGCAAAACCTTACATCCACCAGCTCTGTGCAGACACTGGGTGCCATTTAGAGGACCTATCAGGAGCAATGGCCAATAAGGACAGATGGCGAGATAGAGTAAAAGGAAATCTGTTCTATCAGTATGACTTGATGATGATGATGATGATGATGATGATTATCCTTCCACTTCCATGTACATGGAAGTTAGAATTAGAAAAATTCTAGGAATAAAAGAGTTATCCAGAGCTTGAGAATTGGAAACCTCATCACTAGATGCAGTTTAGCATCATACTCAGGACACTAAGACTGTCAGTCAACTCCTTCTCGGACATATATGATAAAAAGGGTTGGGGGTTTGCCATAAGAGCAAAGAGATGGGGACAATCATACAGGTGCTAGGGCTTGACGTGACAGTCAATTGATGGGATAGGGCCTCTTTGACTGCCTGTCTAGCTTAAGTAATGCCCAAGTGGAGCGTTGCGTGTCATGGACTGCTCAGCCACCAAGATTCTGTCCTTAAGCATCACTGGTCACCACTCATGGCCAGCTTGTGGTCCTATTGGAGGATGGGGGCTTACCCCTCTACGGATGTGGAGTTGGTGTATTATAAAGCCCCAGCTGATAGGACATACTATATTTTTTATTAATCTGTAATTTCCATCAGATAAATGTATTAAAATATGTAAAATTTAAACAAAAACAACATAAAAAAACATAATAATAAATAAATAAATAAGTGTAAATGGGGTCAAACAAACAAATCTGAGTAGGGTTGATTTATTGATTATTTGATTTTAATGGCATATCAACTTGTTTGGGGTTATTTTATAACTAGAGCTTAGGGAATTGCATATTTTGTATGTTTGTATTTACATTTTTTGTGTAGTTTCTTAAAAGTGTTTTTGTAGATGGTTATATATATTTTCCTGACCTCCCACCAGGCTGGATTAACACAAGTTCTTTTTAATGTGGGGATTTTTTTATGGGGCATCCAGTGAGGATCGGACTTTCTATTAAGTAGTAACGGATCAGCAAGACTAGCTTGCTAACCATTACACCATGACGGGACATCTTTTTTCCAGACAGTTATATGATATCAACTATTCCTATCAAATACAAATAATTTGCAAACATATATTTTATCTATAGATGGGACCGTAACAGATACTACCACTTAGGGCCAGAATGAACCTGGGAGTAATGGCAATGAAGTGTTGTCTCCACACTGCCCAAACCTCTAGAACTGGTGTTTTACTACTGGATGCAGTTTAGTAATATACCCAGGACACCCTTTGGAATGATACAGTCAGCATATTCTCAGCCCCGCAGTTAGGGTGGAAAACTGGATAGGGGTATTTTAGCTTTGTTTGACCTGTAAAAGAGACACAGGTGTCTACAATGTGTAAAACAAAAGATGTAGATATATTCATACAGGTGCTAGGACTTGACATGACAGCCAATTGATGGGATAGGGCCTCTTCGACTTGTCTAGCTCAAGTAATGCCCAAGTGGAGTGTTGTGTGTCATGGACTACTTAGCCACCAGAATTCTGTCCTTAAGCATCACTGGTTGCCACTCATGGCCAGCTTGTGGTCCTATTGGAGGATGGGGGCTTACCCCTTTATGGATGTGGAGTTGGTGTATTATAAAGCCCCAGCTGACAGGACATACTATATTTTTTGTTAATCTGTAATTTCCATCAGATAAATGAATTAAAATATGTAAAATTGAAATAAAAAAAACATAATAATAAATAAATAAATAAGTGTAATGGGGTTAAACAAACAAATCTGAGTAGGGTTGATTTATTGATTATTTGATTTTAATGGCATATCAACTTGTTTGGGGTTATTTTATAACTAGAGTTAGGGAATTGCATATTTTGTATGTTTGTTTGAGTGTCATGGACACTTAGCCACCAGAATTCTGTCCTTTAGCATCACTGGTCACCACTCACGGCCAGCTTGTACCCAGGACACCCCTTTTGAACGATACAGTCAGCATATTCTCAGCCCCGCTGATAGGGTGGACATCAGGATAGGGGTATTTTAGCTTTGTTTGACTTGTAAAAGAGACACAGGTGTCTACAATGTGTAAAACAAAAGATGTAGATATATTCATGTGCAACACATCAGTATTAACAGCAATGCAGTTATACTATAAATAGTAATAGTAACAATAGTAATGTAGTAATAGTAGCAAACTGGTGACTACAGTAATAACAGTTGCATGAACTACATTCACCTCCCACCACCACCACCACCACCACCAATGAATAACTTATGGTAATGATTACTGATACTATCATTAAGATCAACACTATTCACTCATGAAAATCATATAAGTATTGCAATACAAATGCTATACAAATGACTGATTATCACAAAGACATGTTTTAAAAAAAAAAAGAAAAGATTTTAATTAGTAGTTCCATAAAACAAAAATTAAAAATTAAAAAAAAAAAATTTAATTTAATCAAAAAAAAAAAAGTAAAAATGAAATAGATCACTAAGCAGGACTGAGCCTATTCTAGTAGTGACCACCCCAAGCAGAGATTTAAGAGGTTTGAATTCAGAGTTTTCTTTCTCCTAGACTAGTTCCCTAACCAAGGTTAAAGAGTCCAGTATGTCCTACTAATTACCCACAGCTGGAGGGAGAATAGTTGGATTCATACCTTTCCCAAGGGTATTAACGCTATGTGAACTGTGGCTTCGTCCAGGATTTGAACTTTGACGAGTCATTTCCTACAACACTAACCAGTACACCACCACGCGCCAAATGGTTCACAGAACACAAGAAATACATAATTAGATATCTTGTTAATAGCTAAAGAGTTGTTTGTTTGGTTGGTTGGTTTTAGGGGATGTCAACTCTTGTTGGGTTACTTAATGCCAAAGTCAGACTTTTTTCTTTTCTTTGCAAATAATTATGTTCTTTTTTTCAAGTAATTATATATTTTCAAGTAACTACTGATAATCATTTGTAACCAACCTTCATTTCAAGTTACTGTTCTTCTCACAAAAGCATCCACCTAAGAACCACAAGATTCTGGGTTCAATACTGGCCCTTGCCAACTCAGCGCATGAGTATCACAGCTCGGATCAGTGTGGTAAAGTGGGGGGCTGATAATCATTTGTAACCAACTTTCATTTTAAGTAACTGTTTTTCTCACTAGAGCATCTGCCCAAGAACCACAAGGTTCTGGGTTCAATACCAGCCCTCGCCAACTCAGCATATGATTAGCACAGCTTGGATCTGTGTAGTATAGTGGGAAGCTGATGTAGGTGTGACGCTTCACCTCAGGTGCAAAAACAATCTCCCTGGTCTAGCACTAGTGAAAACGGGACAGAATCCCTCGCTGTCTGGCAGATACCGACAATAGGCCATTCCACCTACCCTACTTATATGACTAATATGCTGGACTGTGACATTATAGTAAGCAAGTTTGAACTGCAGTTGCTCTATTATGTTAACTTTTGGACTAATATCCTTAGAAAAGGCATGAACCCTCATCCTCCCAGCTATGGGCTAAATAGCACCACTACTCTTCTTCTACAAGGATGGCTTTTGGCATTAAATAACCCATGAATGTTGATATGCCATTAAATAAAGAAAGCAGATATAGTGACTCTTTTATAAGTAGAACAAAGTTAAAATACCCTTACCCAGATTTACCCCCAATACGCTTCTGTTAATAATAATTCAGATTATGTTTTTCATGTTTAATTTTTGAATTTCACATATTTTAATTCATTAATCTGATGAAAATCATAGAATAACATATCTAAATATATTTTATCTTCTGTAATGGACAAAAGAAATCTTTCTAATTCCAAGGTGTTATATTCAAAGATGAAGGTGATATAAGTCTTACCAGAGTTGAGTTGGGACTTGGACCTGTAAGAGAGAGAGAGAGAGAGAGAGAGAGAGAGAGAGAGAGAGAGAGAGAGAGAGAGAATTTCTCTATGCAGATAAATGGATAACACGTTTTAATTCGGCTACACTTTATTTGTACTAAGGTTTTTTCGGTTATTTCCTATAAGTCTAACATAAACAAAGGGGAACCACTCTTGACTGATAAATTATTTATATATTTATTGATCTACTAGGAAAAAAGAAGACGGGGTTAGGCTTAGGGTTTAGGGTTAGTTTAATGGGAAAATAAATAAATAATTTATCAGTCAAGAGTGGTTCCCTTTTGTTTATGCTAGATTTATAGGAAATAACCGTTTTTTTCTGTCTCCTTTTCTGGTCCGGAAGTGTTCCCTACCAAAACTCCAAGGAAGTTAAATGTATATTAGTGTAGTGTATATATATTTACCAACCCCCCTGCATGAGCAGGATGTGACACAAGGTCAATTTCTTAAGCGAGTTTAACAGGTTTGAATTCAGAGTTTTCCTTCTCCTAGACTGGTTACCTAACCAAGGTTATAGAGCCCAACCTGTCCTACTATTTACCCATAGCTAGAGGGAGAATAGTTGGATTCATACCTTTTCCAAGGGTATTAGCGCTATGTGAAATGTAAACAGCTTTGTCCAGGATTTGAACTCGGGTCGATGAGTCCATTTCCTATGACTCTAACCATTACACTACACACCTCAGTGTAGTGTATATATACACATACAACACAAGGGTGAATCTACTATGAAAATAATGAAGCTTAAGTTTCAGGGGCCACAAAAGGGCTAAACTTGCAAATCGTAGTCAAAATTAAAATGGAAAATTTTGCTGACGATTTGCAACATATCAAACTAAAGTCAGTCAGGTTAGTAATTGTTTTATTTCATTTATTTAACGAATCTTGAAATATTTTCTAAACTGCACATAAATATTTTAGTTTAGAAAATATTTCCAGATTTGTTAAATAAATGAAATAAAACAATTACTAACCTGACTTACCAAAAAAAAAAGAAAGTCAAGTATTTTGAATCGGATTTTAAAATTAATTTTAATTTCAAAATTTAGTTTACTGTGTTGCAAATTGTCGTCAAAATTTTCCGTTTTAATTTTGACGACAATTTGCAAGTTTATCCCACAAAAGTTATTTTACTCCACATTGCTTTAAAAGTTTGGGTCTACTGTATGAGAAAAGGCATTTAGAAAATAATATAATTCAATATAAAATAATAGTTAAAATGAAAAGGTTATAGGGATTACATTCCTTTCTTGTCACGGTTCTTCTACTATTCCTATGTCTGCCAATATCTGCCAGGTGGCATGCCCAGCAGCATTATAAAACAAGAAGTGGCAAAGTCAAAATCCTCTTTTATCTTCCAGTCTTCAGAAAAAATGACAATGTACCAGCTACATTCCTGTCTACTGACAGGGGGCTTTGCCCCAGCAATCTTGTGTTGCAGGAACCTGATAACATGTTTAATATGTAAGTCTTTACACTTTCCTTTTGTACCATTTAGATATCAAGGACTCAAGACTTTCTCTACAAAAGACTTCTTTTAATATTAGGACATTGCACTCATACAACTCTGTTTAAACTCCTCTTTGTATCTCATGTCATGTTTGTATTATCTTCTGTTAAGTTTGCTCAGGCAATAAAATATTACTTTAGTGTGAATTGTTCCTACATTTATTCTGTATGAAGGAATGATATATTCAACCAATTATCATTCTTCTACAAGGCTATTAAAGATGCAGACTTTTCCTGTTAAGTTTTTACATACAGATAAAATACGGAACTCTGAATAAAAATGCAAGACCAGGTTGTTGGAAATTAACAATGTTTTATTTAACACCGGGTATACAATGCATCTACCCTAAAAGAGACTTATCTAGCTCACATGTGCTGTGCACGTGCATCCACTCGGTACAAACCCCAATCCAAAATTGTCATGGCAGAAACCCCACTTCCTGGTTCCCATCAAAGGGAGTAACTTTAAATATCGTTGATAATAATAATGAAATTTATTGTGTACAGTGCTCAGGTGCACCACAACTCATCAAAGTCTCATGTCTAGTACACAGAATAATGTATTAGTGTCAGGAACATGAACAGTGTACAGTAATAATGTACATGTATGTGTGCGCGTGCGTACATATATATGTGGAGAGGGATATCAGGTATAGTGTTGGTGGACTACAGGAAGCATGGAGGCTTTGAAAGATGCAGTGTTTCGGCAGCCTATAACGGATGCAGGCAGCTTATTCCATGCCTCGGCAATTCCGAGCATGAAAAAATGTTTCCGAAAGTCATGTGAGCAATGCTGTTTATTTTTACTTTGCCTACGTGTGTTAGAAACATGGAGATCAAAAAGCTTCAGAGCCCCCTCCCCCCCAAAAAAATACATAATCTCAGTTGCTTTTTATCACAACTCACTGAGGTCATCAATTCTATAACAGTGAGGAACACCATGCATCAGAAACCAGAATTCAAAAATCAAAATCAAATAAAATAGACATACACCCAAAACACTACTAGTGTGTAAAACAAAGTTATATTAAAAGCAATTGGTAATTTGCTTGAAGCATTGTTAAGTATGTTATAATATATTAATATTTTGAAGGCCAATACAATGCGTATGAAAAATAAAAACAAAAAGATGTTATTTTTGTCTTATCGATTTCGAAGCATGAACTTCATCATCAGAGTTTCGTATCAGAAATGGACGTGCTTATGTTTTATTTGTGTGGTTACAATTTCTCTTCTTATTTCCTTTTCCTCTCCTTTTTTTTTTCTCTTTCTTCTTCTCCTCCTTTATGAATGAAATGGGCGAATAACTGTAATTTCTTATTTCTCTCTTTTTTTTTTTTTTTTTAAGTTTGTGGAGAACAAATGTTCCTAATATCGTCTGTCATCCGGTCAAATGTTCAAAGTTTGTTGCCATGTCAAAATTCAAAATAAAAAAAAAAAAAAAAATAATAAATAAATAAAAACTGTCAATAGAAAAATTTACATACTTAGCTTTTGTTTCGCTTTCTCTTTTCTTTTCTTTTTCCTTTCTCCCTCTTTTTTTTTTTTTTTGGTGTTATTTTTTTTATTTTAATTTTATTTTTTTAAATTATTTTTTAAAAAGTTATATTAAAAAAAATATGCTTGTAGATATAAAACAAGGCTTGTCACTTAAAATCTTCCTATTACCAAAAAAAGGCTATTAGGTCATTATGCAAATAATAGAATTCAACTGGTGACTTTTTTTCTAGTTTGGACAAAAATTCATTTTTTGAACTTTAACCTTTGACCTTTGACCATTATACAGCACTAAATAAAGTGCCTCTCTTTGTTACAAAAAATAAAAAATTACGAACCTTTTTTTGTTAATATTTCACGAAAATATCAGTCGATAATCTGTCATAAATTCAGTTGAAAAATACAATAAAAAGATGTGATAAAAACAACAATGATAGGATGGAATAAAACTAGTGATTTATATTATTCTCAAATTTGTGCATTTGTGGGTGTCAATCTGGGGATTATAATGAAATTTATTGTGTACAGTGCTCAGGTGCACCACAACTCATCAAAGTCTCATGTCAAGTACACAGAATAATGTATTAGTGTCAGGAACATGAACAGTTTACAGTAATAATATGCATGTATGTGTGCACATGTGTGCATGTGTGTGGAGAGGGGCATCAGGCACAATGTTGGCGGACTACAAGAAGCATGGAGGCTCTGAAAGATGCAGTGTTTCAGCAGCCCACAACGGACGCGGTCAGCTTATTCCATGCCTCTGCAATTCTGAGCGTGAAAAAATGTTTCCGAAAGTCATGTGAGCAATGCTGTTTTCTGACTTTGTAGGCATGCCCACGTGTGTTTAAAAACATGGAGATCAAAAAGGTGTTCAAGGTTGCTGTTGTTAAGATGATTAATGACCTGGTCCAAGGACAGTATACCATGATCATAGGAAAAGTCCCAGGGACCTGATTTTTGCATAGATACTGACTTGACTGCAAGCTCCAATATAGATTATATAATTTAATGACCCCAGAGGTCATTTATATACGTCATGACTTTTGGAAACATTTTTTCATGCTCAGAGTTGCCGAGGCATGGAATAAGCTGCCTGTGTCTATTGTGGGCTGCCGAAACACAGCTTCTTTCAAAGCCTCCATGCTTCCTGTAGTCCGCCAACACTATACTTGATACTCCTCTCCTCACATATATGCACGCATGCACACACATACATGTTATTATTACTGTACACTGTTCATGTTCCTGACACTAATACATTATTCTGTGTACAAGACATGAGACTTTGATGAGTTTTGGTGCACCTGAGCACTGTACACAATAAATTTCATTATTATTATAGTTAGTGGAGGTCATCAAATATGCTATTTCTGGCCAAACAGAATAAGATAAAGGGTTTTATATGAAATATAAAAATGTTTTTTGACCTCATATACATATTTACCAACTTCTCCGCATGAGTAGGATGTGTCACAAGGTCAATTTCTTAAGCGGAGTTTAGCAGTTTTGATTTCAGAGTTTTTCTTCTCCTAGACTGGTTACCTAACCAAGATTAAAGAGCCTAGTTTGTCCTACTATTTACCCATAGCTGGAGGGAGAACAGTTGGATTCCTACCTTTTCCAAAGGTACTAGCGCTATGTGAAATGTAAAAGGGACGTATCTATGAGGCATAACATAGATTCTCAAAGATACGTGATTCAAAGTTAACTGATCTAAAAAAATGTAAAAGTTTTTAAATAAAATAACTGCTGCATTATATCTTTTATTCATTAATATATTAACACTGAAAATTTCATTAAATTCGGTTAATTCCCTGATTTTTGGTATTTTTTTCTTTTGGTGGGGTGTCATATGATGGTGGAATTTAGGTCCGTTAAGTTTGATTTAACCAATATTTTGTTATTACTGGAAATAAATGCTCATATAACTTCTTTAGGATCCTAAGTAAAAATCTACAGCAAACAATTTTGCTGCTTCTTGATTTGTGTATGTGAGTTCCCGCTATATCACCAAAGTTAAGCAGCAATGAGTCTGTTCAATACTTAGAGGGGTGACTATTTAAGCAACAGCTTGTACTGTAAGCAACCTAATATAAAATCACTTGATTCAGCATTAAATGACCTGAAAAGGATTGATATACCATAAAAAAAACTAAAAAAAACAACTAACCAACATGCTTGCACACACACACAAAATAGATAAAAAAAGAGACTAAATCTTTTATTGAATTTTTGGTTATTTCCTATAAGTCTAACATAAACAAAGGGGAACCACACTTGACTGATAAATTATTTATTTATTTATTTATTGATTGATCTACTAGGAAAAAAGAATACGGTGTTAGGATTAGATTTAGGGTTAGGGTTTAGGTTTAGGGTTTAATGGGAAAATAAATAATTTATCAGTCAAGAGTGGTGCCCCTTTATTTACCAATTTTTTTTTAGTTTAGAATTTTTAAATCTATAAGAAGACATGTGCACATTTGTGCAAATAACTAATAAAGAGATGTCTAGATGCCTAGACATCTCTCAAGGTGCCCAGACTTTCTAGACTAGCTAGTGCCAATTTGAAAAAATATATAAAGTCAGTCTGTTACTTTTTGAATAGCAGATTTTGCAAACAATGAATTGTGCAAGTGCAGCACTGTGCATACTCACTAGATCTAATTGTTGTGTAATGGTTAGCAAGCTAGTCTCGCAGATCCATTATTACTGACTAGTGAGTTCAATCCTCACTGGAAGCCCTATACTTGCAACCTTGTGTCACATCTTACTTGTGACGAATGGGTTGGGTAAATACCAACTTGGCATATCATTTCTTAAGTTTCTTTAACCCTTCCCTAAAAAAAAAAATAATAATTGGATCCCATAAGATTTGAGGACGTGGAGGAAATTAAAAGAAATATGATGATACAGACTTACACTATATCAAGAGAAGTCTCAGAGTCGCCTTGATAAATGGAAAATTCACTGGAATAAATGTGTAGAATACCAAGTAGGCTTTTGTTAAGAAACTTTAACGGTTATTTCCTATAACTCCAACATAAAAAGGAGAACCACTCTTGAATGATAAATTATTTATTTGTTTTCCCATTAAAACTAACAAAACCCTAACCCTAGCCCTGTCTTCTTTTTTCCTAGTTGATCAATAAATAAATAAATAATTTATCAGTCAAGAGTGTTCCCCTTAGTTTATGTTGGAGTTATAGGAAATAACCAAATTTACTTTTCATTTCTGTTTGGTAGAAACAGCTTCAGTTTCGATACTTTGTGAACACATACACACACACATGAATAAAGTATGCAAAAATTTATGCAATAATATTACCACCTAAAGCGTAAATTGACAAGCTCTGCACGAATACTGGATGCCGCGCAGAGGACCTCCGAGGGTAAAGAGTGACAGGGAAGGTTGGCAAGAGATTGTCATGGACATCCGTGCTACTAGCGCGACATGATGATGATGATGATGAGGAGGAGGAGGAAAAAAAATTGTAATAAATCAAATTTGTGACACAGGGAAATAACTCTAGTTACCAAAGTTATTTTTTTGTCTTTTCTATTTACTCTTAGTCGACACACATTCAATAAAATACATACATTATATAATTATTAAGCTTTACTTAGGTTGGGCACAATACCGGATGTATGGGGCATATAATATATATATATATATATATATATATATATATATAAAAGTAATTGGTAATTTGCTTGAAGCATTTGTTAAAGTATGTTATAAATATATTTATTATTTTGAAGGCCAATACAATGCGTATGAAAATAAAAACAAAAAGATGTTTATTTTTGTCTTATCGAAATCGATAAGACAAAAAAATAACATCTTTTTGTTTTATTTTTCATACGCCATTTGTATTGGCCTTCAAAATATTAATATATTATAACATATATATATATATATATATATATTATACATATTTATGTATATATATTATTATAATGGAGATAGTGTGTTTTGTCTGTCTGTAATCCGAAACTATATCACTACTTAAGTCACAATTCCTTAGATATTTATGTCACATTCTCCTTGATTTTTACTTTTATTTAAACCTCAATTATTAATCAAATTGATTTACATTATTAATACTGTTGACAATATCTACATCAATTTTATTTATATATACCAAAAAAATAGCGGTTTACAGTGTGAATAGGAAGGCTAATTTGCATATTGATATTCAAAATTTGATTTTAATAAATATGTGCTTAGTATTATTGATTTTCTATTTGTTTGGTTTTTATCTTAATGAATATGAGCAAAAATTGAGGGATAAAATCTTTAAAAAAATCCATTAACAAGAAAGAAATAACTGTAATTTTATTCTTTACATCCTAATTTAACTAAATAGTTAAATTAGGAAAATTTAGCAATGAAAGACTGGAGTGATGGAAAGAGTAAGTTTCAAATCTTTTTATTTGCATTCTTATTTAGTTTGATTAACCTTTCTAATTTAAACATATTTCATTTCATTAAAACTTAATACTTGCACCCAGAGGGTGCATATATTTGCTAGTATATATAATAAGGTCAATTTCTTAAGCGGAGTTTAGCAGTTTTGATTTCAGAGTTTTCTTCTCCTAGACTGGTTACCTAACCAAGATTAAAGAGCCTAGTTTGTCCTACTATTTACCCATAGCTGGAGGGAGAACAGTTGGATTCCTACCTTTTCCAAAGGTACTAGCGCTATGTGAAATGTAAAAGGGACGTATCTATGAGGCATAACATAGATTCTCAAAGATACGTGATTCAAAGTTAACTGATCTAAAAAAATGTAAAAGTTTTTAAATAAAATAACTGCTGCATTATATCTTTTATTCATTAATATATTAACACTGAAAATTTCATTAAATTCGGTTAATTCCCTGATTTTTGGTATTTTTTTCTTTTGGTGGGTGTCATATGATGGTGGAAATTTAGGTCCGTTAAGTTTGATTTAACCAATATTTTGTTATACTGGAAATAAATGCTCATATAACTTCTTTAGGATCCTAAGTAAAATCTACAGCAAACAATTTTGCTGCTTCTTGATTTGTGTATGTGAGTTCCCGCTATATCACCAAAGTTAAGCAGCAATGAGTCTGTTCAATACTTAGAGGGGTGACTATTTAAGCAACAGCTTGTACTGTAAGCAACCTAATATAAAATCACTTGATTCAGCATTAAATGACCTGAAAAGGATTGATATACCATAAAAAAAAAACTAAAAAAAACAACTAACCAACATGCTTGCACACACACACAAAATAGATAAAAAAAGAGACTAAATCTTTTATTGAATTTTTGGTTATTTCCTATAAGTCTAACATAAACAAAGGGGAACCACACTTGACTGATAAATTATTTATTTATTTATTTATTGATTGATCTACTAGGAAAAAAGAATACGGTGTTAGGATTAGATTTAGGGTTAGGGTTAGGGTTTAGGGTTTAATGGGAAAATAAATAATTTATCAGTCAAGAGTGGTGCCCCTTTATTTACCAAATTTTTTTTAGTTTAGAATTTTTAAATCTATAAGAAGACATGTGCACATTTGTGCAAATAACTAATAAAGAGATGTCTAGATGCCTAGACATCTCTCAAGGTGCCCAGACTTTCTAGACTAGCTAGTGCCAATTTGAAAAAATATATAAAATCAGTCTGATTACTTTTTGAATAGCAGATTTTGGCAAAACAATGAATTGTGCAAGTGCAGCACTGTGCATACTCACTAGATCTAATTGTTGTGTAATGGTTAGCAAGCTAGTCTCGCAGATCCATTATTACTGACTAGTGAGTTCAATCCTCACTGGAAGCCCTATACTTGCAACCTTGTGTCACATCTTACTTGTGACGAATGGGTTGGGTAAATACCAACTTGGCATATCATTTCTTAAGTTTCTTTAACCTTCCCCTAAAAAAAAAATGAATAATTGGATCCCATAAGATTTGAGGACGTGGAGGAAATTAAAAGAAATATGATGATACAGACTTACACTATATCAAGAGAAGTCTCAGAGTCGCCTTGATAAATGGAAAATTCACTGGAATAAATGTGTAGAATACCAAGTAGGCTTTTGTTAAGAAACTTTAACGGTTATTTCCTATAACTCCAACATAAAAAGGAGAACCACTCTTGAATGATAAATTATTTATTTGTTTTCCCATTAAACTAACCCAAAACCCTAACCCTAGCCCCGTCTTCTTTTTTCCTAGTTGATCAATAAATAAATAAATAATTTATCAGTCAAGAGTGGTTCCCCTTAGTTTATGTTGGAGTTATAGGAAATAACCAAATTTACTTTTCATTTCTGTTTTGGTAGAAACAGCTTCAGTTTCGATACTTTGTGAACACATACACACACATGAATAAAGTATGCAAAAATTTATGCAATAATATTACCACCTAAAGCGTAAATTGACAAGCTCTGCACGAATACTGGATGCCGCGCAGAGGACCTCCCGAGGGTAAAGAGTGACAGGGAAGGTTGGCAAGAGATTGTCATGGACATCCGTGCTACTAGCGCGACATGATGATGATGATGATGAGGAGGAGGAGGAAAAAAAATTGTAATAAATCAAATTTGTGACACAAGGGAAATAACTCTAGTTACCAAAGTTATTTTTTTGTCTTTTCTATTTACTCTTAGTCGACACACACATTCATATAAATACATACATTATATAATTATTAAGCTTTACTTAGGTTGGGCACAATACCGGATGTATGGGGCATATATATATATATATATATATATATATATATATAAAAGTAATTGGTAATTTGCTTGAAGCATTGTTAAGTATGTTATAATATATTATTATTTTGAAGGCCAATACAATGCGTATGAAAAATAAAAACAAAAAGATGTTATTTTTGTCTTATCGAAATCGATAAGACAAAAATAACATCTTTTTGTTTTTATTTTTCATACGCATTGTATTGGCCTTCAAAATATTAATATATTATAACATATATATATATATATATATATATATATATATACATATATGTATATATATTATTATAATGGAGATAGTGTGTTTGTCTGTCTGTAATCGAAACTATATCACTACTTAAGTCACAATTCCCTTAGATATTTATGTCACATTCTCCTTGATTTTACTTTTATTTAAACCTCAATTATTAATCAAATTGATTTACATTATTAATACTGTTGACAATATCTACATCAATTTTATTTATATATACCAAAAAAATAGCGGTTTACAGTGTGAATAGGAAGGCTAATTTGCATATTGATATTCAAAATTTGATTTTAATAAATATGTGCTTAGTATTATTGATTTCTATTTGTTTGGTTTTATCTTAATGAATATGAGCAAAAATATTGAGGATAAATCTTTAAAAAAATCCATTAACAAGAAGAAATAACTGTAATTTTATTCTTTACATCCTAATTTAACTAAATAGTTAAATTAGGAAAATTTAGCAATGAAAGACTGGAGTGATGGAAGAGTAAGTTTCAAATCTTTTTATTTGCATTCTTATTTAGTTTGATTAACCTTTCTAATTTAAACATATTTCATTTCATTAAAACTTAAATACTTGCACCCAGAGGGTGCATATATTTGCTAGTATATATAATTTATTTTAATTTTAAACTGAAGATATCAGGATTTTATTATTGCTAGTAGAACATTATACAATCAAATCAATAATAATATTATCAACTACTGAATTTAACCCATACATAGGACCCTAACAGGTACTACCACCCCAAGTCAGAGGGGACCTGGGAGTAATGGCGATGAAGGGGTATTTCACACTCCCCAGAGCTCTAGAATTGGAGCTTCACCATCAGATACAGTTTAACATCATATTTAAGACACTAAGGCCTGCAGCCACCACCTTCCATCCTAAGCATCATGGGTCGCCACACATAGCCAACAGGTGACCCCATTGGGAGGATTTTACCCCTCTGCAGAGGTGCAGTCGCTGTATTCTACAGCACCAGCCAACAGGGTGGTGAGTAAATAGTAAGGTTGACTGCGCTTTCTAGCCCTGATAAGGCAACCAGTTGAGAAGAAAAACTCTGAATTGAAACTAAACCTTGTCTTCATGGGAGTGTTGGGTGTGAGGGAGAACTTCTGTTCTTTGAAAATCTCTGACACGCTCAGAATTGCCAGCTGCCTGCGTCCATTGTGGGCTGCTGAAACACTGAATCTTTCAAAGCTTCCATGCTTCCTGTAGTCCGCCAACACTATACCTGATACCCCTCTCCACACACGTGCACACATACATGTATATTATTACTGTAAACTGTTCATGTTCCTGACACTAATACATTATTCTGTGTACTAGACATGAGACTTTGATGAGTTGTGGTGCACCTGAGCACTGTACACAATAAATTTCATTATTATATAAACTATGCTAAATTCATACAGATTTAATGTCGCTGATGATGAGACAGAAACTTGCCACCTGAAAAGGACAGAGTTAATGAAAGGTGAGTCATATATCAGTTGTATTGACTTGGTAATTGCATTTCACTTAGCATTAATACCCTTGGGAAAGGTATGAATCCTACTCTCTCTCCAGCTATGGATAAATAGTAGGGCAAACTGGGCTCTTTAACCTTGGTTAGGCAACCAGTCTAGGAGAAGGAAAACTCTGAATTCAAACCTGTTGAACTCTGCTTAAGAAATTGACCTTATGTCACATTCTGCTCGTGCGGAGGGGTTGGTAAATATATATATCAGTTGTATGTATCTACCCAACCCCTCCACTACGGGCAATATATGACACAAGATAATTTTATATGGGGTGTAGGCATTATTTTCGTATTCGCCTGGGGAGTTGTCTGCCCGTTTAGTTTCACTGGTTCCCGCTAGGGGCCTTTGATATTTAAGCGGCTGATTTGAACGTCTCTCTCTCTTTTGCTGCCAACCTACGAGACACCACTATGGGTTAGACTCTGTCTACCCCCTTCTCGTTGGGGCTTCGGCCGTTAACACTGGCCACTCACTGCTAGTAAGTCTCGTATACGATATATGACTATCCTTTAGTCATGTATTCGTAACTATGTTTTTATGTACATTTAGGTATCTCTTTGATACCTAAATATCTTGTATTTTACCATTCATGAATGTGTCATTATCTCTACTCTTGTATATGTATTCATATTACTTATGTATGTATGTTTATGTACACCTCTATGTATTATGTACCCTGTTAATTCTTGTGCTGTATATAAAATGTTTTGTCTATCAACCGTTGTCGGAGTTTTATCTTCAAGTATTATCACCTTGAATCATACAGGGGTAAAACTGGGTTGGATTCTGTTTTCTTTTTTTTAGATTAGTTGCCTAACGAAAGCTAAAGAACCCAATCTGCCCTACTATTTATCCATAGCTGGTGGATAACTGATGGACTCATGCTTTTCCAAAGGTCATTAAGACAAAGTGAAACACAGCTTTGTTCAGGATTTGAACTTGGTTCATCAATTCCATTTTCTATATAATAATAACCGTTACAATAAGTAAGCCTCGTCGACTGTAAACATGTGTTTTAAATATGTAATGATCAGTGTGATTTTTTTCAGAACTCTTTAAATCAAAAGTAACAAATATATATAACAAATATATATAACAAATAATAACAAATATAAATAAAAATAATAACAATATAAATAAATATAAATAATAATATAGCAATGGTCTATATATGAAATAATGACATAAATAATAACATAAATTAATATGATAAAATAATAACAATATAAATAATAACAAATATAAATAAAAATAATAACAAATAATAACAAATATATATAACAAATCTTATTATAATGGAGATTGTGAGTTTTTCTGTCTGTAACCCAAACTATATTACTAATCGAGTCACAATTAACATAGTTATTTACATCACATTCTTCATGATTTTATTCATATTTAAACCTCAATTATTAATAAAATTGCTTCACCTTTTTATTAGTGTTGTCCATATCTACATACTAATAACATGCTATTGTATTTACATATACAAAAAATAGCGGTTTGCTGTGTGAACGGGAAGGCTAATTTGCATATTGATATTAAAAATGTGATTTTATTAAATATGTGTTTAGTATTATTGATTTCTAACTGTTTGGTTTTATTTTAATGAATATAAGCATAATGAAACTTAAATGAAATCCATTAACAAGAAAAAATAACTGTCATTTTATTCTTTATTTCCTAATTTAACTAAATAGTTAAATAAGTAAAATTCAGCAATGAAAGACGGCAGTGATGGAAGAGTAAGTTTCATTTCTATTTTTCTATTATACCCCCACTCTGTTTCAAATCTTTTTATCTGCATTCTTATTAGACTTTCTAATTTAATACGATATTTTATTACATTAAAACTTAAATACTTGCTAGTATATATAACAAATAAAGTTTTCTGAACTCTTTAAATCAAAAGTAACAAATATATTCATGAAGTTTTTTAACTGGTTGTCATAAATAAAATGAAGAATGATGAGTTAAGTATTGTTTCCTCATATAGTATTAAAAAATTATTTAGCCTAAAGGTAGGATTTAACACAAGGTCACAAGTATAAGGTATTCAGCAAGGATTGAACTCACTTTTCAGTAGTAACAGATTTATGAGACTAGCTTGTTAACCATTACACCATGACAGGACAACTTATATTTATCCTCATACAGTATAGATATAAGAACAATTTATGATGAAGTGATAACAAGGATATCTTATTGCCTGAGCAAACTTAATAGAGAAGAATACAGACATGACAGGAGATATAAAGAGCTTATACATAGTTGTATAAGAAAAATGTCCTAATAAGAAAATAGTCTTTTAGTAGATAAAAGTCTTGAGGCTGCTATTAAAAGAGGTAAACATAAACACTTAAATAACAGCATCCTTGAGCACCTTTTTGATCTCCATGTTTCTAACACACTGTAAGAAGAATAACACGAATCGACCGTCTCATACGATGTACAAAGTCCAGAATGCAAATGGTGGCGCCAACCAGTCCTTAAGTAGAGACTTACTGACGGCTTGCCACTAATATTTGCATAACACCACGAACAGTCACTCTAAGTTAACTATCAATAAAGGGAGTTACTCTAACCTACCCACACACACACACACACACACGTGGGCATGCCTACAAAGTCAGAAAATAGCTCACATGACTTTTGGAAACATTTTTTTCACGCTCAGAGTTGCCGAGGCATGGAATAAGCTGCCTGTGTCTGTAGTGGGCTGCCGAAACACTGCATCTTTCAAAGCCTCCATGCTTACTGTAGTCCGCCAACACTATACCTGATACCCCTTTCCACACATATATGCATGCACGTGCACACATACATGTATATTATTACTGTACACTGTTCATGTTCCTGACACTAATACATTATTCTATGTACTAGACATGAGGCTTTGATGAGTTGTGGTGCACCTGAGCACTGTACACAATAAATTTCATTATTATGTTGAACATGTTCTCTTGTGCCATGAAATGCTGGGGGTACAAAGACCCCTTATCCTGTAGACAGGAAATGCAACAGGTGCGTTACATCTGTAAAGGCTGGAGGGTGAAAGAGGATTAAACTTTGATGCTTCCACTTTTATATTGCTTCTCACTACGCTACCTAGCACCTACTCGCTTGCGTTACCTATTAGTAGAGATATGTAATCCCAACAAAAATATATAATATTTTGAATGCTATTTTTGTTTTATTTCTGATTCAAGACTCTTCATATCCAAAGAAAGCAAGTCTGACTTTTTAAAAAAAATCATTTGTTCTTTTTTACTTTACTGGTCACAAATTTTGAATTATATTTCTTTTAGGAATTTATTTTTGAAATAAAAAAAAAAGATAGGAAAGTGTGATCAGATAATGAGGCAAGGTAAAAAACAAAAATGAATGGAAGTAATTCAGTATTTTGAGTGCAAAGTTTTTTGGATGCTAAAAGGGAGGATATCCAAAAAAATTATTGTATTCTTTCTTTTGTATGAGGCCAAGTAAAAATGTATACAGGTTGATAAAAAAAATTTTTTAAAAAATGCTAACACTCTTATGTGAGTACGTTTATGATATAATTTCAAACAGTCTCCACATGTTCACCATCCCTGTCAACAAATTCTTGAAATCTCCCACAGGTGATTAAAAAAAATTCTATGGGAGCATATAAGAAAGCAGAACTGATATTATGGAGACCACCTGGTGAAGATTCCAATAATGTGTTGACAGGAATAGTGAACAGGTGGAGAATTTAAAATCATATCATAAAGAAACTTCCATACAAATGTAAACATTCTTAAACACTCTGTATATAGGGGAAATAGGGCTGGTTTAGCTCAGTTGGTAGAGCATCCGCCAAGGAACCACAAGGTTCCTGGTTTGATACCAGCCCTAGCCAACTCAGCGTATGAGTAGCACACAGATTTGTGCAGTAAAGGAAGGAGCTGATGGTAGGCGTGGCACTCTATCTCAAATGCAAAAACAATCTCCTTGGTCTAGCGCTAGTGAAAAGGGGATAAACTGCCTCACTGTCTGGCTGATACTGACTTTAGGTCACCCCGATGACTTTACTTATATATGGTAGTGGCACTCTATCTCAAATGCAAAAACAATCTCCTTGGTCTAGCGCTAGTGAAAAGGGGATAAACTCCCTCACTGTCTGGCTGATACTGACTTTAGGTCACCCCGACAACTTTACTTATATAAGGGAAAGTTAATCCAATATTGGTAAAAACTTTGACTGTACATAAAAATTATGCCCCGATTCATATAAATGCTAATTTGGGAAATAAATATTGCTTCTTTTTTCTTTTCTAGGTAAACTAAACAAAAATCTAATATGTTTTAAAACTTAATTTATCTTACAAATTATTTCAATGTTTAAAAGTTTATGTAATTTTAGGGTATTTACCTGAAGAGGTCATCCTAAATGGAATTTTAAAATTAAAGAAAAAAAAATTTTTCAGATTTTTTTTACTCTGTTGCATATGAAATAAAATTTTCTTTTGGATTATCAGTGAAAAAAAATTATACATCGATATTTGTTCTGTTTAAAAAAATGGGTGTCCAAATTTTTAATTGAGTTTTCTCTAAAAATTATTAGATAACCATACTAAAGTAAATTTGATATTAAATAAATATTTGCTTTTAAAATCTAAAAATTTATGCATTTCATATTTTAAATGAATTTTATCTATTAATTTAGTATATAAATTGTTGCTCTCAAGGCGCATATTTATTTTAAAGAAATTCAATTTATTTCCATTGAATCAGTTTGATTGAAACGATTCAGTAATTTAAAAGAAAGAAAGTCAACATTGAAAATTTTGTTAAAATCAGTCTAGGTAAGAGAATTGTCACTTATAGGCTTCCATACACTAATTATTTTACATTTAAATAAATATCAACAAGTTAGTAATTTTTCTGTACATAGTGTATTTAATGATTTTGTCATTGATTTCTAGGAAGAAACTGTTATAAGTCTTAAAATCTTAAACTTTTAAAAGTGTTTTGAAATGTTGATAAGAAGGTTTGTTTTGAGTGCATCATAAATCTTCACTTAAAATTTAAAAAAAATTTTTTTTCAAAAATTGACCAGGTTTGAATTCAGAGTTTTCCTTCTCCTAGACTGGTTGCCTAACCCAGTCTGCCCTACTATTTACCAATAGCTGGAGGGAGAATAGTTGAACATACCTTTCCCAAGGGTATTAGTGCTATGTGAACTGTGGCTTTGTCCAGGAATTGAACTCGGGTCGACGAGTCCATTTCCTACAACTCTAAACAGTACACCACTGCATTTCCCCTAGCCATTTTTGGGGTGAATTACATTGTTTAAAATGTATTAAAAATAAATTACATGTTATATCATTTTGCTTATTTATTGATGCTCATTATGTTACTACTTTTTGACTTAAACAAAAATTTGACCTTAAATAAACAATCTAATCAATTTTATTTAAAGTAAAAATCGACGCTCATTTTGGTGGTACCTAATTCATACTTTTCTCAAGGGTTAGGAGGCGCCTGTGGTATAATGGTTATTGTTCTTGTAAATGGACATGTTAACCCAAATGCAAATCCTGAACAAGACTGGTTGCTTTTCAAAGTGGAGTTCAGGTTATAGATGTATAATGCATAAATTATAAAGACGAACTTTTCGTAATCTTTTTTATGACACCCTATGTACTATTTACAATTTAAGGGTGGCCCATCGTTGTGTAGTGGTTAGCAAGCTAGTGTCGCAGATCCATTAGGACTGAATAGCAAGTTCGATTCTCGCAGGATGTCCCATACTTGCGACCTTGTGTCGCATCCTACCTGTGGCGTAAATACCTACTATTTAAAATATAAAGTTGTTGTAAACTAGACCCTGAATTTATGTCCACTTTTCGTCAGAAATTACATTTTTTTTTCGTTCTTTCTTTTCTTGTTCATTTAGGTCTACTGTGTTTTAAAATGGTTTTCGCTTCTATCGGCAATTAAAAATCATTTTTCCCGCCTTAAAATGGCTGCCAGTTCAACAGCAACAAGACATGATGACGTCAAACGTAAGCAAAAGAAGCAGGCGAACAATTATTTTCCCAGAGTGGCATTTCCAAGGATTGTTTTTTTTTTTTTTAATTTTCTTTATTGATTAATTCTATTAATTTTTTTTTAGGATTTTTAATTTTAGGTTTAGTGTTAGTATTAGTGCCATTTTTAAAGTAAAAAAAAAAAAAAAATAATGGTAGAAACGTAACTTGATACGATGAATAATCTGTGAACGATTTTAAAAAGTAACCGTTTTGGAAATGCCAACGGCTACCCTAAAAATAAATGTTCAACAACTAAAAAGAAAGAAAGAAAGAATAACCTAACCCTAAAAGAAAATAAAGTAAAAAAACGGTGCTTATACAATGGAATCCATTGTATAAGCAATTTATCTCTGAGTGAATAAATAGTTCAATTTAATGAAGGAAAGTTCCGTTAATTCTGCAGTAATTTACAAATATAAATATAATATATAGTACATTCGACAACTATGGTCATTTCTTTATTATTTTTCTTCTGGATAGTTGCAAAATTATCTATCATACAGACATAGTCACTATTTCCTTCCACAACCACTATGATATAGTGGAAGAAAATTCTAGCATATTGAAGAGGTACTTTTAGGATTTAATTCTTCAGTAAAAAAAAAAAAATCACTGGCACTTACTTCTATCTCGATGGTGAATGAAAGTATTACATTTCTACATAATTTTTGACACATTACCATAATTTTCTTTATTGAAGTATTATACAAGCCCTTAAAAGCAAGAACACTGGAAATACTGTTTTGAAAAATTGTCGTCTGCTTCTGCTTACGTCACCAGCCTGTTCTGCAACGGCTAAACCGGTGGCCATTTTAAAACTGGTAACGTAATAATTGCTTAGTTTGCAATACCGGAGACATAAAGTCAGGGTCCAGTTTTAAATGTAGTTTAAATTGAATTCCAGTGTCATAAAATCAGATACAAAGCCAATGGCGAATTATGTATTACACGCATTGTGAATTGAACCCCCTCTTTAGAGCCACTTCGCTCGGTTCCACTTTTAAAGTTAATTTTTCTCAAAAATTTTTTAAAAACAGGTTAAAATTAAACTCATTTTTAAATGTAGCAAACATAAATACAAAATAAAAAAACGCTCGAATCTTGCTTAATGACAATTTTAAATCGCATTAATACTGAAAATTTTTAAGTATAACTACTACTAACTGAAACTTTTGCCCCCTAATTATGTACAGGGTGGTCCAAAAATCCTGTCACCCTTACGTATTGTTTTGTTTTAACTTTATTTTAACTAAAAAAAATTTTAAAAAAAACTTCAAATATTAAATTATTTTCTGGAATTTCGGGTT
The DNA here is from genome assembly GCA_023376005.1 of Doryteuthis pealeii. NCBI lineage: Eukaryota > Metazoa > Mollusca > Cephalopoda > Myopsida > Loliginidae > Doryteuthis > Doryteuthis pealeii. The sequence goes on along the minus strand of CM042142.1, from coordinate 111,713,094 downwards.
GTAATATGTAATAATTTTATCTCTACTAATATATAGGAGTGATAAGATTTTCAGACCACCCTGTAGTGTACATAAATACAAAAATATAGTTAGGCACAAGGACAAAAAGTTTTAACAGGTCGAGGTAAAGAACCGGTCTTCATCATACTATTAGCTAGACGCAGTCCTGGCCCATTCGTGCTTTTATAACTCATACACTCTTTCTATTACACTTAACATTCACCAAAATACCAAATTACAGCCAAGTCACGCTGAAAACACCGGTTACTGCTAGATCACCTAAGTTAAGAAGCGATGAGCCTGTTCAATACTTAATTGGGTAACACCACTTAACCAACAACGTACTGAAAGTGTGTAAGCTAGGATGGCCCCAAATTTTTGTTTTAAAAACGAATTAAAATTAATTAAATCGATTATTTAAGGTCAAACTTTTGTCTAAAACGATAAGTAGTAACATAATGACCATCATTAAAAAAAGAAAGATCATTACATATACATTTTTTTTAAAACATTTACAACGATTTTTTTCGGTCAATTTCTATCGCTTTCGATCTGAGACGCTGGTTTAAAATGGCTTTTTTTTACAAATATATTGTGACATTCGCGATTGCAAAAAAAATTACCAAAAATCAGGGAATTATCAGATTTTAATGAAATTTTCAGTAATGATTTATCAATTAATGACTTTTATAATGCATCAGTTATTTTATTTCAAAACTTTAATTAAGTATTTTTGCTATGGAAAATGAATATATAAAATTCATTTAAAATATGAAAAGCCTGATGTTAAGTTTAAAATGTTATATTTTTAGATTCTAAAAATAAATATCTGTTTAATGCAAACCTTATTTTAGTCAAACAAAGTATATGTTTTGAAGAAAAACTCTATTGAAAATGTAGCCCCCCCCTTTTTTTAAGCAGAAAAATATCGAAAAATATCGATGTATAAATTTTTCTTTTATAAGATAATAGCCAATTAAATAATTATCGAAATGAGTAAAAAAGAAATCTCAAAAAAAAAATTTTATTTGTTTTTTTTTTACATTTTATTTTCCGATTTTCGGTACTTATTTTCTCAGAAAAGACACCGTAAAATTTTTTTCTATTCATAACTTCGGTCTTTTATCTCTTTATTTACTGTAATTAGTACAGTATAAGACCAACTCGAAAAAATGTTACGCCCCCAACATGTCAAAATTAAGTGAACTGAAAAAAAATGAGAAAGTTTTGAAATAAAATAAATAATGCATTATAAAAGATCAGGTAATAAAGGGCTCGTAAATTCCTACCATAAAATAAACTGAACCCCCATTTTATGTCCGTGTTTTTGCAATAAATGTTTTATTTTTCTTGTACCCGTTATGTTACAATACTAAATATATTTCCTTTATTTATTTTAATATTCACTTCAATGTGTATATTCTGAAAGCTTTTATTTTGTGAGAATGCTTAGTTTTAAAGTGGGGGTTCGTTTTGTTTTTACACTTCAACTTTTTACTCGTAAATTCCTACCATAAAATGCCCAAGCCTAATTTTATGGCAGCAATTTACGAGTAAAAAGTTGAATATTACTTTTTGTTATAGTTATTTTTTTTGTTTTTGGCTTTGGTACTCTAAAATAAAAACGTCAGATTTTAATCATCGTCGACGAAAAAACAAAATTACGGTCATAAAAGGAGGATCCAATTTATGCCTAAATTGTAAAACAAGACCCCACTTTAAAACTAAGCATTCTCACAAAATAAAAACTTTTAGAATATGCACATTGAAATGAATATTAAAATAAATAAATAAAATATATTTTGTATTGTAACATAACGGGTACAATAAAAATAAAACATTTATTGCAAAAACACGGACATAAAATGGGGGTTCAGTTTATTTTATGGTAGCAAATAGTCCTTTATTACCAAAGATCGATAAATAAACACTGAAAATTTCATTAAAATCCGATAATTCCCTGATTTTTGGTAAATTATTTTCTGTAGGGGTGGGGGTTAAATTCATTTTGTCAAAAACGCATTTTACGTCAATTTTGGGCCTCCCTAGTGTAAGCAACCCGAGTTCTTTGTTTATCAAAATTTGATTAGGCATTAAATGTCCCGAAAAGGGTTGATATGCCGTAAAACAAAACAATCAACTAAATACTCTCAATGAGCTATCCTACAAAAAAAACCAATGATTAACATGAAATAAATGTCAATTATGTACATTTTTAATGTTCTGGTATGGGGGAGTAAAAAGAGAAAGGAAACAAACTATAAATATGAGCAGGCTAATAGGGCCCTTCTAAATGTAGATCGCCGTTATTTCCTGACATACATGTTGAAATCAACCGGTCGATTTTATTCTAATTGAAACTTGTTTTTTTACAAAGCATTTCTAAACAGAAGCACGTGGTATTTTACCGGAAGCGGAAATCGTCTAGCACTTCTCGTCTCGCGTAGTCTCGTCGCCGTTGCGATAAAGCCCGAGATTTTAGGTTTGTGCGTTCTTTTACTGCCGAGCTACCGCCAAGGAAAGAAGCACGACAATGAGAGCTAAGTGGAGAAAAAAGCGTATGCGAAGGCTGAAGCGAAAAAGGAGGAAGATGAGGGCCAGGTCGAAGTAGACTATCTGTTTCCTCCAAACAGTAAATCAGCAATCGAGGTATTTTAAAATCTAACGTGGACAATCACAGCTTGTTGAGTTTTACTTGACATTTTTTTTCACATTGTGGAGGATGATGACTTCAAAAACCAATATGTCTGCCACCATGTGCGTGGCTTTCATTTCTTCTTTTTTTCCTGCATGGACCTTCTGACCCAGGTTAAGGGGACCAGCACCATTTCTTTTCTTCTTTTTTTTTTTTTAATCTTGTTCATGCGTACGTGCATGATCACCCTCGTTAAACCGACCTTGTGTCACAAACTACATATGAGGGATGTGGTTAAATATCATCACCCACGTGTGATCCATAATGAAAGCCATATATCCACCAGAACGCGAAGAAAATACCTTAAAAAAAAACTCTACTTGCTTTGTCATATGTTGGACTTCGTTGCTGTAATGCAACTTATTTCTTCATGAAATGAACATTTTTACCACCAGAGAACTGTTAATCTCTCCGGCAACATTTACCTCAATTGTTGAGAATCCTGTTTCTTTCCACATCTCTTTTCTACCTTCGAGGAGCCTTAATCCTCGTTGGTAATAAAAAGATAATCTAAAATTCAATGTCTTTCTTTTATTTCTTAAATTGTACCTTGTTTTTTTTTTAATGTTTTTAATCATCCGCAATATTTGAACTCCTGTGTACGATTTCTTATTTTAATGTTTCTCTTTAATTTTAATGTTTCTTTTTGATAATTAATTCTTAAGCCTTTTTTAGCGAAGGAAGGTATAAAGCTAAGATTTCTACCTTCATTATTTTTGTTCTCATGATGCTTTACAATATTACGTCTTATTTTTATTGCTTTTTCTTACTAACGACCCTGCGTCTTAATTTGACTTTAAAAATTCAAACCAGAGATTAGCGTTTCTTTTTAAACCGACTTACATCTCTTGAGGTTCGACAAATTTACAATATCTCTAGTCCCTTTTTCTTAAGGCAACTATGAAGTGAGGGATCAATTTACAAATATGTATAATGCATAATTATACAAATTAAGTATTTCATTACTCGGATCGTCAATTTATAATAAATGGCTTTCTCTTGCAAAACTTTCGCTTATATTTTAGATTTTAAAAATGTAAAAGTTAATAGGAAAGGGTCAAATCGCCTTCATATTAATGAGGTATGGATTGAGGCCACGTGACTACTAAACATTTTAGTTTGTCGATATACTCTTAACGTATATATAGAAACTTAATCGATTCTAATTGTTTCTTTGTCGTTAGCTTCAACGGTTTTTCACCTAAATGCAAAATTGAAGGTTAAAATAAACTTAATTTTTAGATATGAAATATATAAATAAGCTGTTAAGCTGATGCATTTAAAATTATTTGTAGATTGTAGTACAATTTCTCGATATAAATTTTTCACGACCGGAAATATTCCTATTATATCAAAATTCAAGATCGTACTTAAATTTAATATTTCGATCTCTTTAATAGTTGAAATTAAAAAATAGAACTGCTTTATTAACTAGGTACCAATTTTCCCTGTGAAATTGACCCTCCACCTATATTTTACACAATGAAACTTGCATAAAGGTTAATATTTTAAAATTTTGTCCATTCGAAAGAAACATTAAATAAAAAATTTTTTCAGCTTACGGAAATAATAAATTATGTACGAAAAACGTTACATTTTTGCACCGTTAAATCAAGTGAAATTTAACGTAGCCAAAAACAAGACGATTTCTTATTTTAAAATGTTTCTCTTTAATTTTAATGTTTCTTTTTGATAATTAAAGTTTGTTTTTTTTTAGCGAAGGAAGGTATAAAGCTAAGATTTGCCTTTTTTCTTTTTAAAATTCTATGAAAAATCAATGGTCCTATTTTAACATTTCCATAATTTAACTTTTAAATGTTTTTCTTAAAATATATTAGGGGAATATTTTTTTACGAGGTCTACCACCCTATTTTATATGAAATATGACGATTTTTTTTTTCTATAATAAGTCTGAATAATTATCAGATTTTTATAAGTTTCGATGCGAGCTCTCTCTTTAGTAAAAAAAACATGAATACAGAATTCTGCTAAAAAAATATCAAAGTTGACCCTGCTGCTAAAAAAATGAACTATTTTATTTATTTTTCAAGATAACGGTGAGTAAATTTTCCCCAATCGGATAATTTGATCTTTGAATTAACTGCTTTACTTTTTCTTTGTGAGCCTTTGAAAAAATATTTACGATTCTTACTTCAATATGGCCTAAAATAATCACATGATGTATTTTGGTGGTACCTATAGTACAATTTTCTTATATAAAATTTTCACGACCCGGAAATATTCCTATTATAATATCACCATTCATGATAGTAGTTCGTAACTAAATTTGATATTTAGGACTCTGTAATAGTTGAAACTTAAAAAAAAAACAACCTATGATTTGCGAGATGTCCCACACTAGTTGTGCATAAATTTCGGGTCTCTTAGTTAATGCTAGGTATACCAATTTTTCGTCTAAAAATTTTAAAAACTAATTATTTAAGGTAAAACTTTTGTCTAAAACGATAAGTAGTAACATAATGACCATAAATCATTACATATGCAGTTTATTTATTTTTAATACTTTTAAATAGGCACGGGCAAAATGAGCCTAACATGCGTTTTTGACAAAATGACTTTAGCCACCCCTACAGAAAATGATTTACCAAAAATCGGGGAATTATCGGATTTTAATGAAATGATCTTTATAATACATTATTTTATTTCAAAACTTCTTGATTTTTTTTTTTTTTTTTCAGGTCACTTAACTTTCACCCCCCTCCCCCTTACTTTGGGAGTGTAAAATATTGGCGAGTTGGTCCTTGTTTGATACTAATTACAGTAAGAAATAAAGATAAGACCTATGTTGTAAATAGAAAAAAAAAATTTAAGTGGAATATTTTGAGAAAATAAGTACCGAAAATCGGAGAAAAAAAATGTTAAAAAATAATAATTTTTTTTGGAGATATCTTTTTTACTCATTTCGATAATTATTTAATTGGCTATTATCTTATAAAAGAATTGTACATCGATTTTTTTTTTTTTTTTTTTTTTTTTTTTTGCTTAAAGGGGGGGGGGGCTACATTTTCAATAGTTTTTTCTTCAAAACGTATACTTTGATTGACTAAGGTTTGCATTAAATAAATATTTATTTCTAGAATCTAAAAATATAACATTTTAAACTTAAAATCCGAATATTTTTTTATTTTAAATGAATTTTATATATTAATTTTTCATAGCAAAAATATTAAATTAAAGTTTTGAAATAAAATAACTGATGCATTATAAAATTCATTAATTGATAAATCAATACTGAAAATTTCATTAAAATCGGATAATTACCTGATTTTTGGTAATTTTTTTTTGCAGTGGCGAATGTTACATAAAAATTGTAAACAAGCGCTTAAAACCCTTGAAAAAGAGACAGAATGGCGGATCGTGTCGAAATTGACCAAAACGAATCCCTTTAAATTTATTAAAAATAAACTGCATATGTAATATTTTTCTTTTTTTAATGATGGTCATTGTTACTACTTATCGATTTAGACAGTTTGACCTTAAATAATAGATTTAATTATTTTTAATTCGCTTTTAAAACTCGTACTATCCGAGTTTTTTTTGCCAGTGCCTACTTCTAAAACTTTGTTTTTTGTCAATTTCGTTTGCGTTCGCAATTTTTGGCTCTTTTTAAATGGTATAAAGGGCCTGCTTACAAATTTAATGTAACATTCGCGATTGCAAAAAAATTTATTAATGAATTGGCGGACCTGAAGATCTGAACCCCCCCCCCCCTAAAAAAAATTTTCTCCTTCAATGGATTATTATCGATTACACGCCAATCTCAGATTGAAAAAAAAAAAAAATTCTTAAAATTTTTTGAGTTTTCACGGGTGCTCATTTCTCCGTATAAGTTTATAGTAAATCGGAACCGCTCTACCTTAACAGTTGGGCTGAACTTGCACAAAGTTGTCAAAATTAAGGTGACCCAGAAAAAAAAACTATGGGGATCTAGGGTTTGGGGTTAGTTTAATGGGAAAATGAATAATTTTGGTTGTTTTTTCTGGGTCACCCTGTATACCGTTGACCTGTTTTTTTCTGGGCTACCCTAATTTTGACACCTTTGTGCAAGTTCAGCCAACAGTTGTTAACGATATTAATCGTAAGTGACTTCCATTTGAGCGGTTCCGATATGGAGGGTCGATTTACTATAAACTTATACGAGGAAATGAGCACCCGTGAAAACTCAAAAAATAAAGAACTTTTAAGGATTTTTTTTTTTTTTTTTTTTTTTTTTTACAATCTGATAGATTGGTGTGTAATCGATAATAATCCATTGATGGGGGGGGGGTCCAGATCTTCAGGACCACCAATGCATTTTATAATGCATCAGTTATTTAATTTCAAAACTTTAAATATTTTTGCTATGAAAAATTAATATATGAAATTCATTTAAAATAAAAAAAATATTCTGATAAGTTTAAAATGTTATATTTTTAGATTCTAGAAATAAATATCTATTTAATGCAAAACTTATTTTAGTCAAAGTATACGTTTTGAAGAAAAACTCTTGAAAATGTAGACCCCCGCCCTCTTTAAGTGACCTGAAAAAAATGAGTTTTGAAATAGAATAAATAATGCATTATAAAGATCATTCATTGATAAATAAACACTGAAAATTTCATTAAAATCCTTGATTTTCGGTAAATTATTTTCTTTAGAAGGGGCGGGGCTAAATTCATTTTGTCAAACGCATTTTGGGTATACCTAGTTAATGCTATATTTACCCCCCCCCCCCCCAGTAATTTTTCGACAAATAAATGTGAATATTTTAACCCTCCCCTCTTTAAAATATTGGGGGGTAGGGCTAAATATTTACATTTACTTATCGATAAAAATGATTTACATTTAACGCCTCCAGACCACTAAAAAAAGTAATTTGCCAATAAAATGCTTTCAATCCGCTAAAAAGATTTTTTTTTTTTTTTTTTTTTTTTTTTTTTTTTTTTTTTTGTGCTATTCACAGAATTGCGTCCAAGCCTCATGCCTTAAAAAAACGCTTGATAGTTGAAAAAAAAAAACAACCCCACCTCCGATTAATTTGTTGATTGAAGGCGTTTTTATCGACAAATTATTATTGTTTTATTTTATTTTATTTTATTTATTTATTTATTTTTTTTTAAGTGGTTTGAAAGCGTTAAAAGTAAGCCATGTTTTTACAAGTAAATATTTGTCGAAAAAAGACTGGAGGGGGGGAAATTTGCATTAACTTAAGCGCTTTTTTTTTTCTAAAATATTTTCAAAAATGTCTCTCGCACGCACACAAAATTTGTCCATAAAAACACATTCAATCGACAATTTTTTTTCATATACAGCAGGCACTGCCTCAGCTAGGGACTTCATTCGTAGGTGGGCTTTTTCTTTTCTTTTCTTCTTTTTTTTTTTTTTTTTTTTTTTTTTTTTTCAGATATCGCTGCCTAGCATTTTTTTTAAGGCAGGAGTCCGGGACGCATTTCTGTGAATAGCACTGAAGTTTTTATTCGGTATTTTACTTTTCTTTTCTTTTTTTTTTTTTTTTTTACAATCAATTATAAATAAAAAAATATTTTTTCAGTATTTTTGTTGATATATTTCCAAGAATTGATTACGAATAAAAATTAAAATATTTAGATTTTTATTTTATTTTAATGAAAAATAAAATAAAAAAAATGTAACAAAAACAAGACATTCAAACATGAATAAATCTGAATATTTAGATATTCTTTTTTTATTTTAATGAAAAAAAAAGTGTTACTTGATTTTAAATTTAAAAAAGATTTTATTTTATGGTATCACAATTGTACAAAGTAAATTTTAGGTGCTACAAAAAATTAATTTTTAATTTACATTGTACAATTGCGAAATGTATTGCAAAATATGCATATGGTGGTGTCGCATCAATATCCTTACTTTTGATATGACTTCTATGAGTCCAAATGTATTATTGTTCCTTGTTAGATCATTATCTTAATTATAGGAAATAGTGTCTGCTTTTCAGTCCAGGACAAATCGCAAAAATCCAATCTTTAAAACTGTCAGTACCGAAAACCCATCGTTGTGGTATACAGCGTCCGTTTATATTTTCTTATAACTTAGTGGGAAAAACGCTGTTTTTACTGCAGGCACTGGTTCAGCTGGGGACTTTTTTTTTTGAGCTGGCACCGCTTAGCTTTTTTAAGGCAGGAGGATGGGAGGCAATTTTGTGAAGAGCCCCAAAATTAATAAATGAATAAAGAGCGTTAAGTGTCAGAAAGTGAATTGAATGAGGCGACCTGCTACATAATAGACAGTATGGAAGAAGAATTGCATGTAAATAAAGAAAGCAAGAAAATCAGTTTATTTTGCGAGTAAATATTGTTTAATGTCCAATGTTAATGAAGATAATTTTCAGGTATGAAATGAATAAATTTCCCTACATTGTTGCTTACGGCCACATCACGCTGAGAACACCAATTCTCGTCCGATATATCAGTTGCTGGAAGCATTTTACCCCCTAAATCACAATTTCATTTCTACGATTAATCAACTGATTAATCATTTATTAGAATTAATTCTCGAATTGCTTTACGTAGTGTCCGTCAAGGTATTGAGGTTTTTCTTTTGAACAGTATGTCATTCTCGTCCGATCACCGAAGTTAAGCAGCATAGAGCCTGGTCAGTACTTGGATGGGTGACCGCTTGGGAATACCAGGTGCTGTAAGCATTACTCTTTTTTTTTTTTTTTTTTTTTTTTCGAAATTCAAATTATTTCATCTGTAAAATTGATTAATTTAAACATTAATCTTTTATTAGAATGAATTGTTTCATTTTTTAACAAAGATAATCAGTATTTTTGGCTTTGAAATGAAATTGCAATTTTACATTTGCTTGCTATTTTTTAAAAACTCACAAAATCTGCTTTCGCATATATTTCTTGCAAATTCTCCATCATATCGAAACGTTTTGAAATTTTCTCTTCAGCCAAGATGAAAAGTAGAAATAATGCATATTTCGCCTAATATTTCCTTTACAAGCATATCACGTTCAACACACCAGTTCTCGTCCGATCAAACTCAAGCAACGTACAGCCTGCTCAATACTTAAATGGGTGACCGCTTCCAAATATCAGCTGCTGTAAGCATTTTACCCCCTAAATCACAATAATATCATTTTTACGATTAATTAATTGTTTAATCTTGTATTAGAATTAATTCTCTAATTTCTTTTCATAAAGTCCGTCAAGGTATTGAGGTTTTTCTTTTGAACAGTATGTCACATTACACCGACTGAAATGTTCAAGGTGAAAACAAAATACAAAAGAATATTGCAACGAAAACTTGGATCACAATTCAACAACAGGACATTTATTTCGCCGACTTCCGATTCCACTGCCTTTCTCATTATCGCATGTTGGCACGTAGTTATTGTATACAAAATAATTGCATGCATCGGCCGGGAATCGAACCCGGGCCGCCCGCGTGGCAGGCGAGCATTCTACCACTGAACCACTGATGCTCTGTCTTTCAACAGTTTTATATATAAAAACAAGCATATACAAATACTATTAATTAAAAAAAAAAGGAAAAATGAAATACATAGAATCACTTTTCTTTTCATCGATTTATCGTTTCTATTCTTATTTTTATTCTTGACAATTTTATCAACAGGGATTATATAGCCCAAAAATGATAAAGTAACTCGGAAACTTTATTTCCTTTTTTTTTCTCTTTAAAATGAAATATTTTCTTTTATTATTTGAATTTACAAACACTGGTCATGCATATATTGTAATGATTCAAACGTGGCCGTACACCACATCCAAGAGAGTGATAGCCTTCCCGTTGACTTGCTCACTGCTAACCTTCTCAAGGTAGACCTTAAGAACTGTGCGTGTCTGTTCGTAGATTAGACCACAGATACGCTTCACGTCACCACTGTGATAGCTAGACATCAGATAGCCGGCTTGATGATGGCCTCTATGTTATCTCTGAGATGCTTGCAATTACACTTGGCTCCTCCCTTTCCCGATACTCGTCACCCTCCTTTGCTACGCCCAGAAATGCTGGTCGTGGTGAAAGTGGCTCGGCTGAATGAGTTTGAAGAGTAAATCAAATCAGTTGATTTCCAAACGAGCCAAATGTCTATAAATAGAGAAACGGGTGACTTTTTAGAGAAATGATTTTCAAAGATATAAAGGCATAAAAGAAGCCTTGTAGCCTTTGCTAATACAATAATGTAAATAAAATTCTACTTTGATATTAGCAGAGGAAATTTTTTAAAGATATTTTTTTTTCATCGTAGAAAGCTGAATTTTAATGCGAAAGAAGACATTGTTTTGGTTGAAAATAAAATAAAAAGCTATAAAATGATTTGAAATGAAAATTGAATTGTCATACTTATTTCTAGTTGGTATCGTTTGAAATAAATAAAAAGAAACTAGTATATAAGTTGTAGAACACTAGAGAGTCACTTTAAAATATGCGTGGATGTTGAAATAGGGGGTGATATAGACTTTTAGTATGGCGACAATGATGGGCTAAAGAAAATTGGCAGTAAACACGGAATTCTCTCCCTTTGTCGATTTACGTGTCCTCGTTTTGCGTATTTACAGCGAAGCCATGTGCGTGCTGATTTGAATTTCACATTTAACTAGTATTTAAGAGTATTTGATTTTGAAATTAGTGCATATCTCAGAGGTAAAATTAGTAAAGGAATAAAGAGCGTTATGTGTGAGAAAGCTTAATGAGAAAGTGAATTGAATAATCGGTGTGAGGAGGCGATCTGCTACATAATAGACATAGTGTGCCGGTAACTAATGGAAAAAGATTTGCATGTAAATAAAGAAAGCAAGAAAAGCAGAGGTTAATTTGCGAGTAAATATTCCTTGTTTAACGTCCAATGTTAATGAAGATAAATTTCGAGTATAAAATGAATAAATTTTCCCACGTTGTTGCTTACGGCCACATCACGCTGAGAACACCGGTTCTCGTCCGATCACCGAAGTTAAGCAACGTAGAGCCTGGTCAGTACTTGGATGGGTGACCGCTTGGGAATACCAGGTGCTGTAAGCATTCTCTTTCTTTTTTTTTTCTTCCTCGAAATTCAAATTATTTCATCTGTAAAATTGATTAATTTAAACATTAATCTTTTATTAGAATGAATTGTTTCATTTTTTAACAAAGATAATCAGTATTTTTGGCTTTGAAATGAAATTGCAATTTTACATTTGCTTGCTATTTTATAAAAACTCACAAAATCTGCTTTCGCATATATTTCTTGCAAATTCTCCATCATATCGAAACGTTTTGAAATTTTCTCTTCAGCCAAGATGAAAAGTAGAAATAATGCATATTTCGCCTAATATTTCCTTTACAAGCATATCACGTTCAACACACCAGTTCTCGTCCGATCAGCAAACTCAAGCAACGTACAGCCTGCTCAATACTTAGATGGGTGACCGCTTCCAAATATCAGCTGCTGTAAGCATTTTACCCCCTAAATCACAATAATATCATTTTTACGATTAATTAATTGTTTAATCTTGTATTAGAATTAATTCTCTAATTTCTTTTCATAAAGTCCGTCAAGGTATTGAGGTTTTTCTTTTGAACAGTATGTCACATTACACCGACTGAAATGTTCAAGGTGAAAACAAAATACAAAAGAATATTGCAACGAAAACTTGGATCACAATTCAACAACAGGACATTTATTTCGCCGACTTCCGATTCCACTGCCTTTCTCATTATCGCATGTTGGCACGTAGTTATTGTATACAAAATAATTGCATGCATCGGCCGGGAATCGAACCCGGGCCGCCCGCGTGGCAGGCGAGCATTCTACCACTGAACCACCGATGCTCTGTCTTTCAACAGTTTTATATATAAAAACAAGCATATACAAATACTATTAATTCAAAAAAAAACAAAAAAAAAAAACGGAAAAATGAAATACATAGAATCACTTTTCTTTTCATCGATTCATCGTTTCTATTCTTATTTTTATTCTTGACAATTTTATCAACAGGGATTATATAGCCCAAAAATGATAAAGTAACTCGGAAACTTTATTTCCTTTTTTTCTCTTTAAAATGAAATATTTTCTTTTATTATTTGAATTTACAAACACTGGTCATGCATATATTGTAATGATTCAAACGTGGCCGTACACCACATCCAAGAGAGTGATAGCCTTCCCGTTGACTTGCTCACTGCTAACCTTCTCAAGGTAGACCTTAAGAACAGTGCGTGTCTGTTCGTAGATTAGACCACAGATACGCTTCACGTCACCACTGTGATAGCTAGACATCAGATAGCCGGCTTGATGATGGCCTCTATGTTATCTCTGAGATGCTTGCAATTACACTTGGCTCCTCCCTTTCCCGATACTCGTCACCCTCCTTTGCTACGCCCAGAAATGCTGGTCGTGGTGAAAGTGGCTCGGCTGAATGAGTTTGAAGAGTAAATCAAATCAGTTGATTTCCAAACGAGCCAAATGTCTATAAATAGAGAAACGGGTGACTTTTTAGAGAAATGATTTTCAAAGATATAAAGGCATAAAAGAAGCCTTGTAGCCTTTGCTAATACAATAATGTAAATAAAATTCTACTTTGATATTAGCAGAGGAAATTTTTTAAAGATATTTTTTTTCATCGTAGAAAGCTGAATTTTAATGCGAAAGAAGACATTGTTTTGGTTGAAAATAAAATAAAAAGCTATAAAATGATTTGAAATGAAAATTGAATTGTCATACTTATTTCTAGTTGGTATCCGTTTGAAATAAATAAAAAGAAACTAGTATATAAGTTGTAGAACACTAGAGAGTCACTTTAAAATATGCGTGGATGTTGAAATAGGGGGTGATATAGACTTTTAGTATGGCGACAATGATGGGCTAAAGAAAATTGGCAGTAAACACGGAATTCTCTCCCTTTGTCGATTTACGTGTCCTCGTTTTGCGTATTTACAGCGAAGCCATGTGCGTGCTGATTTGAATTTCACATTTAACTAGTATTTAAGAGTATTTGATTTTGAAATTAGTGCATATCTCAGAGGTAAAATTAGTAAAGGAATAAAGAGCGTTATGTGTGAGAAAGCTTAATGAGAAAGTGAATTGAATAATCGGTGTGAGGAGGCGATCTGCTACATAATAGACATAGTGTGCCGGTAACTAATGGAAAAAGATTTGCATGTAAATAAAGAAAGCAAGAAAAGCAGAGGTTAATTTGCGAGTAAATATTCCTTGTTTAACGTCCAATGTTAATGAAGATAAATTTCGAGTATAAAATGAATAAATTTTCCCTTGTTGCTTACGGCCACATCACGCTGAGAACACCGGTTCTCGTCCGATCACCGAAGTTAAGCAACGTAGAGCCTGGTCAGTACTTGGATGGGTGACCGCTTGGGAATACCAGGTGCTGTAAGCATTACTCTCTTTTTTTTTTTTTTTTTTTTTTTTTTTTTTTTTCGAAATTCAAATTATTTCATCTGTGAAATTGATTAATTTAAACATTAATCTTTTATTAGAATGAATTGTTTCATTTTTTAACAAAGATAATCAGTATTTTTGGCTTTGAAATGAAATTGCAATTTTACATTTGCTTGCTATTTTATAAAAACTCACAAAATCTGCTTTCGCATATATTTCTTGCAAATTCTCCATCATATCGAAACGTTTTGAAATTTTCTCTTCAGCCAAGATGAAAAGTAGAAATAATGCATATTTCGCCTAATATTTCCTTTACAAGCATATCACGTTCAACACACCAGTTCTCGTCCGATCAGCAAACTCAAGCAACGTACAGCCTGCTCAATACTTAGATGGGTGACCGCTTCCAAATATCACCTGCTGTAAGCATTTTACCCCCTAAATCACAATAATATCATTTTTACGATTAATTAATTGTTTAATCTTGTATTAGAATTAATTCTCTAATTTCTTTTCATAAAGTCCGTCAAGGTATTGAGGTTTTTCTTTTGAACAGTATGTCACATTACACCGACTGAAATGTTCAAGGTGAAAACAAAATACAAAAGAATATTGCAACGAAAACTTGGATCACAATTCAACAACAGGACATTTATTTCGCCGACTTCCGATTCCACTGCCTTTCTCATTATCGCATGTTGGCACGTAGTTATTGTATACAAAATAATTGCATGCATCGGCCGGGAATCGAACCCGGGCCGCCCGCGTGGCAGGCGAGCATTCTACCACTGAACCACCGATGCTCTGTCTTGGTACAGATTTATATATAAAAACAAGCATATACAAATACTATTAATTAAAAAAAAAAAAAAAAACGGAAAAATGAAATACATAGAATCACTTTTCTTTTCATCGATTCATCGTTTCTATTCTTATTTTTATTCTTGACAATTTTATCAACAGGGATTATATAGCCCAAAAATGATAAAGTAACTCGGAAACTTTATTTCCTTTTTTTTTCTCTTTAAAATGAAATATTTTCTTTTATTATTTGAATTTACAAACACTGGTCATGCATATATTGTAATGATTCAAACGTGGCCGTACACCACATCCAAGAGAGTGATAGCCTTCCCGTTGACTTGCTCACTGCTAACCTTCTCAAGGTAGACCTTAAGAACAGTGCGTGTCTGTTCGTAGATTAGACCACAGATACGCTTCACGTCACCACTGTGATAGCTAGACATCAGATAGCCGGCTTGATGATGGCCTCTATGTTATCTCTGAGATGCTTGCAATTACACTCCTTTCCCGATACTCGTCACCCTCCTTTGCTACGCCCAGAAATGCTGGTCGTGGTGAAAGTGGCTCGGCTGAATGAGTTTGAAGAGTAAATCAAATCAGTTGATTTCCAAACGAGCCAAATGTCTATAAATAGAGAAACGGGTGACTTTTTAGAGAAATGATTTTCAAAGATATAAAGGCATAAAAGAAGCCTTGTAGCCTTTGCTAATACAATAATGTAAATAAAATTCTACTTTGATATTAGCAGAGGAAATTTTTTAAAGATATTTTTTTTTCATCGTAGAAAGCTGAATTTTAATGCGAAAGAAGACATTGTTTGGTTGAAAATAAAATAAAAAGCTATAAAATGATTTGAAATGAAAATTGAATTGTCATACTTATTTCTAGTTGGTATCCAGTTTGAAATAAATAAAAAGAAACTAGTATATAAGTTGTAGAACACTAGAGAGTCACTTTAAAATATGCGTGGATGTTGAAATAGGGGGTGATATAGACTTTTAGTATGGCGACAATGATGGGCTAAAGAAAATTGGCAGTAAACACGGAATTCTCTCCCTTTGTCGATTTACGTGTCCTCGTTTTGCGTATTTACAGCGAAGCCATGTGCGTGCTGATTTGAATTTCACATTTAACTAGTATTTAAGAGTATTTGATTTTGAAATTAGTGCATATCTCAGAGGTAAAATTAGTAAAGGAATAAAGAGCGTTAAGTGAAAGCTTAATGAGAAAGTGAATTGAATAATCGGTGTGAGGCGATCTGCTACATAATAGACATAGTGTGCCGGTAACTAATGGAAAAAGATTGCATGTAAATAAAGCAAGAAAAGCAGAGGTTATTTGCGAGTAAATATTCCTGTTTACGTCCAATGTTAATGAAGATAAATTTCGAGTATAAAATGAATAAATTTTTCCTCGTTGTCGCTTACGGCCACATCACGCTGAGAACACCGGTTCTCGTCCGATCACCGAAGTTAAGCAGCGTAGAGCCTGGTCAGTACTTGGATGGGTGACCGCTTGGGAATACCAGGTGCTGTAAGCATTACTCTTTTTTTTTTTTTTTTTTTTTTTTTTTTCGAAATTCAAATTATTTCATCTGTAAAATTGATTAATTTAAACATTAAAAAAAAAGTCGTCGGTGACGCCGAGAGTCGGTATCAGCCAGACAGCGAGGGAGGCTGTCCCCTTTTCACTAGCGCTAGATCAAGGAGATTGTTTTTGTTGTTGTTTTTTAGCGTCTGATGCGAGCGCCACACCTACCGTCAGCTCCTCACTTTACCACACAGATCCCTGGACTACTCATACGCTGAGTTAGTGAGGGCCGATATGTTTTAATGTTTATTTTTTTGGTGAAATAAATTTGAAAACTTAAATGTTTTTAGTGAACTTATTAACCTAAGCCTATCTGAAGCTCGCTCGTACCACAAATTTTAGTTCTCAACACAAAGTAAAAAAAATAATCGACCGAGTGACAGCTCTTAATTAAAAAAAATAAAAAATAATAATAATAAATAAAATAAATAAATAAATAAATAAATAAGCTCGTAACTTAGGGCACTCGTAAGTCAAGGTACCACTGTAGTTATTTACAATGCTCACCTTATTTTGGCACAATATCACATATTTAGGCCACCCAATAAGAATTGAACCCAGTACTTTAAGATAATGATCCACGAGAGTTGTGACCAACACATATTGATTTGATATTGCCGTCATTTGATTGGCCAGAAAACCAAGTAAAACGCTTTAAAATGTGAACGCGGCGCTAAGCGACTGTGATTATTAACAAATCTCGTCACATTCACAGATCAACTTCTAACACTTGTAAAGCGACTGATACAATGTCTGGACGTGGCCAAGGAGGTAAAGTGAAAGGAAAGAGCAAGACCCGATCATCTCGTGCCGGACTTCAATTCCCGTCGGTCGCGTATTCATCGTCTCCTGCGTAAAGGCAATTATTCTGAACGTGTCGGTGCCGGTGCTCCCGTCTACCTGGCTGCCGTTATGGAATATCTGGCCGCCGAGGTTCTTGAATTGGCAGGAAATGCTGCTAGGGACAACAAGAAATCTAGAATCATTCCCCGTCATTTTGCAGCTCGCTTGTCCGTAATGACGAAGAATTGAACAAACTCTTGTCCGGATTACCATTGCACAGGGTGGTGTCCTCTCCCAACATCCAGACTGTTCTTCTACCCAAGAAGACTAAAAAGGGCTGATTAACAAAACAAACGATTTTTTTTTTTTTTTTTAACGCGTAAGTAGCCATTTTCAGGCTACTGAAAACCGTAATGGTTGTTCTCTTTTTTAATCAACAATGTGTAAATTAAAACTTATTCGTCTTCATAATTGTAGCATTAAACTCTCGATGTAAGTATAGTACCACCAATTTTGACGTCATATACGTATTTTACAAAATCAATTTTGCCTCCCCCCCCCACCTAATTGAAAAAAAAATTAGCAAAAATCAGAATTCCAATTTTAATGAATTCTCTATTGATTTATCAAGAATGAATTTTCTATATGCATCGCGTTATTTTTATTTCAAACTTTTTCTTGATTTTTTTTTTTTTTTTTTAATTCGAAACCGTTATAAGTCTCTTAAAAATCTCAAGTTTTAGTATGGTCAATTACTTTCATCATATTATGTCTTAGTATGTGCTATATAATATAGCGTATAATTAAAGGTATGCTGAAGTTTTTGTTATTATCAAATTCTATTTAACAATAGGAGATAAGTATTGAGAGACTAAGCATGNAAAAGAGAGAGATCACCTTTTTATTAGTGTTGTGCCTATCTACATACTAATAACATGCTATTGTATTTTTGACCATATACAAAAATAAGCGGTTTGCTGTGTGACGGGAAAGGCTAATTGCATATTGAATATTTAAATAATGTGATTTTTATTAAATATGTGGTTTAGTTTATGTGATTTCTAACTGTTTGGTTTTATTTTAATGATAATAGAGATATGTGAACTTAAATGAATCCATTAACAAGAAGAAAATAACTGTCACATTTTATTCTTTATTTACCTAATTTAACTAAATAGTTAAATTAAGGTAAAATTCAGCCAATGAAAGAACGGCAGATGAATGGAAGAGTAAGTTTCATTTCTATTTTCTATTATACCCCCACTCTGTTTCAAATTCTTTTTTATCTGCATCTTATAGACTTTTCTGGCAATTTAATGATATTTGTATTAAGCATTAAAACTTAAATATGCTTGCTGAGTATATTAGACAATAAAGTTTTCTGAAACTCTTTAAATCAAAAGTAACAAATATATTCATGAAGTTTTTTTTAACTGGTTGTCCTGATAAATAGAATGAAAGAATGATGAGTTAAGTATTGTTTCCTCATGATAAGTATTAAAAAATTATTTAGCCTAAAGGGTAGGATTTAAACAGGAAGGGTCACAAGTATATTAGGTATTGCAGCAAGGAATTGAATCACGTTTCGCAGTAGTAAAACAGATTTATGAGACTAGCTTTGTTTAACCATTACACGCATGACAGGACACTTATATTTATCGTCATACAGTAGAGATATTAAGAACAATTTATGATGAAGTGATAACAAAGGATATCTTATTGCCTGAGCAAACTTAATAGAGAAGAATACAGACATGACAGGAGATATAAAGGCTTATACCATAGTTGGTATACAGAAAAATGTCCTAATAAGAAATAGTCTTTTAGTAAGATAAAAGTCTTGAGGCCTGCGCTTTAAAAGAGGTACTAAAAACACTTAAATAACACGATCCTTGAGCACGCCTTTTTTGATCTCCATGTTTCTAACACACTGTAAGAAGAATAAACATGAATCCGACCGTCTGCATACGATGTACAAAGTCCCAGAACTGCAAATGGTGCGCCAACCAGTGCCTTAAGTAATGACTTACTGACGGCTTTTGCCACAATATTTGCATAACACTCACGAGACAGTCACTCTAAGTTAAGTAATAAGGGAGTTACTCTAACCTACCCACACACACACACATCACACACGTGGGCATGCTACAAAAGTAGAAATGCTCACATTCGACTTTTGGAAACATTTTTTTCACGGCTACAGAGTTGCCGAGGCTGGAATAAGCTGCCTGTGTGCTGTAGTGGGCCCTGCCGAAAACAGCTGCAAATCTTTCAAAGCCTCACATGCTTACTGTAGTCCGCCAACACTATACTGATACCGCCCTTTCCAACACATATATGATGCACGTGCACACATACATGTAATATTGATTACTGTACACTGTTCATGTTCCTGACACTAATACAGTTATTTATGTACTGACATGAGGCTTTGATGAGTTGTGGTCACCTGAGCACTGTACACAATAAATTTCATTATTATGTTTGAACATTGTTCTTTGTGCCATGAAATGCTGGGGGTAACAAAGACGCCCTTATCCTGTCAGACAGAGAAAATGCAAACAGGTTGCGTTACATCTGTAAGGCTGGAGGGTGAAAGAGGATTAAAACTTTGATGCTTCCAACTTTTATATATGCTTCTCACTACGCTCCCTAGCACCTACTCGCTTGCGTTACGCTATTAGTAGAGATATGTAATTACCCGCAAAAAAATATTATAATATTTTGAAAAGCTATTTTTTTTTTATATTTCTGATTCAAACATCTTCAATATCCAAAGAAAGCAAGTCTGAACTTTTTAAAAAAATCATTTGTTTCTTGTTTTAGCTTTACTGGTCACGAAATTTTGAATTATATTCTTTTAGGAATTTATTTTGAAGATTAAAAAAAAAAGATAGGAAATGTGTGTATGCAGATAATGGGGCAAGGTAAAAAAGACAAAAATGAATGGAAGTAATTCAGTATTTTGAGTGCATGAAGGTTTTTTGAATGCTAAATGGGAGGATATCCAAAAAATATTATTGTATTCTTTCTTTGTATGAGGCCCAAGTAAAATGTATACAGTGTTGATAAAAGTCAATTTTTTAAAAATGCTAAACTCTTATGTGAGTAGCGTTTATGGATATAATTTCAAACAGTCTCCATCATGTTCACCATCACCTGTCCAACAAATTCTGAAATCTCCCACAGGTGATTAAAAAAAATTCTATGGGGAGCATATAAGAAAGCAGAAGCTGATATTAATGAGACCAGTCGTGTCGTGGGAGAGAATTCCAATAATGTGGTTGACAGGAATAGTGAAGCAGGTGGAGGAATTTAAATCATATATAAAAGAAACTTCCATACAAAATGTAAACATTCTTAAAACGCACATGCCTGTATATAGGGGGAGAATAGGGCTGGTTTAGCTCAGTTGGTAGAAGCATGGGCTCAAAGACGGTGTGAGAAGTTTCCGCAAGACACAAGGTTCCTGGTTTTGATACAGCCCTAGCCAAACTCAGGCGTATGAGTAGCACACAAGATTTTGTGCAGTAAGGAAGGAGCTGATGGTAGGCGTGGCACTTGTCTATGTCAAATGCGAGAAAACAATCTCCTGGTGTTCTAGCGCTAGTGAAAGGGGATAAAAACTGCCTCACTGTTGGCTGATACTGACTTTAGGTTACCCGATGACTTTACTATATATGGTAGTGGCACTCTAATCATCAAATGCAAAAAACCAATCTCCTTGGTTCTAGCGCTAGTGAAAAGCGGGATAACTCCCTCACTTGTCTCGCTGTTACTCGACTTTGGTCACCCGCGCGACAACTTTACTTATATATAGGGAAAGATAACGCCAAATATTTAGGTAAAAATTTGACTGTACATGGAAAATTATGCTCCCGTTCAATATAAATGCTAATTTGGAATAAATTATTGCTGTCTTTTTTCTTTTCTAGGTAAACTAAACAAAAATCTAATTATGTTTTAAAACTTATAATTTAATCTTGACCAAATTTCTTCAATTGTTTAAAAGTTTTAATGTAATTTTAGGGTATTTACCTGAAGAGGTCATCCTATAATGGAATTAAAATTCAGAAAAAATTTTTCGATTGTTTTTTACTCTGTTGCATATGATATTTTCTTTTGATTATCAGATGAAAAAAAATTATACATTCGAGTATTTGGTTCTGTTTAAAAAAATGGGTGTCCAATTTATTAATTTGAGTTTTCTCTAAAATTTATTACGATAACCATACTAAAGTAAATTTGATAATTAAATAAAATTATTTGCTTTTAAAATCTAAAAATTTATTGCAGTTCATAATTTGTTGAATTGTATGTAGTAAGATTTAGTTATTAAATTTGTTGCATCTCAAGGCGCATTTTATTTTAAAGAAATTCAATTTATTTCATATGAATCAGTTTGTTGAAACGATTCAGTAATTTAAAAGAAAGAAAGTAACATTGGAAAATTTTGTTAAAACGAGTCTAAGGTAAGGAGAATGTACTAGTTAAGGCCTTCCATACACTAATTATTTTACACATTTAATAAATATCAACAAGTTAGTGAATTTTTCGTACATAGTGTATTTAATGATTTTGTCATTGATTTCTCAGGAAGAAACTGTTATAAAGTCTTAAATCTTAAACTTTTAAAAAGTGTTTTGGAAAATTTGTGATAAGAAGGTTTGTTTTGGAGTGCATCATATATTTCACTTAAATTATTTATTTTACAATTGACCAGGTTTGAAATAGGTTTTCCTTCTCCCTAAGACTGGTTGCCTAACCCAGTCTGTGCCACTATTTACCAATAGCTGGAGGGCACGCACTCACGTCTCGACCCACTACCTTTCCAGGGTATTAGTGCTATGTGAGACTGGTGGGCTTTGTCCAGGAATTGAACTCCGGGTCGACGAGTCCGATATTCTACAACCTCTAAACAGTACACCACTGCATTTCCCTAGCCATCTTTTTGGGGTGAAATTACATTGTTTTAAAAAATGCTATTAAAAATAAATTACATGTTTATATCATTTTGCTATATTTATTGATCTGCATTATGTTACTACTTTTGTTACTTAAAACAAAATTTGACTGCTTAATAAAACAATCTAATCAATTTTATTTAAAGTAAAAATCGGCGACTCATTTTGGTGGTACCTAAATTTCATACTTTCTCAAGGGTTAGGAAGGCGCCTGTGGTATAAATGGTTATTGTTCTTGGTAAATGGACATGTTAACCCAAATGCAAATACTGAACAAAGACTGGTTGCTTTCAAAGTGGAGTTCAAGGTTATAGATGTATAATGCATAAAATTAATAAAGACGACTTTTTCGTAATCTTTTTTTATGACACGCCTATGATACTATTGATACAATTTAAGGAGGTGGCCCATCGTGTGTAGAGGGGGGGTGGTTAGCAAGCTTAGTGTCGGCAGATCCCATTAGGACTGAATAGCAAGTTCGAGTGTCTCCGCAGATGTCCCCATACTTGCGACGCTTGGTGTCGCATCCTAGCCTGTGGCGTAAAATACTACCTATTTAAAATATAAAGTTGTTGTAAACTAGAACCCTGAATTATGTCCCTTTTCGTCAGAAAATTAACAATTTTTTTTTTCGTTCTTTTTTTCTGTTCATTTAGGTCTACTGTTGTTTTAAAATGGTTTTCGCGTTCTATCGGCAATTAAAAACATTTTTCCCGCCTTAAAATGGCTGCCAGTTCAACAGCAACAGGACATGATGAACAGTCAAACGTTAAGCAAAAGAAGCAGGCGAGCAATTATTTATCCCAGAGTGGGCATTTCCAAGGATTTTTTTTTTTTTTTTTAATTTCTTTTTATTGATTAATCTATTATTTATTTTAGAGGATTTTTAATTTTAGGTTTTAGTGTGTAAGTATAGTGCCATTTTTAAAGGGTAAAAAAAAAAAAAATAATGGTAGAACGTAACTTGATACGATGAAATATCTGTGAACGATTTTAAAAAGTAACCGTTTTGGAAAATGCCAACGGCTAACCCTAAAAGTAAATGTTCAAGCAGACTAAAAAGAAGAGAAGAAAGAATAAGCGTAACCCTAAAAAAATAAAGGTAAAAACGGTGCTTAATACAATGGAAATCCTTGTATAAGGCAATTTATCTCTGAGTGAATAAATAGTTTCATTGTATGAAGGAAAAGTTCCGTTAATTCTGCAAGTAATTTACAAATATATAGGAATGGGATATAAATAATAGTACATATCCGCAACAACTATGGTCATTTCTTTATTATTTTTCTTCTGGATAGTTTTTGCAAAATTATCTATCAATACAGACATAGTCACTAAATTCTTCCTTCCACAAGCCACTATGATATAGTGGAAGAAATTCTAGCATATTGAAAGAGGTTACTTTTAGGTATTTAAATTCTTTCAAGTAGAAAAAACAAAAAATCACTGGCCACTTATTTCTATCGGTCGATGGTGAATGGAGAAGTATTGACATATTTATTCACACATAGATTTTTATGACACAAAGATTACCAAATTTTCTTTATTGAAGTATTATACAGCCCTTAAAAGCAAGAACATTGGAAATACTGTTTGAAAAAATTGTGCGTCTGCTTCTGCTTACGTCACCTAGCCTGTTCTGCAAACGGTCTAAAACCGGTGGCCATCTTTAAACTGGTAACGTATAAATTGCCTTATTTGCAATACCCGGAGACATAAAGTCAGGGTCGCAGTTTTAAATGTAGTTTAAATTGAATTCCAGTGTCATAAAATCAGTATGACAAAGCCAATGGGGCGAATTATGTATTACACGCATTGTGAATTGAACCCCTCTTATAGAGCCACTTTCGCTCGGTTTCCACTTTTTAAAGTTTAATTTTTTCCAAATTTTTTAAAAAAAGGTTAAAATTAAAAAGCTCATTTTTTAAATGTAGCAAACATAAATACAAAATAAAAAAACGCTCGAATCTTGCTTAATGACAATTTGGTAAATCGCATTAATACTGAAAATATTTTTAAGTATAAACTACTACTAACTGAAAACTTTTGCCCCTCAATTATGTAAGGGTGGTCAGAAATCCCTGTCGACCTCTTACGGTATTGGTTTTGTTTTAACTTTATTTTTAACTAAAAAAAATTTTTAAAAAAAAACTCAATAATATGTAAAGTTATTTTGCTGGAATTTCGGGTTGTAATATGTATATATTTTATCTCTACTAATATAATATTGAGTGATAAGTTTTCAGTACCACCCTGTAGTGTACATAGAATTACACAAAATTATAGTTAGGCACAAGGACAAAAGTTTTAACAGGTCGAGGTAAGAACCGGTCTTTCATCATACTATTGAGCTAGACGCAGTTCCTGGCCCATTAGTGCTTTTTATAACTCATAACACTGCTTTCAATTGACACTAAATTCGACCAAAATAACCAAAAGTTACAGCACACAAGTCCACGTTACTGAAAACCGGTTACTGCTAGATCACCTAAGTTAAGAAGCGATGAGCCTTGTTCAGTCCTTAATTGGGTAACAAACCACTTAACACACAACGTAACTTGAAAGTGTGTAAGCTAGGATGGCCCGCAAATTTTTGTTTTAAAACGAACATTAAACAATTAATTAAATCGAGTTTTGTAAGGTAAACTTTTGTGCTAAACGATAAAGTAGGTAACATAGGATGAACGCATCATTAAGATAAAAGAAAGATCAATTACATATCATTTTTTGTAAAACATTTACAACGGATTTTTTTCCGGTCAATTTCTTATCGTTTTATTTGAGACGCTGGGTTTAAAATGGCTTTTTTTTTTAGCAAATAAATATTGTGACATTCGGCGATGCAAAAAAATTACCAAAAAAATCAGGGAATTATCAGATTTTAATGAAGATTTTCAGTAATGATTTGATCAATTAATGACTTTTAATAATGCTCAGTTATTTTATTCTCAGAAACTTTTAAATTAAGTAATTTTTGCTATGGAAATGAATATTAGAAAATTCATTTAAAATATGAAAAGCCTGATGTTAGAGTTATAAATGTTATAATTGTTTGAGATTCTAAAAATAAATTGCATGTTTAATGCAAACCTTATTTTAGTCAACACAAGTATAGTGTTTTGAAGAAAAACTTCTATTGAAAATGTAGCCACCGCCCCTTTTTTTTAAGCAGAAAAATTATCGAAAATATGCGATTATATGGCAATTGTTTTCTTGTTATAGAAGATGAATAGCCAATTAAATAATTATCGAAATGAGTAAAAAGGGAGAATCTAAAAAAAAATATTTTATTTTGTTTTTTTTAACATTTTTATTTTTCCGATTTTCGTAACTCTATTTTTCGTCAGAAAAGACACCGTAAAATTTTTTTTCATTCATAACTTTGCGTGGTCTTTATTCTCTTTATTTTCTGTAATTAGTACAGTAAAGGTAGCCAACTGCGAAAAAAATGTTACGCCCCCGAACATGTCAAAATTAAGTGAAGCTGAAAAAAAAAATGAGAAGTTGTTTGAAATAAAATAAATAATGCATTATAAAAGAGTCAGGTAATAAAGGGCTCGTAAATTCCTACGCATAAAATAAACTGAAACCCCCATTTATGTCCGGTTTTTGCAATAAATGTTTTATTTTTCTTGTACCCGTTATGGTTACAAGATACAAATATATTTGCCTGTTATTTATTTTTAATATTCACTTCAATGGTGTATATTCTGAAAGGCTTTATTTTGTGAAGAATGCTTAGTTTTAAGTGGGGGTTGTTTTGTTTTTTACACACTTCAACTTTTTACTCGGTAAATTCCTACATATAAATAGCCCAAGCCTAATTTTATGGCAGCAATTTACGAGTAAAAAAGTTGAAGTATTACTTTTTTGTTATAGTTTAATTGTTTTTTTGTTTTTTGGGCTTTGGTACTCATAAAATAAAAGCGTCAGAAGTTTTAATCATGCGTCGACGAAAAAACAAGAATTAGCGGTCATAAAAGGAGGATCCATTAAATGCCTAAATTGTAAAACAAGAACCCCACTTTAAAATAAGCATTCTCACAAAATATAAAAACTGTTTAGAATATGCACAACATTGAAATGAATATTAAAGATAAATAAATAAAAATTATTTTGTATTGTACATAACGGGTACAATAAAAATAAACATTTATTGGCAAAACACGGAACATAAAGATGGGGGTTAGTGTTATTTTAGTTAGCAAATAGTCCTTATTACCAATAGATCCGATATATAGAAACACTGAAAATTTCATTAAAGATCTCGTAATAAGTCCCTGATTTTTGGTAAATT
Source organism: Doryteuthis pealeii (assembly GCA_023376005.1). Taxonomy (NCBI): domain Eukaryota; kingdom Metazoa; phylum Mollusca; class Cephalopoda; order Myopsida; family Loliginidae; genus Doryteuthis; species Doryteuthis pealeii. Next base: position 111,686,579 of record CM042142.1, on the reverse strand, counting down.
ATTTTCTTGTAGCGGGTGGGGGTTAAAATTCATTTTGTCAAAAAACGCATTTTTACGTCAATTTTGGTCCTCCTAGTGTGTAAGCAACCCGAGTGTCTTTGTTATCAAAAGTTTGATTAGGCATTAAATGTTCCCGAAAAGGTTGCAATGCGTAAAACAAGAACAACGAACTAAGATTACTTCTCCAAATGAGACTAATCCTACAAAAAAAAAAACCAATGATTAACATGAAATAATGTACAATTATGTTTTTTAATGTTACTGGTATGGGGGAGTAAAAAGGAGAAAGGAAACAACTAATAAATATGAGCAGAGCTATAGGGCCCTTCTAATGTAGACTCGCCTTTATTTCCTGAACATACACTGCTTCGAAATCAACCGGTCGATTTTATTCAATTGAAACTGTGTTTTTACAAAGGCATTTCTAAACAGAAGCACGTGGTATTTGTTACCGTGGAAGCGGAAATCGTCTAGCACTTCTCGCTCTCGCGTAGTCTCGTCGTCCTGTTTGCGATAAAGGCCCAGATTTTAGGTTGTGCGTTCTTTTACTGCCGAGCTACCGCCAAGGAAAAAGCAGACAATGAGAGCTAGTGGAGAAAAAAAGCGTATGCGAAGGCTGAAGCGAAAAAGGAAGGAAGATGAGGGCCAGGTCGAAGTAGACTATCTGTTTCCTCCAAAACAGTAAATCAGCATCGAGGTATTTTAAAATCTTAAACGTGGACGAATCACAGCTTGTTGAGTTTTCTTGACATTTTTTTTCAACATTGTGGAAGGATGATACTTCGAAAAACAATATGTCTGCCACCTGGTTGCGTGGCTTTCATTTCTTCTTTTTTCCTGCATGGACCTTTCTGACCAGGTTAAGGGGAACCAGCACCAATTTCTTTTCTTTCTTTTTTTTGTTTTTTTAATCTTGTTCATGCGTACGTGCATGATCCACCCTCGTTAAACCGACCTTGTGTCACAAAACTACATATGAAGGGAATGTGGTTAAAATAATCATCACCGCCACGTGTGATCCATAATGAAAGCCATTATATCCACGCAAGAACGCGAAGAAAATACCTTAAAAAAAAACCCTCTACTTGCTTTGTCATTGTTGGAACTTCGTTGCTGTATGCAACTTATTTCTTCAATGAAGATGAACATTTTTAACCAACCAGAGAACTGTTAATCTCTCGCGGCAACATTTACCTCTCAGTTGTTGAGAATCCTGTTTTCTTTCACATCTCTTTTCTACCTTCGAGGAGCCTTAATTCCTCGTTGGTAATATAAAAAGTAACTAAACATGTAATGTCTTTCTTTATTTCTTAAAATTGTACCTTGTTTTTTGTTTTAATGTTTTTAATCATCCGCAATATTTGAACTCCTGTGTACGATTTCTTATTTTAATGTTTTCTCTTTAATATTTTTAATTTTCTTTTTGATAATTAATTCTTAAACCTTTTTTTAGCGAAGGAAAGGTATAGAAGCTAAGATTTCTACCTTCATTAATTTTTTTCTCATGATGCTTTAACAATATTACGTCTTATTTTTATTGCTTTTTCTACTAACTGAACCCGCTGCGTCTTAATTTGACTTTTAAAAAATTCAACCAGAGATTTAGCGTTCTCTTTGTTAAACACCGACCTACATCTCTTGAGGTTCGACAATTTACAATATCTTAGTCCTTTTTTTAAGGCAACTATGAAGTGAGGGATCAAATTTACAATATGTTAAATGCATAATTTATACAAATTAAAGTATTTCATTACTCGGATCGTCAAATTTATAATAAAATGCGCTTTCTCTGCAAGAACTTTCGCTTATATTTTTAGATTTAAAAAATGTAAAAGTTAATAGGAAAGGGTCAAATCGCCTTCATATTATGAGGTATGGATTTGAGGCCACGTGAACTACTAAACATTTTAGTTTGTCGATATGAACTCTTAACGTATATATAGAAACTAATCGATTCCCTAATTGGTTTTCTTTGTCGTTAGCTGCAAAACGGTTTTTCCACCTAAATGCAAAATTGAAAGGTTAAAATAAACTTAAATTTTTTAGATATGAAATATATAAATAGACTGTTAAGCTGATGCATTTAAAATTATTTGTAGATTGGTAGTACAAATTTCTCGATATAAATTTTTGCACTGACCGGAATATTCCTATTTATATCAAATTCAAGAATCGTACTTAAATTAATATTTCGATCTCTTTAATAGTTGAAATTAAAAAATAGAACTGCTTTATATAACTAGGTACGCAATTTTCCCTGTGAAATTGACCCTCCACCATATTTTAACATGAAACTTGCATAATAGGTTAATATTTTAAAATTTTGTCCATTCCGAAAAGAGAACATTAAATAAAAAATTTTTTTTTTCAGCGTCCTTTACGGAAAATAATAAAATTAATGTACGAAAAACTTACATTTTTGCACCGTTAAATCAAGTGAAATTTAACGTAGCCAAAAACAAGACGATTTCCTTATTTTAAAATGTTTCTCTTTAATTTTAATGTTTCTTTTTGATAGAATTAAAGTTTGTTTTTTTTTTTAGCGAAGGAAGGTAATAAAGCTAAGATTTGCCTTTTCTTTTTAAAATTCTATGAAAAATCAATGGTCCTATTTTAAACATTTCCATAATTTAACTTTTAAATGTTTTTCTTAAAATATATTAGGGGAATATTTTTTTACGAGGTCTACCACCCTATTTTTATATGAAATATGACGATTTTTTTTTTCTATAATAAGTCTGAATAATTATCAGATTTTTATAAGTTTCGATGCGAGCTCTCTCTTTAGTAAAAAAAACATGAATACAGAATTCTGCTAAAAAAATATCAAAGTTGACCCTGCTGCTAAAAAAATGAACTATTTTATTTATTTTTCAAGATAACGGTGAGTAAATTTCCCCATCGGATAATTTGATCTTTGAATTAACTGCTTTACTTTTTCTTTGTGAGCCTTTGAAAAATATTTACGATTCTTACTTCAATATGGCCTAAAATAGTCAGCATGATGTATTTTGGTGGTACTATAGTAACAATTTCTTATATAAAAATTTTCACGACCCGGAAATATTCCTATTAATAATATCACCATTCATGATAGTAGTTCGTAACTAAATTTGATATTTAGGACTCTGTAATAGTTGAAACTTAAAAAAAAAAACAACCTATGATTTGCGAGATGTCCCAACATAGTTGTGCATAAATTTCGGGTCTCTTAGTTAATGCTAGTATACCAATTTTTCGTCTAAAAATTTTAAAAACTATTATTTAAGGTAAAACTTTTGTCTAAAACGATAAGTAGTAACATAATGACCATAAAATCATTACATATGCAGTTTATTTATTTTTAAATACTTTTAAATAGGCACGGGCAAAATGAGCCTAACATGCGTTTTGACAAAATGACTTTAGCCACCCCTACAGAAAATGATTTACCAAAAATCGGGGAATTATTCGGATTTTAATGAAATGATCTTTATAATACATTATTTTATTTCAAAACTTCTTGATTTTTTTTTTTTTTTTTTCAGGTCACTTAACTTTCACCCCTCCGCCCTTACTTTGGGAGTGTAAAATATTGGCGAGTTGGTCCTTGTTTGATACTAATTACAGTAAGAATAGATAAAGCCTATGTTGTAAATAGAAAAAAAAATTTAAAGTGGAATATTTTGAGAAAATAAGTACCGAAATCGGAGAAAAAAATGTTAAAAATAATAATTTTTTTTGGAGATATCTTTTTTACTCATTTCGATAATTATTTAATTGGCTATTATCTTATAAAAGAATTGTACATCGATTTTTTTTTTTTTTTTTTTTTTTTTTTTTGCTTAAAGGGGGGGGGGCTACATTTTCAATAGTTTTTTCTTGCAAAACGTATACTTTGATTGACTAAGGAGTTTGCATTAAATAAATATTTATTTCTAGAATCTAAAAATATACATTTTAAACTTAAAATCCGAATATTTTTTATTTTAAATGATTTTATATATTAATTTTTCATAGCAAAAATATTAAATTAAAGTTTTGAAAAAATAACTGATGCATTATAAAATTCATTAATTGATAAATCAATACTGAAAATTTCATTAAAATCGGATAATTACCTGATTTTTGGTAATTTTTTTTTGCAGTGGCGAATGTTACATAAAAATTGTAAACAAGCGCTTAAAACCCTTGAAAAAGAGACAGAATGGCGGATCGTGTCGAAATTGACCAAAACGAATCCTTTAAATTTATTAAAAATAAACTGCATATGGTAATATTTTTTTTTTTTAAATGATGGTCTTGTTTACTACTTATCGATTTAGACAGTTTGACCTTAAATAATAGATTTAATTATTTTTAATTCGCTTTTAAAACTCGTACTATCCGAGTTTTTTTTTGCCAGTGCCTACTTCTAAAACTTTGTTTTTTGCAATTTCGTTTGCGTTCGCAATTTTTGCTCTTTTTTAAATGGTATAAAAGGGCTGCGTTACAAATTTAATGTAACATTCGCGATTGCAAAAAAATTTATTAATGAATTGGCGGACCTGAAGATCTGAACCCCCCCCCCCCCTAAAAAAAATTTTCTCCTTCAATGGATTATTATCGATTACACGCCAATTCTCAGATTGAAAAAAAAAAAATTCTTAAAATTTTTTGAAGTTTTTCACGGGTGCTTCATTTCTCCGTATAAGTTTATAGTAAATCGGAACCGCTCTACCTTAACAGTTGGGCTGAACTGCACAAAGTTGTCAAAATTAAGGTGACCCAGAAAAAAAACTATGGGATCTAGGGTTTGGGGTTAGTTTAATGGGAAAATGGAATAATTTTGGTTGTTTTTTTCTGGGTCACCCTGTATACCGTTGACCTGTTTTTTTCTGGGCTACCCTAATTTTGACACCTTTGTGCAAGTTCAGCCAACAGTTGTTAACGATATTAATCGTAAAGTGACTTCCATTTGAGCGGTTCGATATGGAGGGTCGATTTACTATAAACTTATACGAGGAAATGAGCACCCGTGAAAACTCAAAAAATAAAGAACTTTTAAGGATTTTTTTTTTTTTTTTTTTTTTTTTTACAATCTGATAGATTGGTGTGTAATGAGATAATAATCCATTGATGGGGGGGGGGTCCAGATCTTCAGGACCACAATGCATTTTATAATGCAGTCAGTTATTTAATTTCAAAACTTTAAATATTTTTTGCTAATGAAAAATTAATATATGAAATTCATTTAAATAAAAAAAATTCTGAATAAGTTTAAAAATGTTATATTTTTTAGATTCTAGAAATAAATATCTAATTTAATGCAAAACTTATTTTAGTCAAAGTATACGTTTTGAGAAAAAACTCTTGAAAATGTAGACCCCGCGCCTCTTTAAGTGACCTGAAAAAAATGAGTTTTGAAATAGAATAAATAATGCATTATAAAGATCATTCATTGATAAATAAACACGAAAATTTCATTAAAAATCCTTGATTTTCGGTAAATTATTTTCTTTAGAGGGGGGGGCTAAATTCATTTTGTCAAACGCATTTTGGGTATACCTAGTTAATGCTATATTTACCCCCCCCCCCCCCCAGTAATTTTTCGACAAATAAATGTGAATATTTTAACCGCTCCCCTCTTTAAATATTGGGGGGTAGGGCTAAATATTGACATTTACTTATCGATAAAAATGATTTACATTTACGCCTCAAGACCACTAAAAAAGTAATTTGCCAATAAAATGCTTTCAATACGCTAAAAAGATTTTTTTTTTTTTTTTTTTTTTTTTTTTTTTTTTTTTTTGTGCTATTCACAGAATTGCGTCCAAGCCTCATGCCTTAAAAAACGCTTGATAGTTGAAAAAAAAAAACAACCCCACCGTCCGATTAATTTGTTGATTGAAAGGCGTTTTTAATCGACAAATTATTATTGTTTTATTTTTTTTATTTTATTTATTTATTTATTTTTTTTTAAGTGGTTTGAAAGCGTTAAAAGTAAGCCATGTTTTATACAAGTAAATATTTGTCGAAAAAAAGACTGGAGGGGGGGGAAATTGCATTAACTTAAGCGCTTTTTTTTTTCTAAAATATTTTCAAAAATGTCTCTCGCACGCACCAAAATTTGTCCATAAAAACACATTCAATCGACAATTTTTTTTTTCATATACAGCAGGCACTGCCTCAGCTAGGGACTTCATTCGTAGGTGGGCTTTTTCTTTTCTTTTCTTCTTTTTTTTTTTTTTTTTTTTTTTTTTTTTCAGATATCGCTGCCTAGCATTTTTTTTAAGGCAGGAGTCCGGGACCGCATTTCTGTGAATTAGCACTGAAGTTTTTTTATTCGGTATTTTTATTTTCTTTTCTTTTTTTTTTTTTTTTTTAACAATCATTATTAAAATAAAAATATTTTTTTCAAGTATTTTTGTTGATATATTTCCAAGAATTGATTACGAATAAAATTAAAATATTTAGATTTTTTATTTTATTTAATGAAAAATAAAATAAAAAAAATGTAACAAAAACACAATTCAAACATGAATAAATCTGAATATTTAGATATTCTTTTTTTATTTTAATGAAAAAAAAAGTGTTACTTGATTTTAAATTTAAAAAAAGATTTTATTTTATGGTATCACAATTGTACAAAGTAAATTTTAGGTGCTACAAAAAATTAATTTTTAATTTACATTGTAACAATTGCGAAATGTATTGCAAAAATATGCATATGGTGGTGTCGCATGAATATCCTTACTTTTTGATATGACTTCTATGAGTCCAAATGTATTATTGTCGCTTGTTTAGATCATTATCTTAATTATAGAAATAGTGTCTGCTTTTCAGTCCAGGACAAATCGCAAAAATCCAATCTTTAAAACTGTCAGTCCACCGAAAACCCATCGTTGTGGTATAACAGCGTCCGTTTATATTTCTTATAACTTAGTGGGAAAAACGCTGTTTTTACTGCAGGCACTGGTTCAGCTTGGGGACTTTTTTTTTTTGAGCTGGCACCGCTTAGCTTTTTTAAGGCAGGAGGATGGGAGGCAATTTTGTGAAGAGCCCCAAAATTTAATAAATGAATAAAGAGCGTTAAGTGTCAGAAAGTGAATTGAATGAGGCGACCTGCTACATAATAGACAGTATGGAAGAAGAATTGCATGTAATAAAGAAAGCAAGAAAAATCAGTTTATTTTGGCGAGTAAATATTGTTTAATGTCCAATGTTAATGAAGATAATTTTCAGGTATGAATGAATAAATTTCCCTACATTGTTGCTTTACGGCCACATCACGCTGAGACACCATTCTCGTCCGATATATCAGTTGCTGGAAGCATTTTACCCCTAAATCACAATTTCATTTCTTACGATTAAATCAACTGATTAATCATTTATTAGAATTAATTCTCGAATTGGCTTTACGTAGTGTCGTCAAGGTATTGAGGTTTTTCTTTTGAACAGTATGTCATTCTCGTCGATCACCGAAGTTAAGCAGCATAGAGCCTGGTCAGTACTTGGATGGGTGACCGCTTGGGAATACCAGGTGCTGTAAGCATATATTCTTTTTTTTTTTTTTTTTTTTTTTTTCGGAAATTAAATTATTTCATCTGTAAAATTGATTAATTTAAACATTAATCTTTTATTAGAATGAATTGTTTCATTTTTTAACAAAGATAATCAGTATTTTTGGCTTTGAAATGAAATTGCAATTTTACATTTGCTTGCATTTTTTAAAATCAAAAAAATCTGCTTTCGCATATATTTTTGCAATTCTCCATCATATCGAAACGTTTTGAAATTTTCTCTTCAGCCAAGATGAAAAGTAGAAATAATGCATATTTCGCCTAATATTTCCTTTACAAGCATATCACGTTCAACACACCAGTTCTCGTCCGATCAGCAACTCAAGCAACGTACAGCCTGCTCAATACTTAAATGGGTGACCGCTTCCAAATATCAGCTGCTGTAAGCATTTTACCCCTAAATCACAATAATATCATTTTTACGATTAATTAATTGTTTAATCTGTATTAGAATTAATTCTCTAATTTCTTTTCATAAAGTCCGTCAAGGTATTGAGGTTTTTCTTTTGAACAGTATGTCACATTACACCGACTGAAATGTTCAAGGTGAAAACAAATACAAAAGAATATTGCAACGAAAACTTGGATCACAATTCAACAACAGGACATTTATTTCGCCGACTTCCGATTCCACTGCCTTTCTCATTATCGCATGTTGGCACGTAGTTATTGTATACAAAATAATTGCATGCATCGGCCGGGAATCGAACCCGGGCCGCCCGCGTGGCAGGCGAGCATTCTACCACTGAACCACCGATGCTCTGTCTTGTAACAGTTTTTATATATAAAACAAGCATATACAAATACTATTAATTAAAAAAAAAAAAAAAGGAAAAATGAAATACATAGAATCACTTTTCTTTTAATCGATTATCGTTTCTATTCTTATTTTTATTCTTGACAATTTTATCAACAGGGATTATATAGCCCAAAATGATAAAGTAACTCGGAAACTTTATTTCCTTTTTTTTTTTCTCTTTAAAATGAATATTTTCTTTTATTATTTGAATTTACAAACACTGGTCATGCATATATTGTAATGATTCAAACGTGGCCGTACACCACATCCAAGAGAGTGATAGCCTTCCCGTTGACTTGCTCACTGCTAACTTTCTCAAGGTAGACCTTAAGAACTGTGCGTGTCTGTTCGTAGATTAGACCACAGATACGCTTCACGTCACCACTGTGATAGCTAGACATCAGATAGCCGCGCTTGATGATGGCCTCTATGTTATCTCTGAGATGCTTGCAATTACACTTGGTCCTCCCTTTCCCGATACTCGTCACCCTCCTTTGCTAGCCCAGAAATGCTGGTCGTGGTGAAGTGGCTCGGCTGAATGAGTTTGAAGAGTAAATCAAATCAGTTGATTTCCAAACGAGCCAAATGTCTATAAATAGAGAAAGGGTGACTTTTTAGAGAAATGATTTTAAGATATAAAGGCATAAAAGAAGCCTTGTAGCCTTTGCTAATACAATAATGTAAATAAAATTCTACTTTGATATTAGCAGAGGAAATTTTTTAAAGATATTTTTTTTCATCGTAGAAAGCTGAATTTTATTGCGAAAGAAGACATTGTTTTGGTTGAAAATAAAATAAAAAGCTATAAAATGATTTGAAATGAAAATTGAATTGTCATACTTATTTCTAGTTGGTATCAGTTTGAAATAAATAAAAAGAAACTAGTATATAAGTTGTAGAACACTAGAGAGTCACTTTAAAATATGCGTGGATGTTGAAATAGGGGGTGATATAGACTTTTAGTATGGCGACAATGATGGGCTAAAGAAAATTGGCAGTAAAACACGGAATTCTCTCCCTTTGTCGATTTACGTGTCCTCGTTTTGCGTATTTACAGCGAAGCCATGTGCGTGCTGATTTGAATTTCACATTTAACTAGTATTTAAGAGTATTTGATTTTGAAATTAGTGCATATCTCAGAGGTAAAATTAGTAAAGGAATAAAGAGCGTTATGTGTGAGAAAGCTTAATGAGAAAGTGAATTGAATAATCGGTGTGAGGAGGCGATCTGCTACATAATAGACATAGTGTGCCGGTAACTAATGGAAAAAGATTTGCATGTAAATAAAGAAAGCAAGAAAAGCAGAGGTTAATTTGCGAGTAAATATTCCTTGTTTAAGCGTCCAATGTTAATGAAGATAAATTTCAAGTAATAAAATGAATAAATTTTCCCACGTTGTTGCTTACGGCCACATCACGCTGAGAACACCGGTTCTCGTCCGATCACCGAAGTTAAGCAACGTAGAGCCTGGTCAGTACTTGGATGGGTGACCGCTTGGGAATACCAGGTGCTGTAAGCATTACTCTCTTTCTTTTTTTTTTTTTTTTCCGAAATTAAATTATTTCATCTGTAAAATTGATTAATTTAAACATTAATCTTTTATTAGATATGAATTGTTTCATTTTTTAACAAAAGATAATCAGTATTTTTGGCTTTGAAATGAAATTGCAATTTTACATTTGCTTGCTATTTTATAAAAACTCACAAAATCTGCTTTCGCATATATTTCTTGCAAATTCTCCATCATATCGAAACGTTTTGAAATTTTCTCTTCAGCCAAGATGAAAGTAGAAATAATGCATATTTCGCCTAATATTTCCTTTACAAGCATATCACGTTCAACACACCAGTTCTCGTCCGATCAAAACTCAAGCAACGTACAGCCTGCTCAATACTTAGATGGGTGACCGCTTCCAAATATCAGCTGCTGTAAGCATTTTACCCCCTAAATCACAATAATATCATTTTTACGATTAATTAATTGTTTAATCTTGTATTAGAATTAATTCTCTAATTTCTTTTCATAAAGTCCGTCAAGGTATTGAGGTTTTTTTCTTTTGAACAGTATGTCACATACACCGACTGAAATGTCAAGGTGAAACAAAATACAAAAGAATATTGCAACGAAAACTTGGATCACAATTCAACAACAGGACATTTATTTCGCCGACTTCCGATTCCACTGCCTTTCTCATTATCGCATGTTGGCACGTAGTTATTGTATACAAAATAATTGCATGCATCGGCCGGGAATCGAACCCGGGCCGCCCGCGTGGCAGGCGAGCATTCTACCACTGAACCACCGATGCTCTGTCTTGCAAACAGTTTTATATATAAAAACAAGCATATACAATACTATTAATTAAAAAAAAAAAAAAAAAAAAAACGGAAAATGAAATACATAGAATCACTTTCTTTTCATCGATTCATCGTTTCTATTCTTATTTTTATTCTTGACAATTTTATCAACAGGGATTATATAGCCCAAAAATGATAAAGTAACTCGGAAACTTTATTTCCTTTTTTCTCTTTAAAATGAAATATTTTCTTTTATTATTTGAATTTACAAACACTGGTCATGCATATATTGTAATGATTCAAACGTGCCGTACACCACATCCAAGAGAGTGATAGCCTTCCCGTTGACTTGCTCACTGCTAACCTTCTCAAGGTAGACCTTAAGAACAGTTGCGTGTCTGTTCGTAGATTAGACCACAGATACGCTTCACGTCACCACTGTGATAGCTAGACATCAGATAGCCGGCTTGATGATGGCCTCTATGTTATCTCTGAGATGCTTGCAATTACACTTGGCTCCTCCCTTTCCCGATACTCCTACCCTCCTTTGCTACGCCAGAAATGCTGGTCGTGGTGGAAAGTGGCTCGGCTGAATGAGTTTGAAGAGTAAATCAAATCAGTTGATTTCCAACGAGCCAAATGTCTATAAATGAGAAACGGGTGACTTTTTAGAGAAATGATTTTCAAAGATAAAGGCATAAAAGAAGCCTTGTAGCCTTTGCTAATACAATAATGTAAATAAATTCTACTTTGATATTAGCAGAGGAAATTTTTAAGATATTTTTTTTTCATCGTAGAAGCGCTGAATTTTAATGCGAAAGAAGACATTTTTTGGTTGAAAATAAAATAAAAAGCTATAAATGATTTGAAATCAAAATTGAATTGTCATACTTATTTCTAGTTGGTATCAGTTTGAAATAATAAAAAGAAACTAGTATAATAAGTTGTAGAACACTAGAGAGTCACTTTAAAATATGCGTGGATGTTGAAATAGGGGGTGATATAGATTTTAGTAGTGGCGACAATGATGGGCTAAAGAAAAATTGGCAGTAAACACGGAATTCTCTCCTTTGTCGATTTACGTGTCCTCGTTTTGCGTATTTACAGCGAAGCCATGTGCGTGCTGATTTGAATTTCACATTTAACTAGTATTTAAGAGTATTTGATTTTGAAATAAGTGCATATCTCAGAGGTAAAATTAGTAAAGGAATAAAGAGCGTTATGTGTGAGAAAGCTTAATGAGAAAGTGAATTGAATAATCGGTGTGAGGAGGCGATCTGCTACATAATAGACATAGTGTGCCGGTAACTAATGGAAAAAGATTTGCATGTAAATAAAGAAAGCAAGAAAAGCAGAGGTTATTTGCGAGTAAATATTCCTTGTTTAACGTCCAAGTTTTAATGAAGATAAATTTCGAGTATAAAATGAATAAATTTTCCTCGTTGGCTTACGGCCACATCACGCTGAGAACACCGGTTCTCGTCCGATCACCGAAGTTAAGCAACGTAGAGCCTGGTCAGTACTTGGATGGGTGACCGCTTGGGAATACCAGGTGCTGTAAGCATTACTCTTTTTTTTTTTTTTTTTTTTTTTTTTTTTTTCGAAATTCAATTTATTTCATCTGTAAATTGATTAATTTAAACATTAATCTTTTATTAGAATGAATTGTTTCATTTTTTAACAAAGATAATCAGTATTTTGGCTTTGAAATGAAATTGCAATTTTACATTTGCTTGCTATTTTATAAAACTCACAAAATCTGCTTTCGCATATATTTCTTGCAAATTCTCCATCATATCGAAACGTTTTGAAATTTCTCTCAGCCAAGATGAAAAGTAGAAATAATGCATATTTCGCCTAATATTTCCTTTACAAGCATATCACGTTCAACACACCAGTTCTCGTCCGATCAGCAAACTCAAGCAACGTACAGCCTGCTCAATACTTAGATGGGTGACGCTTCCAAATATCAGCTTGCTGTAAGCATTTTACCCCCTAAATCACAATAATATCATTTTTACGATTATTAATTGTTTTAATCTTGTATTAGAATTAATTCTCTAATTTCTTTTCATAAAGTCCGTCAAGGTATTGAGGTTTTTCTTTTGAACAGTATGTCACATTACACCGAACTGAAATGTTCAAGGTGAAAACAAAATACAAAAGAATATTGCAACGAAAACTTGGATCACAATTCAACAACAGGACATTTATTTCGCCGACTTCCGATTCCACTGCCTTTCTCATTATCGCATGTTGGCACGTAGTTATTGTATACAAAATAATTGCATGCATCGGCCGGGAATCGAACCCGGGCCGCCCGCGTGGCAGGCGAGCATTCTACCACTGAACCACCGATGCTCTGTCTTGGTACAGATTTTATATATAAAAACAAGCATATACAAATACTATTAATTAAAAAAAAAAAAAAAAAACGGAAAAAGAAATACATAGAATCACTTTTCTTTCATCGATTCATCGTTTCTATTCTTATTTTTATTCTTGACAATTTTATAACAGGGATTATATAGCCCAAAATGATAAAGTAACTCGGAAACTTTATTTCCTTTTTGTTTTCTCTTTAAAATGAAATATTTCTTTTAATTATTTGAATTTACAAACACTGGTCATGCATATATTGTAATGATTCAACAGTGGCCGTACACCACATCCAAGAGAGTGATAGCCTTCCCGTTGACTTGCTCACTGCTAACCTCTCAGGTAGACCTTAAGAACTGTGCGTGTCTGTTCGTAGATTAGACCACAGATACGCTTCACGTCACCCTGTGATACTAGAATCAGATAGCCGGCTTGATGATGGCCTCTATGTTATCTCTGAGATGCTTGCAATTACACTTGGCTCTCCCTTTCCCGATACTCTCACCCTCCTTTGCTACGCCCAGAAATGCTGGTCGTGGTGAAAGTGGCTCGGCTGAATGAGTTTGAAGAGTAAATCAAATCAGTTGATTTCCAAACGAGCCAAATGTCTATAAATAGAGAAACGGGTGACTTTTTAGAGAAATGATTTTCAAAGATATAAAGGCATAAAAGAAGCCTTGTAGCTTTGCTAATACAATAATGTAAATAAAATTCTACTTTGATATTAGCAGAGGAAATTTTTTAAAGATATTTTTTTTTCATCGTAGAAAGCTGAATTTAAATGCGCGAAAGAAGACATTGTTTTGGTTGAAAATAAATAAAAAGCTATAAAATGATTTGAAATCAAAATTGAATTGTCATACTTATTTCTAGTTGGTATCAGTTTGAAATAAATAAAAAGAAACTAGTATAATAAGTTGTGAAGACACTAGAGAGTCCTACTTTAAAATATGCGTGGATGTTGAAATAGGGGGTGATATAGACTTTTAGTATGGCGACAATGATGGGCTAAAGAAAATTGGCAGTAAACCACGGAATTCTCTCCTTTGTCGATTTACGTGTCCTCGTTTGGCGTATTTACAGGCGAAGCCATGTGCGTGCTGATTTGAATTTCACATTTAACTAGTATTTAAGAGTATTTGATTTTGAAATTAGTGCATATCTCAGAGGTAAAATTAGTAAAGGAATAAGAAGCGTTATGTGTGAGAAAGCTTAATGAGAAAGTGAATTGAATAATCGGTGTGAGGAGGCGATCTGCTACATAATAGACATAGTGTGCCGGTAACTAATGGAAAAAGATTTGCATGTAAATAAAGAAAGCAAGAAAAGCAGAGGTTAATTTGCAATAAATATTCCTTGTTTAACGTCCAATGTTAATGAAGATAAATTTCGAGTATAAAATGAATAATTTTCCCGTTTTGCTTACGGCCACATCACGCTGAAACACCGGTTCTCGTCCGATCACCGAAGTTAAGCAACGTAGAGCCTGGTCAGTACTTGGATGGGTGACCGCTTGGGAATACCAGGTGCTGTAAGCATTACTCTTTTTTTTTTTTTTTTTTTTTTTTTTTTTCGAAATTCAAATTATTTCATCTGTAAATTGATTAATTTAAACATTAATCTTTTTAGAAGATTGTTTCATTTTTTAACAAAGATAATCAGTATTTTTGGCTTTGAAATGAAATTGCAATTTTACATTTGCTTGCTATTTTATAAAAACTCACAAAATCTGCTTTCGCATATATTTCTTGCAAATTCTCCATCATATCGAAACGTTTTGAAATTTTCTCTTCAGCAAGATGAAAAGTAGAAATAATGCATATTTCGCCTAATATTTCCTTTACAAGCATATCACGTTCAACACACCAGTTCTCGTCCGATCAGCAAATCAAGCAACGTACAGCCTGCTCAATACTTAGATGGGTGACGCTTCCAAATATCACTGCTGTAAGCATTTTACCCCCTAAATCACAATAATATCATTTTTACGATTAATTAATTGTTTAATCTTGTATTAGAATTAATTCTCTAATTTCTTTCATAAAGTCCGTCAAGGTATTGAGGTTTTTCTTTTGAACAGTATGTCACATTACACCGCGACTGAATGTTCAAGGTGAAAACAAATACAAAGAATATTGCAACGAAACTTGGATCACAATTCAACAACAGGAATTTATTTCGCCGACTTCCGATTCCACTGCCTTTCTCATAATCGCATGTTGGCACGTAGTTATTGTATACAAAATAATTGCATGCATCGGCCGGGAATCGAACCCGGGCCGCGCCGCGTGGCAGGCGAGCATTCTACCACTGAACCACCGATGCTCTGTCTTGGTTAAGTTTTAATATTAAAACAAGCATATACAAATACTATTAATTAAAAAAAAAAAAAAAAAAAACGGAAAAAGAATACATAGAATCACTTTTCTTTCATCGATTCATCGTTTCTATCTTATTTTTATTCTTGACAATTTTATAACAGGGATTATATGCCCAAAAATGAATAAAGTAACTCGGAAACTTTATTTCCTTTTTCTCTCTTAAAATGAAATATTTTCTTTTATTATTTGAATTTACAAACACTGGTCATGGCATATTTGTAATGATTCAACGTGGCCGTACACCACATCCAAGAGAGTGATAGCCTTCCCGTTGACTTGCTCACTGCTAACCTTCTCAAGGTAGACCTTAAGAACGTGCGTGTCTGTTCGTAGATTAGACCACAGATACGCTTCACGTCACCGCTGTGATCTAGACATCAGATAGCCGGCTTGATGATGGCCTCTATGTTATCTCTGAGATGCTTGCAATTACACTTGGCTCCTCCTTTCCCGATACTCTCTCACCCTCCTTTGCTACGCCCAGAAATGCTGGTCGTGGTGAAAGTGGCTCGGCTGAATGAGTTTGAAGAGTAAATCAAATCAGTTGATTTCCAAACGAGCCAAATGTCTATAAATGAGAAACGGGTGACTTTTAGAGAATGATTTTCAAAGATATAAAGGCATAAAAGAAGCCTTGTAGCCTTTGCTAATACAATAATGTAAATAAAATTCTACTTTGATATTAGCAGAGGAAATTTTTTAAGAATATTTTTTTTCATCGTAGAAAGCTGAATTTTAATGCGAAAGAAGACATTGTTTTGGTTGAAATAAAATAAAAAGCTATAAATGATTTGAAATCAAAATTGAATTGTCATACTTATTTCTAGTTGGGTATCGTTTGAAATAAATAAAAAGAAACTAGTATATAAGTTGTAGAACACTAGAGAGTCACTTAAAAATATGCGTGGATGTTGAAATAGGGGGTGATATAGACTTTTAGTATGGCGACAATGATGGGCTAAAGAAAATTGGCAGTAAACACGGAATTCTCTCCCTTTGTGCGATTTACGTGTCCTCGTTTTGCGTATTTACAGCGAAGCCATGTGCGTGCTGATTTGAATTTCACATTTAACTAGATTTAAGAGTATTTGATTTTGATAGTGCATATCTCAGAGGTAAAATTAGTAAAGGAATAAAGAGCGTTATGTGTGAGAAAGCTTAATGAGAAAGTGAATTGAATAATCGGTGTGAGGAGGCGATCTGCTACATAATAGACATAGTGTGCCGGTAACTAATGGAAAAAGATTTGCATGTAAATAAAGAAAGCAAGAAACAGAGGTTAATTTGCGAGTAAATATTCCTTGTTTAACGTCCAATGTTAATGAAGATAATTTTCGAGTATAAAATGAATAAATTTTCCTTCGTTGCCTTACGGCCACATCACGGCTGAGAACACCGGTTCTCGTCGCGATCACCGAAGTTAAGCAACGTAGAGCCTGGTCAGTACTTGGATGGGTGACCGCTTGGGAATACCAGGTGCTGTAAGCATTACTCTTTTTTTTTTTTTTTTTTTTTTTTTTTTCGAAATTCAAATTATTTCATCTGTAAAATTGATTAATTTAAACATTAATCTTTTATTAGAATGAATTGTTTCATTTTTTAACAAAGATAATCAGTATTTTTGGCTTTGAAATGAAATTGCAATTTTACATTTGCTTGCTATTTTATAAAAAACTCACAAAATCTGCTTTCGCATATATTTCTTGCAAATTCTCCATCATATCGAAACGTTTTGAAATTTTCTCTTCAGCCAAGATGAAAGTAGAAATATGCATATTTCGCCTAATATTTCCTTTACAAGCATATCACGTTCAACACACCAGTTTCTCGTCCGATCAGCAACTCAAGCAACGTACAGCCTGCTCAATACTTAGATGGGTGACGCTTCCAATATCACTGCTGTAAGCATTTTACCCCTAAATCACAATAATATCATTTTTACGATTAATTAATTGTTTAATCTTGTATTAGAATTAATTCTCTAATTTCTTTTCATAAAGTCCGTCAAGGTATTGAGGTTTTTCTTTTGAACAGTATGTCACATTACACCGACTGAAATGTTCAAGGTGAAACAAATACAAAAGAATATTGCAACGAAACTTGGATCACAATTCAACAACAGGACATTTATTTCGCCGACTTCCGATTCCACTGCCTTTCTCATTATCGCATGTTGGCACGTAGTTATTGTATACAAAATAATTGCATGCATCGGCCGGGAATCGAACCCGGGCCGCCCGCGTGGCAGGCGAGCATTCTACCACTGAACCACCGATGCTCTGTCTTGGTACAGATTATATATATAAAACAAGCATATACAAATACTATTAATTAAAAAAAAACAAAAAAAAAAACGGAAAAATGAAATACATAGAATCACTTTTCTTTCATCGATTCATCGTTTCTATTCTTATTTTTATTCTTGACAATTTTAAATCAACAGGGATTATATAGCCCAAAAATGATAAAGTAACTCGGAAACTTTATTCTTTTTTTTTCTCTTTAAAATGAAATATTTTCTTTTATTATTTGAATTTACAAACACTGGTCATGCATATATTGTAATGATTCAAACGCGGCGTACACCACATCCAGAGAGTGATAGCCTTCCCGTTGACTTGCTCACTGCTAACCTTCTCAAGGTAGACCTTAAGAACTGTGCGTGTCTCGTTCGTAGATTAGACCACAAGATACGCTTCACGTCACCTGTGATACTAGACATCAGATAGCCGGCTTGATGATGGCCTCTATGTTATCTCTGAGATGCTTGCAATTACACTTGGCTCCTCCCTTTCCCGATACTCCTCACCCTCCTTTGCTACGCCCAGAAATGCTGGTCGTGGTGAAAGTGGCTCGGCTGAATGAGTTTGAAGAGTAAATCAAATCAGTTGATTTCCAAACGAGCAAATGTCTATAAATAGAGAAACGGGTGACTTTTTAGAGAAATGATTTTCAAAGATATAAAGGCATAAAAGAAGCCTTGTAGCCTTTGCTAATACAATAATGTAAATAAAATTCTACTTTGATATTAGCAGAGGAAATTTTTTAAAGATATTTTTTTCATCGTAGAAAGCTGAATTTTAATGCGAAAGAAGACATTGTTTTGGTTGAAAATAAAATAAAAGCTATAAATGATTTGAAATAAAATTGAATTGTCATACTTATTTCTAGTTGGTATCAGTTTGAAATAAATAAAAAGAAACTAGTATAATAAGTTGTAGAACACTAGAGAGTCACTTTAAAATATGCGTGGATGTTGAAATAGGGGGTGATATAGACTTTTAGTATGGCGACAATGATGGGTAAAGAAAATTGGCAGTAAACACGGAATTCTCTCCCTTTGTCGATTTACGTGTCCTCGTTTGCGTATTTACAGCGAAGCCATGTGCGTGCTGATTTGAATTTCACATTTAACTAGTATTTAAGAGTATTTGATTTTGAAATTAGTGCATATCTCAGAGGTAAAATTAGTAAAGGAATAAAGAGCGTTATGTGTGAGAAAGCTTAATGAGAAGTGAAAATAATCGGTGTGAGGAGGCGATCTGCTACATAATAGACATAGTGTGCCGGTAACTAATGGAAAAAGATTTGCATGTAAATAAAGCAAGAAAAGCAGAGGTTAATTTGCGAGTAAATATTCCTTGTTTAACGTCCAATGTTAATGAAGATAAATTTCGAGTATAAAATGAATAAATTTTCCCACGTTGTTGCTTACGGCCACATCACGCTGAGAACACCGGTTCTCGTCCGATCACCGAAGTTAAGCAACGTAGAGCCTGGTCAGTACTTGGATGGGTGACCGCTTGGGAATACCAGGTGCTGTAAGCATTACTCTCTTTTTTCTTTTTTTTTTTTTTTCGAAATTCAAATTATTTCATCTGTAAAATTGATTAATTTAAACATTAATCTTTTATTAGAATGAATTGTTTCATTTTTTAACAAAGATAATCAGTATTTTTGGCTTTGAAATGAAATTGCAATTTTACATTTGCTTGCTATTTTATAAAAACTCACAAAATCTGCTTTCGCATATATTTCTTGCAAATTCTCCATCATATCGAAACGTTTTGAAATTTTCTCTTCAGCCAAGATGAAAAGTAGAAATAATGCATATTTCGCCTAATATTTCCTTTACAAGCATATCACGTTCAACACACCAGTTCTCGTCCGATCAGCAAACTCAAGCAACGTACAGCCTGCTCAATACTTAGATGGGTGACCGCTTCCAAATATCACTGCTGTAAGCATTTTACCCCCTAAATCACAATAATATCATTTTTACGATTAATTAATTGTTTAATCTTGTATTAGAATTAATTCTCTAATTTCTTTTCATAAAGTCCGTCAAGGTATTGAGGTTTTTCTTTTGAACAGTATGTCACATTACACCGACTGAAATGTTCAAGGTGAAAACAAAATACAAAAGAATATTGCAACGAAAACTTGGATCACAATTCAACAACAGGACATTTATTTCGCCGACTTCCGATTCCACTGCCTTTCTCATTATCGCATGTTGGCACGTAGTTATTGTATACAAAATAATTGCATGCATCGGCCGGGAATCGAACCCGGGCCGCCCGCGTGGCAGGCGAGCATTCTACCACTGAACCACCGATGCTCTGTCTTGGTACAGATTTATATATAAAACAAGCATATACAAATACTATTAATTCAAAAAAAAACAAAAAAAACGGAAAAATGAAATACATAGAATCACTTTTCTTTTCATCGATTCATCGTTTCTATTCTTATTTTTATTCTTGACAATTTTATCAACAAGGATTATATAGCCCAAAAATAATAAAGTAACTCGGAAACTTTATTTCCTTTTTTTCTCTTTAAAATGAAATATTTTCTTTTATTATTTGAATTTACAAACACTGGTCATGCATATATTGTAATGATTCAAACGTGGCCGTACACCACATCCAAGAGAGTGATAGCCTTCCCGTTGACTTGCTCACTGCTAACCTTCTCAAGGTAGACCTTAAGAACTGTGCGTGTCTCTTCGTAGATTAGACCACAGATACGCTTCACGTCACCACTGTGATAGCTAGACATCAGATAGCCGGCTTGATGATGGCCTCTATGTTATCTCTGAGATGCTTGCAATTACACTTGGCTCCTCCCTTTCCCGATACTCGTCACCCTCCTTTGCTACGCCCAGAAATGCTGGTCGTGGTGAAAGTGGCTCGGCTGAATGAGTTTGAAGAGTAAATCAAATCAGTTGATTTCCAAACGAGCCAAATGTCTATAAATAGAGAAACGGGTGACTTTTTAGAGAAATGATTTTCAAAGATATAAAGGCATAAAAGAAGCCTTGTAGCCTTTGCTAATACAATAATGTAAATAAAATTCTACTTTGATATTAGCAGAGGAAATTTTTTAAAGATATTTTTTTTCATCGTAGAAAGCTGAATTTTAATGCGAAAGAAGACATTGTTTTGGTTGAAAATAAAATAAAAAGCTATAAAATGATTTGAAATGAAAATTGAATTGTCATACTTATTTCTAGTTGGTATCCGTTTGAAATAAATAAAAAGAAACTAGTATATAAGTTGTAGAACACTAGAGAGTCACTTTAAAATATGCGTGGATGTTGAAATAGGGGGTGATATAGACTTTTAGTATGGCGACAATGATGGGCTAAAGAAAATTGGCAGTAAACACGGAATTCTCTCCCTTTGTCGATTTACGTGTCCTCGTTTTGCGTATTTACAGCGAAGCCATGTGCGTGCTGATTTGAATTTCACATTTAACTAGTATTTAAGAGTATTTGATTTTGAAATTAGTGCATATCTCAGAGGTAAAATTAGTAAAGGAATAAAGAGCGTTATGTGTGAGAAGCTTAATGTGAATTGAATAATCGGTGTGAGGCGATCTGCTACATAATAGACATAGTGTGCCGGTAACTAATGGAAAAAGATTTGCATGTAAATAAAGCAAGAAAAGCAGAGGTTAATTTGCGAGTAAATATTCCTTGTTTAACGTCCAATGTTAATGAAGATAAATTTCGAGTATAAAATGAATAAATTTTCCTCGTTGTTGCTTACGGCCACATCACGCTGAGAACACCGGTTCTCGTCCGATCACCGAAGTTAAGCAACGTAGAGCCTGGTCAGTACTTGGATGGGTGACCGCTTGGGAATACCAGGTGCTGTAAGCATTACTTTTTTTTTCTTTTTTTTTTTTCGAAATTCAAATTATTTCATCTGTGAAATTGATTAATTTAAACATTAATCTTTTATTAGAATGAATTGTTTCATTTTTTAACAAAGATAATCAGTATTTTTGGCTTTGAAATGAAATTGCAATTTTACATTTGCTTGCTATTTTATAAAAACTCACAAAATCTGCTTTCGCATATATTTCTTGCAAATTCTCCATCATATCGAAACGTTTTGAAATTTTCTCTTCAGCCAAGATGAAAAGTAGAAATAATGCATATTTCGCCTAATATTTCCTTTACAAGCATATCACGTTCAACACACCAGTTCTCGTCCGATCAGCAAACTCAAGCAACGTACAGCCTGCTCAATACTTAGATGGGTGACCGCTTCCAAATATCACTGCTGTAAGCATTTTACCCCCTAAATCACAATAATATCATTTTTACGATTAATTAATTGTTTAATCTTGTATTAGAATTAATTCTCTAATTTCTTTTCATAAAGTCCGTCAAGGTATTGAGGTTTTTCTTTTGAACAGTATGTCACATTACACCGACTGAAATGTTCAAGGTGAAAACAAAATACAAAAGAATATTGCAACGAAAACTTGGATCACAATTCAACAACAGGACATTTATTTCGCCGACTTCCGATTCCACTGCCTTTCTCATTATCGCATGTTGGCACGTAGTTATTGTATACAAAATAATTGCATGCATCGGCCGGGAATCGAACCCGGGCCGCCCGCGTGGCAGGCGAGCATTCTACCACTGAACCACCGATGCTCTGTCTTGGTACAGATTTATATATAAAAACAAGCATATACAAATACTATTAATTCAAAAAAAAAAAAAAACGGAAAAATGAAATACATAGAATCACTTTTCTTTTCATCGATTCATCGTTTCTATTCTTATTTTTATTCTTGACAATTTTATCAACAGGGATTATATAGCCCAAAAATGATAAAGTAACTCGGAAACTTTATTTCCTTTTTTTTTCTCTTTAAAATGAAATATTTTCTTTTATTATTTGAATTTACAAACACTGGTCATGCATATATTGTAATGATTCAAACGTGGCCGTACACCACATCCAAGAGAGTGATAGCCTTCCCGTTGACTTGCTCACTGCTAACCTTCTCAAGGTAGACCTTAAGAACAGTGCGTGTCTCTTCGTAGATTAGACCACAGATACGCTTCACGTCACCACTGTGATAGCTAGACATCAGATAGCCGGCTTGATGATGGCCTCTATGTTATCTCTGAGATGCTTGCAATTACACTTGGCTCCTCCCTTTCCCGATACTCGTCACCCTCCTTTGCTACGCCCAGAAATGCTGGTCGTGGTGAAAGTGGCTCGGCTGAATGAGTTTGAAGAGTAAATCAAATCAGTTGATTTCCAAACGAGCCAAATGTCTATAAATAGAGAAACGGGTGACTTTTTAGAGAAATGATTTTCAAAGATATAAAGGCATAAAAGAAGCCTTGTAGCCTTTGCTAATACAATAATGTAAATAAAATTCTACTTTGATATTAGCAGAGGAAATTTTTTAAAGATATTTTTTTTCATCGTAGAAAGCTGAATTTTAATGCGAAAGAAGACATTGTTTTGGTTGAAAATAAAATAAAAAGCTATAAAATGATTTGAAATGAAAATTGAATTGTCATACTTATTTCTAGTTGGTATCCGTTTGAAATAAATAAAAAGAAACTAGTATATAAGTTGTAGAACACTAGAGAGTCACTTTAAAATATGCGTGGATGTTGAAATAGGGGGTGATATAGACTTTTAGTATGGCGACAATGATGGGCTAAAGAAAATTGGCAGTAAACACGGAATTCTCTCCCTTTGTCGATTTACGTGTCCTCGTTTTGCGTATTTACAGCAAAGCCATGTGCGTGCTGATTTGAATTTCACATTTAACTAGTATTTAAGAGTATTTGATTTTGAAATTAGTGCATATCTCAGAGGTAAAATTAGTAAAGGAATAAAGAGCGTTAAGTGTGAGAAAGCTTAATGTGAATTGAATAATCGGTGTGAGGCGATCTGCTACATAATAGACATAGTGTGCCGGTAACTAATGGAAAAGAATTGCATGTAAATAAAGCAAGAAAATCAGAGGTTATTTGCGAGTAAATATTCCTTGTTTAGCGTCCAATGTTAATGAAGATAAATTTCGAGTATAAAATGAATAAATTTTCCCCGTTGTCGCTTACGGCCACATCACGCTGAGAACACCGGTTCTCGTCCGATCACCGAAGTTAAGCAACGTAGAGCCTGGTCAGTACTTGGATGGGTGACCGCTTGGGAATACCAGGTGCTGTAAGCATTACTCTTTTTTTCTTTTCGAAATTCAAATTATTTCATCTGTGAAATTGATTAATTTAAACATTAATCTTTTATTAGAATGAATTGTTTCATTTTTTAACAAAGATAATCAGTATTTTTGGCTTTGAAATGAAATTGCAATTTTACATTTGCTTGCTATTTTATAAAAACTCACAAAATCTGCTTTCGCATATATTTCTGTCACATTACACCGACTGAAATGTTCAAGGTGAAAACAAAATACAAAAGAATATTGCAACGAAAACTTGGATCACAATTCAACAACAGGACATTTATTTCGCCGACTTCCGATTCCACTGCCTTTCTCATTATCGCATGTTGGCACGTAGTTATTGTATACAAAATAATTGCATGCATCGGCCGGGAATCGAACCCGGGCCGCCCGCGTGGCAGGCGAGCATTCTACCACTGAACCACCGATGCTCTGTCTTGGTACAGTTTTATATATAAAAACAAGCATATACAAATACTATTAATTAAAAAAAAAAAAAAAAAAACGGAAAAATGAAATACATAGAATCACTTTTCTTTTCATCGATTCATCGTTTCTATTCTTATTTTTATTCTTGACAATTTTATCAACAGGGATTATATAGCCCAAAAATGATAAAGTAACTCGGAAACTTTATTTCCTTTTTTTTCTCTTTAAAATGAAATATTTTCTTTTATTATTTGAATTTACAAACACTGGTCATGCATATATTGTAATGATTCAAACGTGGCCGTACACCACATCCAAGAGAGTGATAGCCTTCCCGTTGACTTGCTCACTGCTAACCTTCTCAAGGTAGACCTTAAGAACAGTGCGTGTCTCTTCGTAGATTAGACCACAGATACGCTTCACGTCACCACTGTGATAGCTAGACATCAGATAGCCGGCTTGATGATGGCCTCTATGTTATCTCTGAGATGCTTGCAATTACACTTGGCTCCTCCCTTTCCCGATACTCGTCACCCTCCTTTGCTACGCCCAGAAATGCTGGTCGTGGTGAAAGTGGCTCGGCTGAATGAGTTTGAAGAGTAAATCAAATCAGTTGATTTCCAAACGAGCCAAATGTCTATAAATAGAGAAACGGGTGACTTTTTAGAGAAATGATTTTCAAAGATATAAAGGCATAAAAGAAGCCTTGTAGCCTTTGCTAATACAATAATGTAAATAAAATTCTACTTTGATATTAGCAGAGGAAATTTTTTAAAGATATTTTTTTTTCATCGTAGAAAGCTGAATTTTAATGCGAAAGAAGACATTGTTTTGGTTGAAAATAAAATAAAAAGCTATAAAATGATTTGAAATGAAAATTGAATTGTCATACTTATTTCTAGTTGGTATCCGTTTGAAATAAATAAAAAGAAACTAGTATATAAGTTGTAGAACACTAGAGAGTCACTTTAAAATATGCGTGGATGTTGAAATAGGGGGTGATATAGACTTTTAGTATGGCGACAATGATGGGCTAAAGAAAATTGGCAGTAAACACGGAATTCTCTCCCTTTGTCGATTTACGTGTCCTCGTTTTGCGTATTTACAGCGAAGCCATGTGCGTGCTGATTTGAATTTCACATTTAACTAGTATTTAAGAGTATTTGATTTTGAAATTAGTGCATATCTCAGAGGTAAAATTAGTAAAGGAATAAAGAGCGTTAAGTGTGAAAGCTTAATGAGAATGTGAATTGAATAATCGGTGTGAGGCGATCTGCTACGTAATAGACATAGTGTGCCGGTAACTAATGGAAAAGAATTGCATGTAAATAAAGCAAGAAAATAGAGGTTATTTTTTTGCGAGTAAATATTCCTTGTTTAACGTCCAATGTTAATGAAGATAAATTTCAAGTATAAAATGAATAAATTTTCCCTCGTTGTCGCTTACGGCCACATCACGCTGAGAACACCGGTTCTCGTCCGATCACCGAAGTTAAGCAACGTAGAGCCTGGTCAGTACTTGGATGGGTGACCGCTTGGGAATACCAGGTGCTGTAAGCATTACTCTTTCTTTTTTTTTTTTTTTTCGAAATTCAAATTATTTCATCTGTAAAATTGATTAATTTAAACATTAATCTTTTATTAGAATGAATTGTTTCATTTTTTAACAAAGATAATCAGTATTTTTGGCTTTGAAATGAAATTGCAATTTTACATTTGCTTGCTATTTTATAAAAACTCACAAAATCTGCTTTCGCATATATTTCTGTCACTTTACACCGACTGAAATGTTCAAGGTGAAAACAAAATACAAAAGAATATTGCAACGAAATCTTGGATCACAATTCAACAACAGGACATTTATTTCGCCGACTTCCGATTCCACTGCCTTTCTCATTATCGCATGTTGGCACGTAGTTATTGTATACAAAATAATTGCATGCATCGGCCGGGAATCGAACCCGGGCCGCCCGCGTGGCAGGCGAGCATTCTACCACTGAACCACCGATGCTCTGTCTTGGTACAGATTTATATATAAAAACAAGCATATACAAATACTATTAATTCAAAAAAAAAAAAAAAAAAAAAACGGAAAAATGAAATACATAGAATCACTTTTCTTTTCATCGATTCATCGTTTCTATTCTTATTTTTATTCTTGACAATTTTATCAACAGGGATTATATAGCCCAAAAATGATAAAGTAACTCGGAAACTTTATTTCCTTTTTTTTCTCTTTAAAATGAAATATTTTCTTTTATTATTTGAATTTACAAACACTGGTCATGCATATATTGTAATGATTCAAACGTGGCCGTACACCACATAGTCAAGGTACCATTGTAGTTATTTACAATGCTCACCTTATTTTGGCACAATATCACATATTTAGGCCACCCAATAAGAATTGAACCCAGTACTTTAAGATAATGATCCAGGAGAGTTGTGACCAACACATATTGATTTGATATTGCCGTCATTTGATTGGCCAGAAAACCAAGTAAAACGCTTTAAAATGTGAACGCGGCGCTCAGCGACTGTGATCATTAACAACTCTCGTCACATTCACAGATCAACTTCTAATACTTGTAGAGCGACTGATACAATGTCTGGACGTGGCCAAGGAGGTAAAGTGAAAGGAAAGAGCAAGACCCGATCATCTCGTGCCGGACTTCAATTCCCCGTCGGTCGTATTCATCGTCTCCTGCGTAAAGGCAATTATTCTGAACGTGTCGGTGCCGGTGCTCCCGTCTACCTGGCTGCCGTTATGGAATATCTGGCCGCCGAGGTTCTTGAATTGGCAGGAAATGCTGCTAGGGACAACAAGAAATCTAGAATCATTCCCCGTCATTTGCAGCTCGCTGTCCGTAATGACGAAGAATTGAACAAACTCTTGTCCGGAGTTACCATTGCACAGGGTGGTGTCCTCCCCAACATCCAGACTGTTCTTCTACCCAAGAAGACTAAAAAGGCTGATTAACAAAACAAACGATTTTTTTTTTCTATTAACGCGTAAGTAGCCATTTTCAGGGCTACTGAAACCGTAATGGTTGTTTTTTTTAATCAAACAATGTGTAAATTAAAACTTATTCGTCTTCATAATTGTAGCATTAAACTCTCGATGTAAGTATAGGTACCACCAATTTTGACGTCATATACGTATTTTACAAAATCAATTTGCCTCCCCACCTAATTGAAAAAAATATTAGCAAAAATCAGAATCCAATTTTAATGAATTTCTCTATTGATTTATCAATGAATGAATTTTATAATGCATCGGTTATTTTATTTCAAAACTTTTTTTTTTTTTTTTCCCAATTCGAAATCGTTATAAGTCTCTTAAACTCAACGTTTTAGTATGCAGTTACTTCACATTTTGGTCACATTATATATATAATTGATAAAATTTAGTTCATCTTTTTATATGAAAATCTGCAAACCTTTTGTGGTACCTATTAAGTAGAAAAACCTTTAAATTTGCACATATTTTAACCATTTTAAATCTCGTACATTTACGTTTTTTTTTTTTTCTGATTGAGAATATATTTGTCACCATTTTATGCTGTTTTAAAAGTCGTTTGATGACCAACGAAAAATGTTTTTACACCCGAGAGTCTCCTTTCGTTTTTAGAATGAACGTACAGACAACTGGAACCATTGTAATATTGAAGGGTGGAAGCCTTCATGTTTTAGGGCCACATCAAAATTTAACTAAAGGCCGTGCTCGGTCTTGGCCTATATTCAACAAAATCTAATTAGGACTTTGGTATTAAAATCGTCCTGGGGTTCCTGCCCTTGATATGCCAAAAGAAAATATAACCGGGGACGCATTATACCGATGAAAAAATTTTATTTAAAAAAATTTTTTTTATTATTATAGACTGACTCCAAAATTGGATCCTTGGGGTATGTACCTGACAGGAAATCGGAAACCGTTTTCTATTTTTAAGGTACTACCAGCTAGTATTGTGGGAATTAAAACTAACAAACTCCCATGGTCCTTCAGGCCGAAAATACCCACTTCCGACCCTCAAGATAATCTCTTGGCCACTGGAACTTAGGCCTTTAGCTGTGTCTAGACACTACTACTGGCCAGTAATTAATTTCCTTACCACGTGGTGGCTATGACCCACGAATGAAGCCCAAATCCTTAAACTACCTTTTTGTCTTTTTTTTTTTTTTTTTTTTTTTTTTTTTCTCCGTGAATTCCTTTTCAGTGCGACCACCAAATAAGATGGGGTTTAAAAGCAAACCCTAGGAATACGCACCAAGAATATCCAGCTACCTTTTAAACATTAAACTTCTTACCACCATACAGTATTATCCAGGCGTACGAAAAAAATTACCGAAATAGAGGTGACCTCGCCAAATGTCCCTAGGGAGGTTAACTATTAAGAAAATTGTGGACCTTGTGCACATATAAACAGCGTGGAAGATATGTAAAAGCAAGTTTACAACTATGTATGGTGCAGCATTATCAACCTTGCCATCCCATTACGATGAATTCATGTGCACGCGCAGACTAATGCCTTTAATATTTTGCTACACATTTCGTAATTCTACAATGTAAATTAAAAAGTAAATGCCATCTCCGCCTTATCAATAGGCAAAAAGAAATAACGTTCATATGTTGAAGTTCCTTTCAATACATGCAAGATATAAAACTACCACTGAAATGTTCACTAACAGGTTGGTAAAAATGAATTTAATAATGTAAGAAAATTTTCTGGAAGATAAAATCAACTTTGCTTATGAACACTAGCTGGAAAAATACGAAGTTCTGCAAGGAAAATGCATAAAACAAAAGGGAATTTTAGGGATTTTTTAATTTCTTGGCATATTTGGATAAACTTGGAATATCTATATGAAGAAAAAAAAGGCACCTGATGTAGTTTAATGATTAGCAAGCTAGATTAGTAGACCATTGTGAGTGAGTTCAATTCTCATCTAAGCGCCCATACGTCTGTCCTTGTGCCACATCTAAGCTAAGCTTAGTAAAATACAATGAGGAAAAAAGTAAAAAAGACTTGGATTTTTTTTTTTTTTTTTGTATGTGTGTGTGAATCGACAAAACTTCTTGCATATTGGCTGGGAAGTTTTTATGTTTCTGTCTAATTCAATAGGTATTGCCTATTTCAATTATCATTTCTTCCCTACAAAATTATTTTTTTAAAGATCAATTCTCGGAAAGACTTCAAAAAGAATCTAAAATAGTTCTTTGCACAGAAAAAAAAATTTTTTTTTTTTGAGGATTGAATTAAATAAATTCTCCTATAAAGTTAATGTTGAAAATAAAAATTCTTAGTTTTACTTTATTTATTTATTTATTTTTCTAGGTGGAGTTCTCTAAGTACTTTAACTAATGAGAAAAGAGACCCTTAAAATTCAAAGAAATATTCCTAATAATATTCAAATTAACAATGAAAAAATCAATTTACTTCAACACTGTAATATTACAAAAATAATATCACGAAAAAATAAATAAATTGTTATAGCTGCTGTTATAACGAAATAATCAACACGGAGATGATTATTAAGATTATTTGTAATCTTTATTTTGGTTGGTACAACCTTCGTAACAAAGGATGGAAGGTGATTATAAAGGGGCTGTCAGTCAACGTGCGGGTTACAGTCAGCTATTAAAACTATCTCTCTGTGTAGGGGAGATAACTCCCAATTATGTTCCCGGTTTGTGTATGTGCGCATGGATCGCCTTAGCAGAAACCAAACATTTTTAGGTTATTTCCTATAACTCCAACATAAAAAAGGAACCACTTCTGAATTAATTTTATCTGTTAATTAATCTACCCATTATTTCCCCATTAAACTAACCCTAACCCCGTCTTCTTTTTTCCTAGTAGATCAATAAATAAATAAATAATTTATCAGTCAATCAGAGTGGTTCCCCTTTTTTATGTTGGAGTTATAGGAAATAACCTATTTTTACATTACCAAGACAACCAAGAAAGAAACTGGTTCACATAAATCAATGTATATTAGTAACAGCACTCAAAAATTCTATATAATTTTTTTCTTTTCATAATTAGATAAGGATCAATTAAACTATGTTGAATTATTTTAAAACTTTAAATAAGGCACACATTGAA
Source organism: Doryteuthis pealeii (assembly GCA_023376005.1). NCBI lineage: Eukaryota > Metazoa > Mollusca > Cephalopoda > Myopsida > Loliginidae > Doryteuthis > Doryteuthis pealeii. The sequence goes on along the minus strand of CM042142.1, from coordinate 111,656,128 downwards.
GGAAAGACTTCATATACCACCAAAGATATCTATAGGATTTCAGCCATGCAAAGGCTCAATGAAAAAAAAAAAAAAAAACAGGCTCTACAGCTCGGGACTGTTACACTTTAGAGAGGCTTTCTGGTGTGTCTTGGTCCAGAGTTATTGCGACCATTGGCACGCCCCCACCCGCACAAACAAACCCCCTCCCCTCACAGCTGCATCCAACACAGCCTTGGTGGCTGCATAGGACATTAACCTTTTTTTCCTTGTGTGAAAAAAAAAATAGTTTGTCTTGATAAACTGAAAAGCCTTAGAGGATGAAAGTGGATAAAAATGAAAGGTGTTGATTTCCCCTCCCGGACCATATTACCTTTAGACACCCCTTTTTGATCTCAATTAAGAAAGGATATGTTTTTCATTTACACCGTCAATATCCGGTTGTTGGTTAGGGTTAGGGGTTAGTTTTATAATTTAAGAAAAAGATTTAAAAGTCGTCTGTCAAAACAACCAGATATTGACGTTGTAAATGAAAAACATGTTCTTTCTTAATTGTGATGGAGAACAAGTAGTACAGTACTCATTTAGAAAAAGGGCAAGACATTGTCTTGCCTGCCGGAGTTGAACCCGCGCCCTCCGGAATGCAAAGAAATGCGATTCAGGCCCTGGATGGATGCAAGGTGTAATTCAGGTGCCCGGATGTTGGGGGACTGTGTCCATAAATAACAAGTGAGTGGAGCGCTGACAAGAAGCAGTTGGCCGACGCGAGACGGCAGTCAGCGACGAAGCGCTTTGTGAACGACCCAACAAAAAAATTGATTTTAATCTAACAAAGGGACAAAACTAAATGGGAGTTGCGATTTTTCAGCTGCTAAAATATTTTGACGACGACGGCTTTTCAGCTGCTGGACGAAGATGAAGACTGTGTTGACCAAAAGAAAGTTTGGCCTGTGAGAAGACGGTGGACTCGCTTCTTTTTGGCCCCCCCTCAGCAGGAACTTGTTGACTCAAATATCTATTTTCCCCCCTATATTTTTTTTCCTTCTATATTAATCGAGATCAAAAAGGGGTGCCTAAAGGTCTTATGGTCCCCCCTCACCTCCCCCAAACATCCATTTTATACACACACCCCCACACCCAAGCAATTACTGTTGGGCGGTGTAAAAGCTGATATGATTTTTTTTTACTATTTCCATTGAAAAAGAATAAATTTTTATTGGGAGAGAAAGTTTTCATGGTTATTTCCTGTGACTCCAACATAAAAAAGGGGAACCACTCTGATTGACTGATAAATTATTCATTTATTTTCCCATTAAACTAATCCTAAACCCTAACCCTCATGCAACCAAATGAATACCTTCCATCAGGCAACTGCCATATTCTGAATATCTTGCTGCCCTGGGAATGGATTCGTTGAAACTCTGGCATCTGGCAACTGATTTGGTAAATGCTCATAAGGTCATTAATCATCTTAACAGCAACTATAAGCACCTTTTTGATCTCCATGTTTCTAACATGTGGGCATGCCTACAAAGTCAGAAAACAGCATAGCTCACATGACTTTCGGAAACATTTTTTCATGCTCAGAGTTGCTGAGGCATGGAATAAACTGCCTGTATCTGTTGTAGGCTGCTGAAAAACCCGGAATCTTTCAAAGCCTCCATGCTTCCTGTAATTTGCCAACACTATACCTGATACCCTCCTCCAGACACATATGAACACATGAACACACATACGTGTATATTATTACTGTACGCTATTTATGTTCCTGACATTAGTACATTATTCTATGTACTATACATGAGGCTTTGATGAGTTGTGGTGCACCTGAGCACTGTATGCAATAAATTTCATTATCATTTATTAAAATATAATTAACCACACTAATGCCCTTGGAAAAGGCATGGATCCATATCTTTCCCCCCTCCCTGGTAAATAGTAACATATATATATTACCAGAGTTGTTGAACAAGTCTAACGTGGCTTCAAAAAACTGGTTATCTATCTATCTATCTATCTATGCTGGTCCTCTGTGGATCACATCCCTACGAGGGTGAGTCAAAAAGTAATGCTATTTTCTTTATTTCATGTGAAGTTTTTTTTATAAAACTAGGGCCTACATTGAGACCCTAACGAGGCTCAGAGCAAGATTCCAACGAGTAAAACCCTACTTGCCAATGTCCTCTTTCTGCATGACAATGCCTGACCACACACAAGCATCAGGACAAGGGAGATAATCGCCTCATTTGGGTGGGCAACTTTACCACATCCTCTATACTCACCAGATTTAGCGCCTTCAGACTATCATCTCTTCGGCTCCATGAAAGAGGGTTTGAGAAGCAAACATTATTCCCGTGATGAGGAAGTGAAATCTGTAGTGAAGAAGTTGCTCAAAGTCAACAGTCAACAGAATTTTACAGGGCAGGAATACATGCTCTCATTCAAAGGTGGAACATTGCTATTGAGAGAAACAGTGACTATGTGGAGAAGTAGGGATGTGATCCACAGAGGACCAGCTTCATTTTGATGTATGATACATGTTTCTGTATTGGTAATTATACCTGTCCTAAACAAAATGGCATTACTTTTTGATTGCCCTCATATATAAAAGGCAGTTGCGTTTATGGATGTGTATGTGTATGTCCGGAGGACAGTACGAAAATAAAACAATTAACGATAAAGTAAATATATATACACATTTACTATCACCAGAGCTTGCTTCTTGGGCAAAAATAATGAAGATTTTATTTATACCTGGAAAGATATTTAAAAATTAGGATGTGAATAGGAAAAGAAGGGAAAGTCATTGGTTGCGTTCATGATTAAAACATAAATCAATTATGTTAGACCAAAACATTATCACATCCTCTACCCTTGCAATGCCAGGTAGCCACTTCTAGTTTAATATATAACTTTTTTTTCATCTTAGCCAACTGACAGAGAAAAATTTTTTTTTAATTTTTCAGATTAGTGAAATAGATCACTAATTAGAACTGAGCCTATTCTAGTAGTGACCACCCCAAACGGATTTAACAGGTTTGAATTCAGATTTCCTTCTCCTAGACTGGTTGCCTAACCAAGGTTAAAGAGCCCAGTCTGCCCTACTATTTACCTATAACTGGAGGGAGAGTACTTGAACTCATACCTTCCCCAAGGGTATTAGTGCTATGTGAACTGTAGTTTCGTCCAGGATTTGAACACGGGTCTACGAGTCCATTACCTATGACTCTAACCATTACACTATGCACCTCCTACTCAAAATATATTTGACTCTTGGTTATTTCCTATAACTCCAACCTAAAAAAAGGGGAACCACTCTGATTGATAAATTATTTATTTATTTATTGATCTACTAGGAAAAAAATAGACAGGGTTAGGGGTTAGGGTTAGGGTTAGTTTAATGGGAAAATAATGGATAGATTGATTAACAGATAAAGTTCCCCCTTTTTTAGGTTGGAGTTATAGGAAATAACCTTACTCTTAGCTGATACACTAGAAAAAATATCCGGGTAATTTCTGAACTTTTATTGACTAGTTGACCATCTCTTTTTTCAATGGATTTTTTTTCTTTTTTTAAATCATGCAGCAGTGTCCATTATTGTCTGAGAGGTTGCTGTGTCTGCATCTCAACCAATCAATGTCAGTCGTTGCCAACTTGGCATCATTTCAACCCTGTAATTTACTTGTTATTTACTAAGCTTTGTTTAGTCTGGCACTTGGGCCTTAGGCTGCTTATACTAATTATTGTTATTAAGTAGTCACCCAACACAGACGTGCTGGAATGTGCAAACATAAACAGCATACCTGCCATCATCTGCGAGAGACGTCTGCATTGGCTTGGCCACGTCAGGAGGATGGACAAAGGTGGCATCCCCAAAGACCTACTGTATGGTGAATTAGTAGAGGGCACCCGACCGGTAGGGAGACCACGCCTGCACTTTAAATATGTCTGCAAGAGGGACATGAAGACATGCCACATCGACACTAACACATGGGAGGCTTATGCAGAAGACCGTGCAACCTGTGCCTCCTCATCAAACAAGGAACAAAAAGGAGTGAAAAAGAGAGGAAAGAAACCACCAAAGAAAAGAGAGCCAAAAGGAAGGAGAGACAACAGCATCTCAGCAAGTATCACCATTTGTTTGCAATCATTGCGCCAGAGATTGCCATTCAAAAATTGGTCTGTTCGGCCACTCACACAGTTGCAGATTTTTAAAAAAAAAAAATTAAAAAAAGTGAACACTATGCCATCGTCTTTAGTAGATGGAAGGATGTCAACAACAAGTAGTCACCATCTGAGTAACGAGTAGAATTATATACATGGTGTGTCTGAAAAGTAATGAGACTGTTGTCACAAACAATTCATTTAAAATCCAAACAATATACTAAATGTTTTCTCCTCCGAAGTAGTCCCCCTCTTGAATCTAATGCACTTTCCCATCCTTTTCTGTTACTTTTCTCTGCCCTGCTGGAAGGATTCTTCTGGTATGTCCCTCAGCTCTGTCATTATGGACCTCTTGATGACCTCAACACATTCAAAACGGGTCCCCTTGATGAGTCCCTTCAACTTGGGAAGTGTGCAGGAAGGGATGATAGTTGTGGCAGGACAAATCGAGACTTTTCAACAAAAAGATTTCTATGAAAGGGAATGTTTGACTTAATTCGAATTTATTAAGAGATCAGATGGCTGTTTAAGAAATGTAACATACAAATACATTTCATAACTCTCCAATATCTCTTTCTCTCTACACTCACTGAGAAACTAACATATATAACGAGGAGGTAATCATACATAGAGAAGGTAAAAGTGCCAGGCAGAATGTCAAGTATGGGACGGGTCAGTTTTTGACTTAATTACAAATTACAACTAATTAGAACTATTTCTCTGAATGTTTGAGATGAGGCTTGAAGATTAGTATTATTAGCGTTATTCGGACTATTGTCCCCATCTTCATTGTTATTTGTACAACGTTTCGGCCGATATACCCTCCGGCCTTCTTCAGGTATTTCTTGTCGGACTCGGGAACCTTCCCGAGTTCGAAAAGAAGGTTCCCGAGTCCGAGAAGGTTCCGAACAAGAAATACCTGAAGAAGGCCGGAGGGTATATCAGCCGAAACGTTGTACAAATAACAATGAAGATGGGGACAATAGTCCAAATAACGCTAATAATACTAATTAGAACCAATTAAAATGTAATTTTTTAAAAAACATAACTCAATCCTAAAACTAAGGAATATTTTAGTATAACTTTCGTGTAATAAAACTAAACAGTAAAAAAGTCTTTAGGAGACAAAGATTAATTCGCACAGCTTTAGTATAATAATAGATATACAGTGCATCAGGTGATTTAGAACAAAATATAAAAGAGTCAAAAGTTTTGCAATATTTTGGTAACATGAGGCCCAATTCAGCATCTTTGGATGCTTTTGCCAAGGTCATGAAGTTGACAAAGTACACTGAACTGCCAAGCTCGCCTGATACTCTCCGTGTTCTACTCGCCAGATTTGGCTCTATGGAGCACAGCTTCGGAATCCATTGTTATTTCCTATAATTCCAACCTAAAAAAAAGGGGAACCACTCTGATTGACTGATAAATTATTTATTGATCTACTAGGAAAAAAGAAGTTAGGGTTAGGGTTTAGGGTTAGTTTAATGGGAAAATAATGGGTAGATTATTTAACAGATAAAATTCATTCAGAGTGGTTCCCCTGTTTTTTTAGGTTGGAGTTATAGGAAATAACCGAATCCACAGCTTTACCTGGTACCAGACAGTACTCTCACTAAATGCCTGATCGTTCGTTGAGGTTCTTGCAACCGAAACAAAATTTCTTGAACTATTCAGTTACTGCACTGTTATCAAAAAATGTTTCTGGTTGCTTCCACAACATTTTCGCTGGTAATTTATGGGGAAGTGCGTCCTGGTCTCCTGCCCCAAGAGTTACAACCCAGCTCAGTCTATTCAAAACTATCCATCTATCTATCTATCTCAATTTGTTCATATTTATCTATATTACTTTAAATACTAAGATTTTTTTTTATTCATGTTTGTTTAATGTCTTGTTTTTAGTTTAAATAAACAAGAATTACGACAAAAAAAGAAGCGACCCCCCCCCACAATACATTTACTTGTCGAAAATATCTATCTATCTATCTCCATTTGTTCGTATCTATCTATATTATTTTGTTTGTTTATCTATCTATCTATCTCAGTCTATTCAAAACTATATATCCATCTTCATATCTAAACAAGAATTACGACAAATTATGATAAATAAACAAGAATTACGACGAGCTGGGGTTGTTATTTTGATTGTCACCGGTTTTTAAGGCGGGAGACTGGGACGCACTTCCTCATAAATTACCTTTTAGCTTAATACAGCATAAGTTCCTGTATTAGACTACGTTACATGTTCATTTGGCTTTCAAATGGCTTTTCAAATCACACAGAGTGAAGCAATGCAGTGTGTAGGCAGACTAACTACTATGATACTACCATTCACAGCAGTCACCTTTTACAGCTTGAACTATTTCAGTCACATAATATGCATGTCACAAAGACGTTGGTTGGTCTTTACGGCATGTCAACCCTTGTTTATTCTAGATCACCAAAGTTAAGCAGCGATGAGCCTGTTCAATACTTAGATGGGTGACCATTTAATTAGGTATTGCAAGCAACCTAATATCAAAATGACTTGATTTAGCATTAAACACGCGTGGGCATGCCTACAAAATCAGAAAACAGCACTGCTCACGTGACTTTCGGAAACATTTTTTCACACTCAGAATCACCGAGGCATGGAATAAACTGCCCGCGTCTGTTGTAAGTTGCCGAAACACTGAATCTTTCAAAGCCTCCATGCTTCCTGTAGTCCTCCGACACTATACCTGATGCCCCTCTCCACACACATATGCACACACACACACACACACATACATACATGCATATTACTACTGTAAACTTTTCATGTTCCTGACATTAATACATTATTCTGTGTACTTGACATGAGACTTTGATGAGTTGTGGTGCACACAATAAATTTCATTATTATTATCATTGTAGCGTTAGTTTCGTATTTGCCTGGGAGAGTTGTCTGCCCATTTAGTTTGCTGGTGCCCGCTAGGGGCCGGTTATATTTAAGCGGCTGGTTTGAACGCTTCTCTCTCTTTTCCTGTTCCTCAAACTACGAGACACATGGGTTAGATTTTAGTCTACCCCTTCTCGTTGGGGCTTCGCACCCCCCCCCTACATTACTGTAAGTTATTCACACAGCATGGACTATCCCTAGTCTCATGTCTGTGGCTTTTATGTATATCTTTTTACCATTCATGAATGTGTCTTTAACTTTCTACATGTAACTTTGTTTTACCTATGTATTATGTACCCTTTTATCCATGTGCTGTATACGTATTAAATGTTTTGTTTATCAAACCAAAGTCGGAGTTTGTATCTTCAAGTAAACATAACTTTGAATCCTTCTTACATCATTATTAAAAGGGTTGATATGACATTAAAAACCAGCCAAATCAAAATTATGGTCTAACATGATAGCTGATGTGTTACTTAAAAGGCATACAACATGCATACAACTTAAAAGGCATACAACATGCTGAACACTGTAGAAAATTTAACCTTTTTTAGTTAAATCTAATTTAGAGGAACAATTGGGTACTTGAATAATTTTGATATTTTGGACTGTTGTCCTCATCTTTATTGTGTATGAACACAACATTCATGCCACTGTAACCTCAGGATCTATTTTAGGTGTTTTTTTTATTCATTATTTTAACTAGTACAAAATAAAAAAACACCCTCCGGGCGATGTAAAAATAGATTTTTGAAACATATTGCCTGAGGGGTGAGAGTAAAAAATTCAATGTCAGCGAGTTTGTACCCAAAGTAAGTAAAATCATCAAATTCATTAAAGGATCAAAAAAATAAAACAATTTGAAATGTAAACTTTAAACATGTATTAAAATAAAACAAGCTATATATAGATATATAATACCAGTCATGTATTTATTAAAACTTGTTTTAAAAAACAATGAGGACTGTCTAATGTTGCATGTTCAAATTTTGAGTGTATTTATTCTATGTTATGACGATTTTGGGTAATGTGACGTAAGCAGTGACGTAATTTTTGTTACAGACAAAAACCGGAAGCGAATCTCCATTATTAATAGAGATTACCTTAAAATAAGTCATCTTCAGATGATTACCCATGAATTCAGTTTCGGAGTTTAATAATTGCTGCTCACTTAATACACATAAATTAGGTACTTTCAAAAAACAAAAATAAGAATTAAAATTTCAGGAGCAAATACAAAAAATATAAAAAAAAGGGTTAAATCGGACTTAATGGACCTAAATTCCACCATCATATGTCACCCTGTCGAAAGAAAAAAAAATACCAAAAATCAGGGAATTAACCAAATTTAATGAAATTTTCAGTGTTGATATATTAATGAATAAAAGATATAATGCATCAGTTATTTTATTTAAAAACTTTTACATTTTTTCAGGTCAGTTAGCTTTGAGAGTCTATGTTACACCTCACCACCACTGACTCCCACCAGAGCCCAGCCGAAAAAGACCGATTTTCTTCTTCTTCCGTTTCTCGTCCCATTCCGGTCAAAACCCGGAACTTCCGTTTTTATTCCTAAATCTATTTCCGGGGTCATTCTTCGGTCATTGCTGTTGTGTGTTTACTCTTCCAAAATTTAACATTTGTTCTTATTTCTTTTTCCTCTCTTTCTCCAGAAATCTGACCACCGCTTTATTTTTCAATTCCCAAATTCCTCGTAGACCATAATAATTACGCTACAGAAACCTTGCAGTCCGGTACATTGTTCGGCAAATTTGCGGATCCTGTCCAAGTCATTTATCTAGCATAATTGTTTGCAGCATCTTCTTTGCCTGTAATAAGTTGTTCGGGATGGAACAGACTGCTGTAAGCGGTTGTACAGACCTCATCTGAAAATATGAAGTAAAAATGAAAATGAGATTCAACTGAAACTTACTATGTAAAATAGTTATTAAAACTAGCAAAAATATATGCCCTCTGGGCATAAGTATTCAAGTTTTAATGTAATGAAATGTATTAAATTAGAAAGACTAACAAAATTAAATAAGAACGCATGTAAAAATATTACACTTATTTTAATTATATTTTAATTGGTTTCTATATAAAATCATTCATAGGATTGATTTTAATACATTGGAGAATAAAACAATAACACCAAGTAATTATTAAACTCAGTTTTGTTAAAATCAGTATGCAAATTAACCACACCATATATTATGTAAACCTTTATTTCTTAAGACAAATTGCAGGATCTTAAACAGACTAATAACGTGTTTTGAGGCAAATCTAATTCAGATTTTCATAGAGACATTGTTAATAAATAAGATTTATTCTATGTATTGATTTTGACTATAGATTAAATACTAATTGATAAACCTATGCAATTCCTGAGGGTATTGTGACATAAGGTGTGATGTAGTTTCAGTTACAAACAGACACCGAATCTTCATTAAAATAATCTTTTAAGAATTATCAATCCTATTTAGCCCTATTTATTTTTTTTTTAAATTGTCATTATCTATGTATAAACATGAAACTTCTTTTCAGTTGCAATTAAAATAAATGTGAATAAGAATTATTAAAAATTTTTTTTTTTTAAATTAAATCATTTACATAATCTATTCACCATGGATAGGATGTGACAAGTTCATAATTATGGGGCATCCAGCGAGGATTGAACTCGCTTTTCAGTAGTAATGGATCTGCAAGACTAGCTTGCTAACCATTACACCACGACGGGATGCCAATGTGAACAGGAAATATATGAAATCCAATTTAAAAAGTGTAATGGCATATGATAACACTGATAGACTTTGGAAAGCTTTATTCTACTTAGAATAATTGGGACACATACTGAGAGCTTATACACTCGAGTAATCACCATAGCTCTGCAAAGGGGAGGTAATTATAAAATAGGGGAGGTAACTCTCAATTACTTATTACAAGTTTTTAATTTCTTTTTTTATTTATACACACCTATAACGGTTAGGCCCAAGTCAACTAGCACAATTCTGGGTCCATGCTCTCCAGAACCAGAAAATACTGAACGAGTCATCTCCACTGCCAAGCGGATGGCATTTGGCCATTGGGCTGGATGCCATATTTCAAGCAATACATTTCCCAACAGGCGTTACCAATCTGGACATGCTGAAAAATAAATTGATTATATAAAATTTGATTACAAGTTGAAATCATTGGCATGAGTACATTTTCATCGAGCTAAAATTCTCACCCAGCAAGTATCTGTATCTAAGAGACTGTCATGTCTGTAAAAGACATTTTATGATGAGTATGAACTTAAATGTGGTATATGGTGGATAGTCTTTACTACTATAACTTATACCTTGCCATGGAAACATAAGAGTTATTTCCCCTTGAATGTTGTTGTACTAAGAATGTTATAATCCTTTAAATTAAAATAAAACGTTAAAATTATAGAAATTCTTTCAATTAATTTCGTTATTATTTGGTTTCTTTTTTGAAAAATAAATAATAGGTCTTTTTTTTTTTTAAGAAAAAAGAATTAGATAAATAATCCTAATAAAATTTTTTTTTCTTCCATAAGAATTTGTTCTTATACCATTGTTAAGTTACAATCTGTTGAGATTCAAAAATTGGCTGGTGCTATTTTCTCCTTCTTATATATATATATATATATATAATATATATATATATATATATATAATATAATATAATATAATATAATATATAAAGGTTTTACATATGCATTTGAAACATCTTCACCTGATGATTGCATTGCATGAAACCAATATGGTCATGATTGTTCTTTTGTCACCTAATAAATAGATATGTAAAACCTTTATATACTTATTTTATTATATTATATAACAGCTCTATTTTATATTGAGCACTCTACCAATAATATTGCCTTTGGTACACCATTCCAGCAAAAGCTGAAATAGTGACCATCACACACTATAGTGTGTGTGTGTATATATATATATATATATATATATATATGCTCCCATAAATTTGGTATGAGCTATCTAATAGGTAATTTAAATTAACTCTCACTACTAGCATATAAGCAATGATCATTTCCCCGGAAACTTCATCTCTCAGTGACCATAAAATACATAAACAAACCTATGTCTTTAATAGTTTTAAAAAAACACCAGTCCTGCTACAGCTGTCAGTGGACAAGGGGATAAGATATCAGGCAGGCAAACAGCCAGTCTGAGTTCAACCCTAGCCAAAGATAGTTGTTGTGTCTTGTCACACTGAAGAGGCGTGAAACGCTGAAACACGTCTGTGGATGACTTATTGATATATATATATATATATATGGGAGTAAATATGGAAATTAAATCCGACAATATAAAGAAAATTTGAAAAAACAAGTATTCCGAAATTGGGATGAATTTAATAATCGATGTTTAAAACATTTCGGTTACATTGAACCTTCATCAGGATGTCTCTTGGGGTGAAGAAAATGATGGATGTTTTTATATGTGACAGGAGATGAAAATCTTTTTAGTTATGTAACTGTATTTGATCAGCGTTTTAATTTTGAAAGGCAAGTCGCGATCTATGTATTATTTATTATATCTCCGTTTCTAGTTAAATAGTGTTAAATAATTACTAAATACCAGGCTTCATTTAATTATTTATTTAGTTATCATTCCCACTTTGTTTCCCTATGTTCTCTTAAAAATAATCAGTCCATTAATACTTTTTCTCGTCTTTTGCATTTCTTCGAGTGGCGTCACGCGTCATGACACCTTCGCGTGAGTAGATTTATCAATTTGATTTTGTCTTTTGTATAGATTGTTAGTCCTAACTAATAATGCTATATAATTATTTGGGTTATTTCCTATAATTCTAACATAAACAAAGGGGAACCACTCTTGACTGATAAATTATTTATCTATTGATCTACCAGGAAAAAAGAAGACAGGGTTAGGGTTAGTTTAATGGGAAAATAAATAATTTATCAGTCAAGAGTGGTTTCCCTTGGTTTATCTTAAACTTATAGTAAATAACCATTATCTTACATCACCAACTTGAAGAACTGTCCCTACACCTCATTAGTAAATTTTATTTAACTCTTAACATCCTGTTGAGAATTTTCTAAGTCCAGAGCCCCATTCCTATAAGGATTTATCAAAAAATGGCCTTTTCATTTAAAGTTACTTGTTATTTCCCTTAATTTAAAGACTTCTAAATATGTTTAATATTACATTTAAACAAAGGCTATTGTTTGAGGTAGATTAGGAAAATGAATGTGACTTCCAGCCAGGTGGAATGAGGCAGTATAGGACATTAAGAGTTAAATACAATTGACTTATGGTAAAACATTTTTTTTGTTTAAATTTGAAAATTTAAATTCTGTATGTCTTGAAGTTACTAATGGCTCCTTTTTCATTGTTTGTTATTAGAGACTCCACACTTGATAAGAAGTCAGTAGCTATTTTACTCCACCTCTCCAGGTTTTAACAAATGTAGCATCTGCTTCTAGGTGTACATTTGAGTTTAGTCTTTCTCCAAATTCACTATGTAGCGAGATGGTGATGGTCCTGAGTTTTGCGAGGACTACTATTAGAAAGTGAGGAAGAAGAAATAAGAGGGAGTAAAGGTTTTTTTAAAAAAGTGATGAACATAAAACGGGTTGTTGTGAGTTTGGTCCCTAGTGTAGGATTACAGTAATCTAACAGTGTCCTCTCTCTTTCTCTCTGCCTTTCCTCTTCTTCCGATACAACCCACGAGACGAGCCTGGAAATAAAAGCTAAGCAGCTTGTGACGATATATTTTTCGCTTTGTACTTTTTTATCGACAAGAAGGCCGCCACGTGCCGAACACCTTTTTCGTGTTGTGAATTTGGAGGCACGTTGACAAGACCCGCTATACAATATATATCGCTTTTGGTACTGTGACCATATATCAATATATCGCTATTAGAACGTTACATATATCCGTTTTGGTTCCGTGAATATACCGCCACGTTACACACTAGATATTTCACTAGGAAGTGTTATTTCATCTTATTGGGGAAAGAGATTACTGCAAATTGAATTTTGTATATCAACGGTTAAGATTTTCAAAGGGAAATGTTTGTTTACAAGTTTCAGATATACATTACAATAGGTAATTTCCTGAAAAAAAAAATTGTTTGGTTTAGTAAAGGGATTTTTTTTTGTTTTGAGGGTCGCTCTACATTTATTTTTATTTCATAAATACAGATATCATCAGCTGATGGTTACATTCCAGATAAAATTTTAATCTCATTGGCTAATTTGAATTCGGAGCTACTTCCGTTTTATACGTATTTTACTCATTTAAAACTTATTTGATTAATTATAGATGCAAGAAATCTATGCACGAAAAAAAGTTGGACTTTTGGGGTGATTTTATTTTACTAATTAAGGACAACTTATTTAGCCCTCTTTTACATCCGACAGAACTGAATGATAATCGGCTTGGGACTGTGGCTATTATGGATAAATTTGTTTCTCAGAGATATTAGCATAAACTAAATGCACTTTAACAACTCGAAATAATAAACCTTTTCGAAGGGAAAAACACCTTTTTCTTTTTTACCTTTTAGTACCATTTCGTCTGTAAACTTTTGGCTTTATGGTGTTGCACCAGGGTGGCTTAAGACATGAACAATCCGCTACGGAAAGCCTTCTGCCACCAACGGTGGTCTGGAAATGCATGGATAAAATCACTAATCTCATTGGCTAATCTTGACTTCGGAGCTCAGATATTTTATCCTTTTTTTTTAAATATTTGGATGTAGGTATATTAATATTCTATCAATAAAACAAATTACAGCAGTTTATCATTGCATTTTTCTCATCAGGAAGGAATCTTAGTAATACAGGTATATGATTTTTATTATCTAGTCAACAGTTATTCAGCCAATGTTTCTCAGTAATGTTATTCATCAATTTACTTGTAAAAGCATATTTTAAATAAAATAAAACAAACACATATGTACAAAAAATAATTGTTTATTATTATCTATGTTCAGATGTTGCTTTTTGGAGATAATTTTTCACAATTAATGCTTGTGTACCGTCCAAATTCTTCCATTTATGAACATATTCTAAAAAGCGAGTCCACATTTTCTTAGAAAATGATGCAATTCTATACTTTTTTGAAGGTAAAATGCACATAAAACATTTTTTTCTTTTCGTTAAGTACTGTTGCTTCCTCTTCACTAGAAGTCGCCATTTTTTATTTTATTTCGAATACATGATTCTCATTGGCTAATTCTCATTTCGGAGCTACTTAGTTTTTATATGTATTCTAATAGAAATTAATCCATTTAAATGGTAATTTGTTCATTATTTTAAAGAATATACCTATATTTTGAGTAAAAATCTTTTTTGATTTTTTATTAATAATTACATTAAAATTATTTTTTTTTAAAACTAAGCCTCTTTTGACGCCTGGGACTGTAGCCTATATCTTCTCCCCACTGGTTTTACACAAGCTGATAAGCAATGAGTATCTTGCTTCTTAGGAATACATGACATTTATATACACATGATGATGGCAGCAAACTCATGTTCGAGTCTTGCCACTGCAAAAAAAATTTAAAGTTCAAAGAATAAAACGGTGAGCTGCTTGAATGTAGCTTTTTTAGTCCAGCTAAAGTCTTGCACATCTTCCCACATTCACAAGATATTCCAGAGTATTTTATTGGTCCATTTCGCCGATGCAGTTTGCTGACTCATCAGGCCAACTATGCTCAGACACGGCCTTCCGCACTGTTCACATAGTAGACCGATTTGAAGCCCTTGCTTGTCTACTGCTTTATTAACGTTCCCCTTATGAATATATATTTATATACACATACATATGTGTATGCACACACACACACATGTATATATAAAATAGTCCAGGAGATTTAGTTCACAAGTAGGAGGCTATATGTAGTGTGTAAAATAAATGATCATGAAAATTCTTGGCCAGGGTCACCTGGATCATATGGAAGGAAGCTTGGATGGAACATTAACAACCTCCCCTGAGTCAATAGGAACCAGGGCTTGAACAAACCCCAGGACCATCACAAATGATGTGAACTTGGGTCAGATAGGCTACAGTCCTAGGCGTCAAAAGAGGCTTAGTTTTCGTAGCTGAAAGACCTATCAAAATAATTCTAATGTAATCATTAATAAAAAATCAAAAAAGATTTTTTACTCAATTTTCGCAAATAGCTTTAAAATAATGAACAAATTACATATATTTTCATGAAAATCAAACCTAATTGATTTTTCATAGAATTTTTTTTTTAAAAACTCTTATCGTAACTTTAGCTACGTTAAATTTCAGTTGATTTAACAGTGCAAAAATGAAAACACTTGTTTTTTTAATCATAATTTTCATTATTTACATGAGCTGAAAAATTTTTTTTTAAATCATCAGGAGTCTGTTTAATGTTTTTTCTTTTGAATGGAAAAAATTTTTCAAGAAAATATTAATTTTTCTGCAAGTTTCATTGTGTTAAATATGGGGGGGAGGAGGGAGGGGTAAATATCACAGGGTAAAATTGGTGGTACCTAATATATATATGAGAGAGAGAGAGAGAGAGAGAGAGAGAGAGAGAGAGAGAGGAAAAAGTGGTAGTGAATCTGATAGTATGTAATATGAAAAAATTGAAAAACACAAGTTCATTAAGTTAATGCACAAGTATTGTTTATTTAAAAAAAATATAACAAACACAGGATGTTATGATAAAATTGTTTCCTCTAATCATAACATCCTGTGTTTGTTATATTTTTAAAATATTTTCTTCTCATATATATATATATATATACACGTTTGTATATCTATATGTATATACACACACACATATATATATATACATACATGTTTGTATATCTATATGTATATATATATATATATATATATACATATAATATATCAATATATACATAATGTGTGTGTGTATATATATATATATATATATGTGTGTGTGTGTGTGTGAGGAAAAAGTGGTAGTGAATCTGATAGTATGTAATATGAAATAATTGAAAAACCCCAGTTTCTTTAACGAGTAATGTTTATTTCGCGTACCTTAATCCCTTTACTAAACCAAACAAATTTTCTTTCTTCAGGAAAAATGTCAAAAAAAACATAATTTTCAATTAAAAAAAAA
The DNA here is from genome assembly GCA_023376005.1 of Doryteuthis pealeii. Lineage (NCBI taxonomy): Eukaryota > Metazoa > Mollusca > Cephalopoda > Myopsida > Loliginidae > Doryteuthis > Doryteuthis pealeii. The sequence goes on along the minus strand of CM042142.1, from coordinate 111,639,940 downwards.
GAACTGGCTTTTAGAACAAATAAAAAATAATAGTATTTTGCATACATGTGACAAAAAGTCACACTTCTAAAAAACCTAAATATTTATTGTTTAAACAATCTAGTGCTTTGATCGCGTAGGCGTTTATAAAATTGTGTTTTTCAATTTTTTTATATTACATATAATAGTGTGTATGTTCATATGTTAAGCAATTCTTGGATATAGAATAAACATTTACATTTTTAAGACGTGTGACTTGTTGTCACATGTATACGAAATACTATTCATTTTTTTTTTTTTCTGATTTTCTAAAAAGCCAGTTCTTTTTTAATTGAAAATTATGATATTTTGAAATTATTCCTGAAGAAAAAAAAAAATTGTTTGGTTTAATAAAGGTTTTTTTTTTTTTTTGTTGTTTTGAGGGTCGCTCTACATTTTTTTTTTTTTTTTTTTTATAAACAGATATCATCAGCTGATGGTTACATTCCAGATAAAATCTGTAATCTCATTGGTTAATTTGAATTCGGAGCTATTTCTGTTTTATACATATTTTACTCATTTTAAATTTATTTGATTAATTATAGAACCAAGAAACCTAGGCACGAAAAAGAAATTGGACTTTTGGGGTGATTTTATTTTACTAATTAAGGACAACTTATTTAGCCCTTTTTACATCCGACAGAACAGAAACAAAATCGGCTTGGGACTGTGGCCTAAGATTGGAAAGTAGAATTTTAATGCTCTCAATATATCTGAAAGAGAAATTCAAGATTTGGCACATAATACATAACAGGAGACCATCTTCTCTATAGCCTACTAAAGACGGGTTTGCAAATACCAAATGCAACCTGGATAAGGGTTTATATATGTGTGTGTGTGTGTGTGTCTATATATATATATATATATATATAATATATAAAAATGGGTTATTTCAAGTTTATGTGTGTGTGTGTGTCTAATATACACACACATATATATGAGGTAAGTAAAATGATAGTGAACAAGACAGGATAACTCAAAACAAATCTAAGAGTTGAAATATTTTGTCCGATTCCTTATAAATCGGACAAAATATTTCAACTCTTAGATTTGTTTTGAGTTATCATTTCTTGTTCACTATCCTTTTACCTACCTCATACTGTTGGATTCTACTACATCCATCCTATCTTCATACACATATATATATAAAAATTAAAATGGGTTATTTCCTATAACTCCAAACTAAAAAAAAAGGGGAACCAGTCTGATTGACTGATAAATTATTTATTGATCTACTAGGAAAAAAGATGAGGTTAGGGTTAGTTTAATGGGAAAATAAATAAATAATTTATCAGTCAATCAGAGTGGTTCCCCTTTTTTAGGTTGAAGTTATAGGAAATAACCATAAAAGGATATATACCTTTAGAAAATAAATTTATTTCAACATTATCATCTCATCAGTTCTATTTTTGTGGATTTTTCTCTTTAATAGTTCACCATTGGTCTTACCAGTGTGATCCCCCCTCCATTGTTTTTTCAAAATCCTATGTTAGTTAGATACGACAGTTCATGGGCATGCGTGCACTCGAGATTTCTATAAAGTTCATGTTTTACGCGTGTTGATTATGCTATGACATAATTTCAAATTTGATTTTTTACTTGTGAATATGTTTTATTTTCTGTATAATGCGTTTCTATTGTCAGGGTTTTGTGTGTGTGTGTGTGCGTGTATATATATATGGGCACAAATGTTTTTATATTTTTTTTAAAAAAAAGCATCTTTTATATAAGTTTTAAGTTATTGGCATGCTTACATTTAAATACGATTTCATTTCTTCTATTCAATAGTTTCTTCCGTTTTTTTTAAATTTTATAATAATTGCTATTTTTTCCTTCATGCAAAGGTGGCATTTGTTTTTGAATCCTGTTGGTGTTTTTAACTTTTTAATCATTTGCCAATTTACATCTATTATTATACTAAAGCTGAGTGAATCAACTTTTGGTTCCCTAAGGCTTTTTTCTATTTAGTTTAATGACACAAAAATTATTCCTTACTTTTAGGATTGAAAAAAAATTGTTTTAATTAGTTCTAATTAGTCGCAATTTGCAAGTAAAGAAACTGACCAATCCCTTACTTTACTTTCTGCCTATCACTTTCCCCTCTATGTATCTCTTGTTATATATAATCTTAGTTTCTCTGAGAGAGGAGAGAGAGAGAGAGAGAGAGAGAGAGAGAGAGAGAGATTTTAAATGTTATGTTAAATTTCACAAGCAGCAACCAGTAGCTTAAATTAGGTCAAAGATTCCCTTTCTAAGAAAGCTTAAAAACAAAATGATTTTAATGTTTTGTCCTGCTGTATTATTTTAAAAGAATTTTATTCGCTTTGAAAACTCACTTTTCCCTAATCTCAATTATCTACCCGGAGCTGAATGAGTGACCCAACGGGTCAAGTTTTGTCTATTCTTTCTATAATGATAAATCTGAATAATCAAATTAGAAATTTTTAGAAACGTTTTGGATATCCTTATTGTTGTAAAACAAATATCTCAGTGGAGGGAATATGATGCTTAAGTAATTTTTTTTTTTTTCAATATTAAACGTTTTATTCTATTTATTTAATTTTTCCCACCGACCCCTCAGCAAATCTTTCAAAAATTTATTTTTTCACCAACCAGAGGTGTTTAGTTTTACTAGTTTATAGAATTTATATTCTGATTAATAGCAATTAAATAACATGGAAGTACTCTGTAATTTAAGCATTTAATATTTATCTCCTTTGAGAAAAATAACGTGAGCATGAAGCTATAACTTAGAGAATTAAGTAATTACGAATCTAAATTAAAGTATGTATTTACAGAACACCTTGACCATGGGTATATATTTACCAACCCGTCCACACGTGTAGGATGTGACACAAGATCAATTTATTAAGCGGAGTTTACCAGGTTTGAATTCAGAGTTTTCTTTCTCCTAGACCTGTTACCTAGCCATGGTTAAAGATCCCAGTCTGCCCTGCTATTTACCCATAGCTGGAGGCAGAGTAGTTGGATGCATACAGTTCCCAAGGGTATTAGTGCTATGTGAAATGCAAACAGCTTAGTTCAGAATTTGAACTCGGGTCTACAAGTCCATTTTCTACAACTCTAACCATTACACTACACACCTCCAACCTCGACCATGGGTAGAGTGCAACACAAGATCAATTTTGTTTTTAAAGTAGAGTATGGCTAGTTTGAATTTAGAGTTTACCTTCTCCTAGACTGATTGCTATATTAAGGCCAGTCTGTCTTACAATAGCTGGAGAGAGAGAAAGGGAAAGAGAGACAGACAGATTCATGCCTTTCCTGAAGGGAATTAACATGAAGTGAAATGTAAACAGCCTTGTCTAGGATTAGAGTTTGAGCCCATTTAAGATTTGAAATTGAAATTATATATTAGTTACATCTTGCAGTAACATGGCTTTCAGTAGATTAATGTTTACTGTTAGAGACACTTTACCCATAAGGAGTTTGTTATAATATGCTAACACACAAGTTGCCTCCCTTTCACAAGGGATTGGCCTAGTCCTAGATTTAAGGTACATATGCGCGGAAGGCTAGTAAACATTGCTTAGAGAGACAAAGCCAAAAAGCTGAGGGTATTTTGATTAATAAATTTGTTATATGTTTAATTTGGAGTCTAAGTTATTATTAAAATAACACCCAACGTAACTACATAAACAATACTTTAACAGAGCTAATATACTGTTTAAAGAAATAAACACACAAAATGAACTTCAACTAAGGCCAGTGCAAGTGGATTTGACACCCTATGGACACCTTTAGATGCACACTCCTTGAACAATTTGATAAGCTAATGTAGGTTGGTTGGTTAGATTTTATAGCATATCAACCCATGTTGGGTTATTTTATGCTGAAGACATTTTGTTTTATTCATTCTTGTTGGATATTCAAATTTTTTCCAAACACATTTTTTTAAAAAAAAAAAATCTATTCAACCTATAGATGGGACCATAACAGGTACTACCACTCAAAGTCAGGGTGGACCTGGGAGTAGTGTGGGATACACCACATTCCCCATAGTTCCAGAATGATAACTTCACAAGATGTAGTTTAACATTATACCCACGACACAGCTAATGTAACCCATCACTACATGGTTTCTCTCAAAACACCATTGATAACAATTTTTATCTTGTGGTTTTATTACCTCATCCATGCAAATAACCAATTATCATTACATCTATCAATAGAGATTGGATGTATTTCTGTCTAACCAAAATTGTCAGTTTACGTCATATTGTATATACTCAAAATTTGAGTAAGCAGTTTCAAAAAGTTTTTATTATTTTTACTCGTCCTTTTTTTCAGTAACAAGAAGTTAACTAAAAAGTTTACATATAAATAAATACCAACAATTTTGTGTAAAATATTCAATATAATTATTTGATTAATAATTAATAGATGTATGCAACATTTTATTTGAGTAGAGACAAACTAAGTTACCATTTCAAATTATTTAATTTTTACTCCTTTAATGAATTTTATGATTTTATTTACTTGATACAAACCTGACATTGAATTTTCAACCACTCCTTGCTTAAGCACTATCTTTCAAAAATTAATTTTTACACCGTCCAGAGGGTGTTTTTTTTTTGTTGTTGTTGCTAATTAAGTCAATAAATCCTTGACGTAAAGGTCAAGGAAATGTGCCCCACTATTTTTGCTTCATTTTTTTGTTTCATCCAAGTTTGTCCTGAATTTGTAGCACCCTAGGCAATCGCCTAAAGGGTAATGCCAACCCTGACCTTAATCCTTCCTTAATAGAAACATCAATATAATCCACAGCTGTTACATTTCTAGTTATAATATAGATCTGTTTTTATGTACCTAAAAGATCTCATTGTTATTGATATTTGTATTGTCCTGCTACATTAATCATAGCACTTTACAATTTACCCTGAGGAAACAAACATTTTCAGTTAAAATATTCCCTGGATCTAATTGGTTGGTCAATTTTAATGGCATATCAACCCGTCTGGGGTTATGTCATGCCTATCAGTTAGGAAGTAATATATGTTGTGTATATATATTTACACTTTTGTAGCCATTGGTTTAAACAATGTGTTAGCATCATTGGGGATCAGGTTGTATGGTATTGATTAGGTTCAATATGGACAGCATGTGTAGCATCAGCACCATGTAAGCAGAAGAAACACCCAGGGAGAGCAATTTGGGAGACTGCAGCAGTCCGCCTCACCAGGAAGGAACGCCATAGTACTGAGCGGGAGTAGCAACGTCACAAGTCAGATGACAATAGGAGAAAACGGAACAAATCGTCCAACCACATCAAGCAGGTGATAAAAAGGCGGTACTCGAATTTGAACAGCGCATAGCAACCAGCCCAGACAGTAAGGTGTTCTGGAAATATGTACAATCGAAACAGAGGCCTCACTCCCCCGTTGGCCCTCTTTGCAATCGTCATACAAACCAAATCATCGATGACCCCAAAGAATGTGCAGAACTTATTGCTGAATGCTATGCAGGCATTTTCACTGTTGATGACCAAAATGTACCATTTCCTTCACCTCTGACATCAACTTCTATAACCACTATAGAATTCACACCTATGCTGTGACACCACCTCAAGAGCAAACGTAACCATGCTTCTCCTGGTCTTGATGGTGTGAAATACCTGCTTATCAAACGTGGCAGGTACTTCCTTCTGCACCAGCTAGCTATTTTTTTTCCAATTTTGCTTGAAAAATGGTGCTACCCCAGAACAGTGGGAAACTGCTAGTGTAATTCCACTGTTCAAAAAGGGCAACCGCACATCACCTGTTAACTATCGGCCAGTCAGTCTTACTAGTTGCATTGTTAAGTTGATGGAGTCCTGTATCAGAGAGGGACTTTGGAATTTCTGGAATTTTCAGTCTTATCGACCATCCTAATTTGGATTTATCATAAACTCTAGCTGTTGTGATTAACTTGTAGAGTTCTAGAAGACATCAACCGGATCACTGATGGGGGCTCATGGGTAGACGTTGTCTACCTTGACTTTGCTAAGGCTTTCAACTCAGTGCCGCACAAGAGATTTTTGGCAAAACTCTCTACAATGGGTGTGAAGGATGATCTTTTTAACTGGTTAAAGTCCTTCATTCTCAACCGGAGAGAGGTAGTTACAGTTCTTGGGCAACATTCCTCACCATAAATGTCATCTGGGATAGCACAGGGATCAGTTCTTGGCCCCCTTTTGTTTTTTGCATATATCAATGATATAGATGCTAACTTAAGGAATACCATGATAGTACTGAAGTATGCCGATGACATCAAGCTGTACCTTGAGATAAAAAAAAAAAAAAAAAAAAAAAAAAAAAAGGCAGATCTGAACGCTGCAGATCTTTATTGCAGTCAGACCTGGACACAGTGCAACAATGGATCACTGACTGCAACTGAAGCTGGCTGTGGACAAATGCACCACCATGCATTTTGGGAGGAAAAACCCATCATACATATACTCCCTCCACTAATATCAAGGAATCTTCTTGTGAACACGATCTGGGTATTACTGTCAGCAGTGATTTATGTTGGACGAAACATCTCTAAAATTGTCAAAAAGGCCAAGGGTGTCCTGGTGTCACAGCAAGACCTGTCAGCCACTCACCGGCTATCTATTCAAAGCTATGGTGCGGCCACACTTGGAATTTGCATCACCAGTCTGGAACCTCTATCTTGTTCAGAATATTAACCTAGAAAAAACTGTAGAGATGTGCAACCAAACAAATACCCTCCACTAGGCATCTACCATACTCTGAACGTCTCGCTGCCCTGGGAATGGATTCGTTGAGACTTTGGCGTCTGGCAACTTACCTGGTAAATGCTCATAAGGTCATTAATCATCTTAACAACAGCAACCTTGAGCACCTTTTTGATCTCCATCTTTCTAACACACGTGGGCATGCCTACAAAGTCAGAAAACAGCACTGCTCACGTGACTTTCAGAAACATTTCACGCTCAGAATTGCGGAGGCATGGAATCAGCTGCCCGCATCTGTTGCAGGCTGCAAGCACCGAGTCTTTCAAAACCTCCATGCTTCCTGTAGTCTGCTGACACTATACCTGACGCACCTCTCCAAACACACTACTGTAAACTGTTCACGCTCCTGACACTAATACATTATTCTGTGTACTTGACATGAGGAGACTACACAATAAATTTCATTATGTCTATAATGGTATAATTTTATTTCCTTCAAAAAAGACTGTCTTTTATGTTGACTTTTACAAATAGATCTTTCATGTTGTTTGCATTAAAATAATGGTTTCTGTTGTGGGCAAAAACCCTGCATTCTATGAATAGGTGTTTGACAGGTTTCATTATGGTATAGTACAAGGGAGAGTAAAAAAATGAGTCATATCTTTATTATTGTCACACATTCTGCACATATTTCTCTGGTTAGAAGAGGCAGGGAAATAAGTAAAGCAGTCTAACTGCTACCTTGTAAACTATTGAAATGTATTTACAATTAGCTTGGAATAGTGGGGGGAAGAAAAAAGAAAAACACTGGGACACATGGATACGATATTACTGTTTTTTTGTTCATCAGGGAAAAACAGTTAGCGAGTTCATAAGTAGCACTTTTTAGGCCAGGACGCATTTGTGATATGCACCAAGAGTTAAAACAAGTTTTTATAAATAACTGTCCTGTTCTTGTTTTTATATACCTAAGCAATAGTTTATGTATAACTTTTATAAGAAATGCAAAAATTTTATATTTAATTTTGTTTTAATGAAAGGTGAAATTTGCAATATATGTATTTACCGAGTCCCTCCTCCAAAGGCTGAATAGGATATAATAATCAATTTTTGAAGTAGGGTAAAGCTGATTAAAATTCAGTTTTCCTTCCCAGGACTTGTTGCTTAACGAAGGCTTTAGAACCAAGTCTGCGCTACCATTTACACATCGCTTAAAAACAGATCCTTAGCAAGGAAGTGAAATGCAAACTGCTTCATTCAAAGATTTGAACTCCGGTAAAAATTCCATTTCTTATGGTGATAACCAATATGCTAAGCACATGTGAAATTTGTCATTTATGTTAACCTTTAAGGCTTTTTCATTACCATAAGTGCAAATGCAATGTACACTAAGGGTAGGTCGATTTTTCAAATTGTCCAGGAATGTGAAAGTTGTGTTAGTATACTAAAAAATCAGATCTTTTACTTGCACCATTGAGGAAATAGCATCAAAGATTCACAAAAAAAAAAAATCCTTGTTTTTAAAATATATAGCCTAGAAAATTTATCAATTTCAATATCAAAAACAGAAAGGTTATGATTTTAAACAAAATTAATAAAATATAACTAGAATTCAAATTGAAAACCCCCCATCACCACTGTCAACTCTGATATGCTGCTTTTTACCTAATAATTAAGCTGTAACAGTGATAACACTTTAAAAGATTGAAATCTATTTCCTCAAATGATGGCAAAGTTTTGAAGAAAAATATTTTGTGGTAATTCTTTGTTAATTTGCAACTTCTGCCACATGGAAGACATTAGCTCAAAAATCGACCTAACCAAATGTACAAACAAATGAGAAAGTGAAAATGTTTTTTTCCAACTATGATAAAATTTTTTAAAACATCATACAAAGTATATTGTAAGTCTTTATTTTCATATAGATTCACTTCAGTTTTATTGAATGCATATATTTTTTTTTAAATATCAAAGCACAATGGGAATTTAAAAGATGGATTTAACATACTGTATGTACTCCAGTAACACAAGCACAGATTTGATTTGAATTAGTCCCCAGGAAATTTTATTGGTTCCAACTAAAGCTGTCTAACCCCTACCTTGTAACTAGTTTCCAAGAAAATATTTAAATGTATTTAAGTTTTCTAAATGGTGCACAGCTAATGTCAAACTGTATTATATAATACTATATTATAGTATTATATAAATGTATTTACAGTTAGCTGGAAATGGTGGGAGAAGAGAAAAACACTAGGATGCATAGATACAATTTTACTGCACCCTTCAGATTTTTATGTGTCAGGGACGCAGGACGCATACCTCTCAGCATCTGTATGATGTATCATATAGTAAACAATGTTAAATATAAAAACAAAAAAAACTTCATTATCTTAACTAATAGCCTTTGTTTAGGTATAGGCTACACAGGGATAGTTTAGATAAAAGCCTAGAAACAAGATAAGATTTAAGATGAAATGGTCTTCAGAATTTCATCATTACACAAGTATATCATGGCACCTCACAATGGTTAGCAAGTTAGATTTGCAGACCCTTGTTAGTGAGTTCCATTCTCATTGGGCACCCCATACTTCTGGCCTTGTGCCACATCTAAGCTAAGTTTAGTAAATAACTATATGAACATCACCCTGGGCACTTCATGTGGTGTAATGGTTAGCAAGCTAGATTTGCAAACTTGTTTGAGAGTTTGATTCTCATTGGATGCCCAATACTTATGGCCTTGTGCTACATCAAGCTTAGTAAATAACTATATGGTATTTGTATAGTAAAAAGTACAATATTATAAGTTCTGTTTAACATTAGCTGTGCACCATTTAGAAAACTTATTCAACACAACTGATATTTTAATCCAAATCAGATTACAAAGTTGCATAACACATGACTTATTGATTATGCTCATCAACAAGAAAGCTTATTTTTTCCCCTTTATTTACAAAACAGAAGCATGCCAATGATTAGGTTTATAATTTAAACAATTATGGTAAAAGAGAGAGAGAGGAAGGGTGTCAAAGACAACTTTACGACCCAAATTTCACTTACCTTTAAGATGAAGCAGCTCCTGGTTTTTTTTTTTTGTCAGAAGAACCAGGGTTAAATTTTTTTTTTTTAAATGCCAAGTGATGTTAACCATTTTGCTCTTACCAAAAGCAACATTAACTGCTGGGCCTTTCAGCTGAGCCAGTTTTCAGAGATATGAACATGAACTTAGAATTTTAAAGATTCACCAGTTTCCTGTTTAAAAAGGAGAAAATACCCTTAATACTCAATAATGATTACAGAATAGATTTGGACCACTTTAAACAAACTTTTATCAGTACAAGAAAAATTGTTTAAGATCTAAATTATTTTTTTTTTTAAATCAATTAATTCAATAAAATAACAGCACAAAAACTTAAGGTGTCAGCAGCTTAAAATAGGATTGTGCAAGCACTGGCTAATAATTTTAAAAGAACTATAATTATGAACTCATGTGTCACCAGCCCACACTTCCATTGGTATTTAAGTTTAAACTTTTAGTCTGCTTATTCATACTCAAACGTACACAATAGCACTTAAACAGAAAGCATACACAATACTAAGACAGATACTGTTTAAGTATTATAAAAATTTTTAATAAAAATTCTGAAACGTAGAAAAATTTATAGCAAGTATTTTACAAGCTGGAAAAAATTCAAATACTGACATTCATCGAATTAAATACTTCACAATGCTGTAAAATTAAGTTTATGGGAATTTAGACATTTCTAAGGCTAAAAGCCATCCAATGAAAATGTGCATTTAGGCCCAACACTTTCTAGATGGGCTTGGAAAATAGCATTTTTTTTAAATAAAAAAAACAGAACAAATCCCACAAAACCTTAGACTAAATTGGATCCATTTTTGTCCACATCACAAGTATAGATAAAACCAAAAATCGGCTTTTCAGTTTAAGTCATCTAAACTTCACCATTCTTTCGTAAAAAGACTATTTACTCCTTTTGTTTTCTTTTACCGCATGTTTCTTCAAGAGTCGCCTCTTTTTTTTCTTTTTTTCTTTTAAATACTTCGCTTTGCCAAATTTTTATGTCCATACTTTTTAATGGCATACAGTTGAAACTAGATCAACCAAATTTTATGAGTCATTTATTCCTAGTTTTAGTTTTGCCCTTAGAAGGGAAATTTATATTACACATTTGTTTATAATAAAAATCTATAAATTAAATAAATAAAAATAAATGTAAAAAGAAAAAATGCCACTGGTTTCTATAGTGGCAAATGGCATTATATATATATATATATATATATATATATATATATATATATATATATATATATATATAAACAAATATTTAAAAAAAAAAAAATTAAAAAAAAAAAGAAGCAATATTGGTTGTATATCATCCAATGATAAATCTACACTATACAGAAAGAAAACAAAGAAACAAACTATTTCATTTTATTATTTTTTTTATATTTTTTATTATTTACTTTTATAAGACTTTCAATATTTTTGGCCTTTCACTGTCTGGGTTTTTAAGTCGACAGAAGAAAGATCTATCTTTTTGAGTTTTTTTTTTACAATTTGTTTCGTTGAAAGTAAAATTTAATATTCTTCACCTTCCTCTTCATCCTCAGCCTCCACTGAATCGATACCAACTTCTTCATAATCTTTTTCAAGCGCAGCCAAATCTTCACGGGCTTCAGAAAATTCACCTTCTTCCATACCTTCTCCGACATACCAATGCACAAACGCTCGCTTAGCATACATGAGATCAAATTTGTGATCGAGTCTGGCCCAGGCTTCGGCAATGGCCGTCGTGTTACTCAACATGCAGACGGCACGTTGTACTTTGGCCAAGTCTCCCCCTGGAACAACTGTGGGTGGCTGGTAATTGATACCAACCTTAAAACCAGTTGGGCACCAGTCGACAAACTGAATGCTACGTTTTGTCTTGATTCCAGCAATAGCGGCATTGACGTCTTTAGGGACAACATCACCTCTATACAACATACAGCATGCCATATATTTTCCATGACGTGGATCACACTTTACCATCTGGTTAGACGGCTCAAAACAGGCATTGGTAACTTCAGCAACGGTCAGCTGTTCATGGTAGGCTTTCTCAGTCGAAATGATTGGTGAGTAGGTAGCCAGTGGAAAGTGGATCCTAGGATAGGGTACCAAATTGGTCTGGAATTCAGTCAGATCTACATTGAGAGCACCATCAAAACGAAGGGATGCAGTAATCGAACTTACTACCTGAGCAATGAGTCTGTTCAAGTTGGTGTAAGAAGGACGTTCAATGTCCAAATTTCTGCGGCAGATATCATAGATAGCTTCGTTATCAACCATAAAGGCACAATCGGAATGCTCAAGAGTTGTATGAGTGGTGAGAATAGAGTTGTAGGGCTCAACAACAGCAGTGGCCACTTGTGGCGCTGGATAGATAGCAAATTCAAGTTTGGATTTTTTGCCATAATCAACGCTAAGTCGTTCCATGAGTAGGGATGTGAAACCGGAACCGGTGCCTCCACCAAAACTATGGAAGATGAGGAAACCTTGCAGTCCAGTACATTGGTCAGCAAGTTTGCGGATTCTGTCCAAGACCAGATCAACAACTTCCTTGCCGATAGTGTAGTGACCTCTAGCGTAATTGTTTGCAGCATCTTCTTTGCCTGTAATAAGTTGTTCGGGATGGAAGAGTTGTCTGTAGGTACCAGTACGGACCTCATCTGAAAATTTAAGATGTGTTGGTTTTTGGTAGATGTTAAATTAAACAGTAATACAGGGAATAAACTCACAAATAGTCAGTACATAGTCCGGAGTCAATACAGATTATTCTAATTCAATGGTTTAGGTATTTTATAGTTATTAGATTTATTTTGCTGGCTTTTTTTCTCTTTATTAAAAGGTTTCATTTTTATATTCTATCATCTTGCCTTGAGCACAAATTTTGCAATATAAGCTTTTATTTTTAGTAATTTTCATTCAGTCAACGTTTTCTGGTAGTTTTATTAGGTTCCTTTATCACTGTGTCCTAAAATTTGATGCCACCGTTTTAAATTATACGATGCAACTTTTAACAATACGGTGTTATGTAAATACAATAAGTGTTCGTTCTGATTAATTTGTTACCATTTGGGAACAATTACATCCAAAGCTCCATTTTTGGCAGCTGCTTACACAGAAAATATATTGTTTAAATAAAAACATCCTTTAATATACAATTATAAATATTTCCCCCATCTTTGAATAAAATGCAAGCTTTACCCTTTTTTTTTATGAAAAAAAAAAAAAAAAAAAAAAAAAAAAAACAGGAGCTACTGCCAACATGATCAGACATATCAAAACTTATTTATTTTGATCAAAACTGATCCAAATAGCCATTTGTAGAACTAGCAGATGGAAGTTGAATATTTAAATTAACGCTTGCATTTTATTTACACCCCTTGTGTACTTTTATGATCTTTTCCACATCTTTAACAAACAATTCCATGATTTTCATGCTGTTTTGAGAACCTTTTTGTTTGTAAACTTATTTCTGGTTCAATTCTTTGTATTTGCAGCATAGATGAGCATAACACAAATATGTCGGTTTTTGTTCATGTCCAGTTTTAATTGGAATTACATTAGCTTTTTCCAATAACATTTCCCCATCTTTAAATATAAAAAAAAAAAAAAAAAAAAAAAAAAAAAAAAAAAATTCTTAAGGTCACTTTAAATTCACTCAACCCCAGAACAGTCCTTCTGTGTAAGGAGTAGTAAATGGTTTAAATTCTACAAGCAGTCCTTTAAAAAAAATCAATTTTGCCAGATGTCTTTAACGGCCCGCCTTTTCTGTTCAAATCATGTAATCTGATCACTTCTGTTGCACATTTGAACAGAGACGTTAATTCCATGTATAATGAAATCATTTTTGGCTTGCCTTTTAACAAATAATGCTCTTTAAAATGGCTTAGCTTTCCTGTGTCTAGAATTTAGACTTTCATAAATACATTGAACTGAACAAATGTAGCTTTTTCCACACAAAAATCGCCATCATTAATGTCATAAGACTAAATAACAATGTAATTTTTTTTTAATTTTATATCTGAATCTTATTTTGTATAATTAATTTTTTTTTGTCTCCATCAAAAAGTGTCCTGGTACACGAACTGAGGGTTTGACATTAAACGGCAATGCAGAGAAATGTGTAAATTCACAAATAGTCAATAAAGATTACAAATTCATTTAACATAAAATCCAGGATGAGACCTTCCTGGCAAACTTCAAATTTAAATGGCTTATGTATTTTATAGTAATTAAATTTTTCCACCAGAATACAATGTTAAGAGCTAATCAACATTGTTATTAATCCATAGAGCCAGTTACACTTATCTCCCACCCATACCGTTGCAGGGATCACGGTAATTTAAAATTTAGGCTCGGGAGCTTAAAGGGTTAATATTTAATCCTAAAATATATATCGGTTTAACACAGAACCTATTCTAACAGCAAAGAATTAAAAAAAAAATTAATAAAAATTTAATAATTTATTAAGGTCAGATTTAGCGCAAAATCACAATGGCGCGAGAATAACTGAACCAGCTATATTAATCTGCAAGACAAACTACCTTGCTATTAATTTTAAGTTATAGGTATGTACAAAACCGCGCATATGCAGTTTTTTTTTAAATCCCATAAAAATCGCCTAATAGGATTTCAATTTTTTTTTTCGGTATTTAAAGAGGTTTCGGCGGACCTGAGCATCTGGAGCCCCCCCCCCCCCCCCATCTAAAATTTAATTTTCTTCTTCAAATGGATTATCATCGAGTACACACCAATCTATCAGATTGTAAAAAAAATTCTAAAAGAAAAAACGGAACCCACAAATTTTGTAATAAAACTTAATTTTAACTAGGGGGTTTGGGGTTGGTGTTTAAGGTTAGTTTAATGGGAAAATAAATAATTTTGGTTGTTTTTTCTGGGCCACCCTAACTTTGACACCTTTGCGCAAGTTCATTTCGAGCGGTTCCGATATGGGGGTTCGATTTACTATAAACTTATACGGGGAAAATGTGCACCCTAAAACTCAAAAAATAAAGAACTTAAGAATTTTTTTAAAAATCTGATAGATTGGTGTGTAAACGATAATCCATTGAAGGAAAAATAAAAAATTTTTTAGCGGTTCCGATTTATTTACGATACACTTATACCGATAACTGAGCACCCCTGAAAACTCGAAAAATAAATAACTTTTAATTTTTTTTTTTTACACTGATAGATTGGTGTGCAATCGATAATAATCCATCCATTGAAAGAAAAAAAATTTTTTTAAATTTTAGATGGTCAGGTCCGCCGAGTTTTCTTTTAAGCATTTTTCCTTAATTCGACAAGGAATACTAGCTTTTTCCCCTCCAAATTTAGAGAAAATATACTTCTACTAAAGTTAAAACTCAAGATTTATTTTACAACTGATAAAATTCATCAAAATAGAAAGTATTAAAATTTTTAAAAAGACGTTTTTGGTCCCTATACTTAAAAAAAAAAAAAAAAAAAGATGGTAGCTCGTCAGTCATGATATTGCCGATAAAGAGTAAATAAATTGCAAACAAAACAATGTTAAAAAGTAATTTTCAAGTTTATTATTTAAAAATTAAAATTTTCCCGGCATAAGTGCGTGTTTCTTGTACCTGCCGCTAAGTTACTATTTATAACTTATAATTTATCAGACGAAGCATTAGTTACGAATCTTTATCTTAATTGCTTATATTGCAATTTATGATTATTTCTATGGCAGTGATGAAAAAGATTCTAGCAATACTCGACTCACTCCCCATGAAGTAGAAAGATTCCCATTTAATTTTAGAATTAAAATAGACTTCCTTGATTGTAAACTTAAAACAATTGAATTGTTACAAGTTAACAATCAAGGAAATCAGTTACAAAAAAAAAAAAAAAAAAAAAAATCTGAGAAATATTTTCTTTAAAAGCTTTTAAAGTTAAAGCTTTTAAAAAAAATTATAGGAAAAAAAATTAAATCGTTAAATATTTGTTTTAATTGGTTTTAAATTGGTAAATTAATAAAACTTGAATAAATTAACATAATTCAAAGTAACCTTGAATGTCACGATTATTTGTAGACGAAAATGTTTTGACGCAATAGAACGCGTCATCCAAGATGGAGCCGAGAAAAATCAGACATTTAGCGGTTTAAAATTGGCGGAAAAACAAAAAAGACCCCCCCCCCTCCCTATAAAAAGATGTCCATCCTCATTTTACCTCAGGGGGATACTCTAGTTAATTTAAGAGTATTATTTAACTACATAAAATTCTAAGAAACATATTTTAAAACAATCGCCAACTGTCACTTTAAAAAAAAAAGGTACACTTGGAGAGGGAAAAAATTCTTAAACATTTTTTTTTTTTAAATCTTAGATCGAATGGAAAGCAGTAAAAATAAAACTAGAATAAAATTTAAAAACTAAGCTATAAATTGTTTCTTATAATTTATCAGTAAACGATCGTCACTACCTCCGATAGATTTTTCAAAAAGGAAGACACTAGCAGTTTTTTTTTATTGCCGCATTTTAAGACATCCAACCAACTGCCATCTGACTAATACATTCCTTCACTTTTTTTTCTTAACACACCCATAATTTTTCTTTTTTTGCATAACTCTACTTACTCGTAGATTTAATTATTTGTTCATATAAGGAGCTAATATCTTTAATTCGTAATCAAGTTTGTATGAAATAAAAGTCTAAATCTTATCTTTAAAAAAAATAAAAATAAAAAATCACAAGTTGTATGAAAGATAAAATTCATCGAGGTCAAAAACAATCCCACGAAAATTAACATGGAATCAATAGAAATACAAAATAAGACCTATCCTTTTTTTGCGAGGAAGCAAGGAAAAACATTTAAAGATGAGCAAGTCATTTTCAATTTAAACTTGCCATCAATAAACAGGAAACCTTGAAAATTTAAAGGGTTCTACGATCAAATAAAGTTAAAATACCCAAGGGAAAAATGTCGCAGATTCATACTACGTCGTAGTAGTAATTGGAGTCATTTTTTTTTAAATTGATAGAAGAAAAAAGAATCAGACGGAAAAATTTTCAACTAAGAAATAGATAGTGTTTAAAAGAGGCGCAAGGAAAGGTCGAGTGATTTGCCAAATGTCAAATTAACTATAAATCAGTTTCTAATTAACAATAATTTAATAAATATGGCTAAATAGATTTAAGAGAAAAATGCTTTATTACGATGTAGGTAAAGGGTTTGGAAAAAAAAAAAAAAAAAAAAAAAGTTAAAGAGGCAATTATAGAACAATGGCTATGAAATTTCGGAAGGAAAAAGCCGTAGCAGGGGGTGGGCATTACTAATGCAGATATGAATCATGCAAGCTAGCAGGTTACAAGGAATTTTATCTTTCTATACGACTAGATTCTTGTATTATCATCATTATTAATAGGAGTTTTAAGAAATTTAATATACTATTCATAAATTTCCGTGATTTTGAATGTCATCGTATTATTTTTGTAAAAATGATACTAGAACGCACAATGACGCTATGAACCTAATCTACGCGCTTAAAATGTCACGATGAAGAAATAAGGACCCGAGCATAAAAAATAAACAACAAAAAACGGAGACGAAATCAAAATTAAAAATACTGCGGAGTTTATCGATCGAAATAACCTAGGATGGACATAGATTAAAAAAAGATAAAAAATTTTTTTTTTTCTTTACATACCTACGACAGTGGGTTCCAAGTCGACAAATACGGCTCTGGGTACGTGTTTACCAGCGCCAGTCTCACTGAAAAAGGTGTTGAAAGAATCATCGCTACCTCCGACAGTTTTACCAGACGGCATTTGGCCATTCGGCTGAATTCCATGTTCCAGACAATACAATTCCCAACAGGCATTACCAATTTGGACGCCAGCTTGACCGACGTGTATACTGATGCACTCACGCTGAAAACGGAGGGAAAAAAGAAATTACTAGGTTAAAAAAGAATTGAAATTAAAATATATAAAAGTTAATCTAAAATGTATTTGTCAATTTTTTTTTTATGTAAATTAAACCAATAAGATATTTACAAAAAAATTTTTTTTTTTTTAAATTAAGTGATTGTTAGTATGGACCCCTCTAACGATCCAATACCAAAGTTTAGTAAACTAGGAGAAATGTAGTTATGTATATCTTACAAAAATGATAGTTTAAAAACGATTTTTTTTTTTTTAAAGTCTTTTGAAGACAAATTGCCATTAAAAAAGGCGATTATATACGAATCGAAAACCTTTACGTCAGTAAAATTCTTCGTAAATACTAATAACTAGTTAAAAATATTAATATCCTTACCATATTGACTTTTTTGAATGTATTTGGACAAAAGTTTGAAAAAGGCTGGCTTGATAGATTTTAGCTCACGCGGATATGATAGACGATGAGGTACTCTAGTAGTCACAGGTGCCCGTTAGGCTCTTTATATAGGCAACATCCGGGCAGTTGATTCAATTAAGAAAGGGTACTTTTGATTGGTTGATTCTCATTTCCTCGCGAACCCATTGGCTCATTTTTGAATTAGTATCAACGTTTAAGTTAGCATCTCTCTCTCACTCTCACTATCACTCTTCCCACCATCATAGAATATGTTTAAGAAAGAATAAATGACGTTTATTTTCCTCCACCTACACGCAACAGTAGCGGTTGACAAACAGTCAGCATAAATAAGCAGGCTTATCCCCAGAAATGTTTCACTTTAATTTTTGCAAAATGATTTAAATAAAATCACAAAAAATGTTCATCAATTTGGTAATTAATTAGGTAAGTTTTTATTCACTAATTTACGCATAAAAATGCGTAGCTCCGAAATAAAATAAAAATTTAGCCAATGAAATCACTTATGTTATCTGCTATCATAAATCAACCAATCAAAATTGAGTTTACGAAATAAACAAAATGGCGACCTCACGAGCGGATGGCGTGATAGATGTAAACAAAACATCGAACAAAAATATTGTTTTATGTGAATATTTCCTTAATAAAAGTATAAAATGATATAATTTTCAGTGAAAAAATGGACTCTCTTTTTTGTTGGAGGTGCGTTGCGTAATGGTTAGAGTCGTAGGAAATGGACTCATCGACCCGAGTTCAAATCCAGGATGAAGCTACAGTTCACATAGCGCCAATACCATTGTGCAAAGGTATGAATCCAACTACTCTCCCTCCAACTATGGGTAAATAGTAGGGCAGACTGGGCTCTTTAACCGGTAAAAAAAGGACTATTTGTTCGTAAATTCCTACCATAAACTGAACCCTCATTTTATGTCCGTGTTTTTGCAATAAATTAGCCACTGGCCTTTTTGTCGTCTGCTAGAAGTTTTAAAAGCGAATTAAAAATAATTAAATCTATTATTTAAGGTCAAACTTTGTTTAAATCGATAAGTAGTAACATAATGACCATCATTAAAAAAGAAAAATATTATTACAATATGCAATTTATTTTTAATACATTTTATACATTAAAAATCGTCCGAATTTCAACAAAAAGTTACGTTGAATTTATTTTGATTTATCGTGTTCAATAATGGCTTTAAAATATTTTTAAAATACTTATAAACATTTCTTTTTAGAAATAAGTAAAGCGTTACTTTAAATACATATTCATTAAATGTTACTGAAATTTTTCACACTCGTTTTAACTTTTAACCAAGTAAAATCCGTTTTTTGTATGTAAAAAAATCAAAAATATATTTAGTTTCATTGAAAATAAAATTTGCGTATTATTTACGTTTCGTGTATGGTATTCCATAATTGCCATAATATTTTTTTGTGTTGTTTGATTGACGTAAAACCCGGTTTTTGACAAAATGAATTTAGCACCGTCTCCTAAAAATAAAGAACTTTTTAGAATTTTTTTTTTTTACAATCTGATAGATTGGTGTGCAATCGATAATAATCCATTGAAGGAAAAAAACAAAAATTAAAAACAAAAATTTTAGATGTGGTTCCAGATAGTCCTGTCCGGCCAGACATGACAAGAATTTAGAATTGCATTTTTTTGTTATTTTAGTTAAAAAAAAAAAGTTAATTTAAAGATAAAAAGTGAGAAAACATCAATTAGAATTTGAATATTTTTAATTAAAAAGGAATAATTGAATTAAAAATAGTAATAATGAAATGAACTTACCTTAACTTATTAGATATTGAATCTTTCGGTTAAATTACTGACACAAACAATAACATAAAACATAAAACATTTGGCCTTCCATAGAATTATTGGTCAAATATTATGTTTTTTTTATTGAAAATCAATTCAATTGTTTTAAAATATATGGCCTTGATATTAAGTTTAAAATGTTATATTTTTAGTTTCTAGAAATAAATATCTATTTAATGCAAACCTTACTTTATATTCACGAGTTAATAAGTTTTGAAGAAAAATTCTATTTTCGCAGAAAAAATATCGATATATAATTTTTTTTTTAATAAGATAATAGTCAATTAAATAATTATGGAAATGAGTAAAAAAGAAATCTCCTAAAAAAATTATTTTATATTTTTTTTACATTTTTATTTTTCGATTTTCGGTACTTATTTTCTCATAGGAGCTCCACCGTAAAATATTTTTTTTTGTTTTCTATTCATAACTTCGGTCTTTTATCTCTTTATTTATACTGTAATTAGTATCAAGTTAGGACCAACTTGAAGCAATGTTACGCCCCAACATAAGGGGGGTCAAAATTAAGTGACCTGAAAAAAATGAGAAAGTTTTGAAATAAAATAAATAATGCATTATAAAGATCGTTCATTGATGAATAAACACTGAAAATTTCATTAAAATCCAATAATTCCCTGATTTTTGGTAAATTATTTTCTGTAGGGGGGCTAAAGTCATTTTGTCAAAAATGCATTTTAGGCTCATTTTGCCAGTAGCTAATATATTTAGTATTGTAAAATAACGGGTGCAAGAAAAATAAACATTTATTGCAAAAACACGGGCATAAAATGAGGGTTCAGTTTATTTTATGGTAGGAATTTACGAGCAAATAGTCCTTTTTTACCCTTTAACCTTGTATAGGTAACCAGTCTAGAAGAAGGAAAACTCTCAATTCAAACTTGTTAAACTCTGCTTAAGAAATTGACTATGTGTCGCATCCTGCTCGCTCGGAGGGGTTGGTAAATATATAAAACCAAAATAATCAGGTTTCATCTCATTTTTGATGCTCCGTATTTTTTGTATTACCAATAAGAAATATTATTGTTTTGGGGGCTAAACTTGCAAATCGGTCGGAAAATTAAAACATTATAGGGTGGCCCAGAAAAGAAAAGAACCCAAATTATTTATTTATTTTCCCATTAAACTAACCCTAAACCCCAACCCTAACCCTAAACCCCACTAGTTAAAATTAACAGTTTTATTACAAAATTTGTGGGTTCTGTTTTTTCTGGGTCATCCTAATTTTCCAACTGATTTGCAAGTTTAGCTGTTTTGGACTTTCTTCTGACTTGAAAATTTGCCTTTATTTCACAAAAGCTAAAAGTTGTCTTTTTTTTTTTTCTTTAAAATAAAAATCTTCCCTGTCTAATTAATTTTTCATTGTTTCTTAAATAAAAATTAAAAAAACATGGAGATTACAATTTCAAGTGTAAATAGACCAAAATAATGGTGTTTTTATTATGCTATTAACAACTATAGATGATAACTTCTAACACATATATAATAAAAATGGTCGGGTACATGCCATAAGAGCAATAGGGTTCGGACAATCGTATAGATGCTAGGGCTTGATGTAACCAGCCAATTGATCGGAGAGGGCCTGCCTGTCTAGCACAAGTAAGGGCCAAAGTGGAGATATACATGTCATGGACTGCTCAGCCACCAAGATTCCGTCCTTAAACATCTCGGATCGCCAACCATGGCCAATGGGTGGTCCCATTTAGGTGGGGGTTTTACCCTTCTGCAGAGGTGCAGTTGGCGTATTCTACAACCCCAGCCGATGAGGTGGAATAAATTTGAGGCCTGCAGGTCATACAAGATTGGATTAGAGATGATATCAGCAAAGTATTGATCAGTCTGCATTCCTTCACCGAATGTGATAGTGTATTTACTTTTGGGACATATTATATTATGCAAGTATTAAGGTTAAAAAGGATCAATTTTAACAGAAGTTTTAATAATGACATCTTTTTCCCTGGTAGTAAATGATTAAACGAAATTAAACATAATCAATTTTATCACAGGTATAGGTGTGTCTGAAACTTAGCCAACAAAAAGGACTGACTCCCTACCCCCAAAAGAATAATTCGGCCATTTGAATTTAGGCAGCAACTGAGTGCAGTCGTTTTTCTGGCCAGGGGGATTTCCCTTTGCTACAGCCGTTCAATAAAGCCTAAGACATAAAACTGCCTTTGTCTCATTCCTTTTCATTCCTTAAGTTTCATTTTAGCTTACCAGACCACAAGAAGTAACAACCAGCTTTATTGGGGATAAGTACCAAGATAAACAAACAAAAACTTATCCCCATATACTATGGCACCTTAATCTCATCATTCCTACAACTTTTCAAAACAGTCTGCAAAGTCATCTTTGACATTTCAATTAGTTGTCTCATCACATTCTTCTTAAGCCCATCCACAGCATTTCAACAGGCATTTAAAGAAAAAAGATATTACGATCTTATGGGCCATCCTGTAGGCTTTAAGCAAGGGCACTTGTCCAGTGGAATTAGATCCTTGGTAATCCTCCGGTAAAGAATCCTGATATTTGGTAATCCTCTGGTAAAGAATCGTGAGTATTGTAAGTCCCTCCTCAATGATTGCAAGTAGAACTATGGCCAGTATCAGTGTTTAAGTAGTGTATCAGCCACACAGTATGGCTGGTGATTGGCGAAGGAATAAACCATTAAATTCACGTGGGGAATTAGAGCACACCGGTTTAGCTCAGTCGGTAGAGTGTTCGGCTAGGAATCACAAGGTTCTTGGTTCGATACCAGCCCTCGCCAACTCAGCGAATTAGTAGCACAGAGATCTGTGCGGTAAAGTGAGGAGCTGATGGTAGGTGCAGCGCCCCACCTCAGATGCTAAAATAATCTCCTTGGTCTACCTCTAGTGAAAAGGGGATAGACTCCCTCGCTGTCTTGCCGACACCAACATTAGGTCGCCCTGACGACTTACTTATATACTAAATATTCCCACAAAAGACAAAGCACTTAGGGAGCCAATTTGAGGCTTCAGTGTGTGTGTGTGTGTGTGTGTGAGGAAGTCTCACAAACTTATGTGATACATGTTAAGTCTCTGACCGCCATCCTTGGCCAGTTGTAAAGGACTTAAAGTAAGTAAGTAAGTCCTGCAGTATAGAATCCATTGGTAAGTGAATAAGTCCTGAGTTTATGGAATCCTACGTAGTGTCAAAAGGTCCAGTGATATAATCCTATGTTCCGTCGTCCACGAAGGTTCAAAGCAATTGAGTGTAATTAAGATCCAAACAGCCTGTATAAATATTATAACAGCAGCAGAGTACTGCCAGTGATTGGCCAAGAAGTTGGTCACATGATTATCGCCGGGTCTATTAGTAGGAGCAGGCGTCCAGCACACACCCTATATCAGAAAAACGTCAACAATACATTGTTTTGTCAAAATGGTTTAAAGCAAAGAAACAATTATGGTTAATTTAAATTCTTTTGAATGAGTAGTTTTTAGCTTGTGTTACATAATTTCATAAGAGTAGTTTTGACTTCAGAAATCTTGGTGAGCAATTTGATGTTCAAACAGATACAGCAACAGCATTTGAAGTGTTTGTGTAGAATGGACATCATACTCAGGCTGTGACAAGCATTCAGTCACCAGACCAAAAAGGGAGGGGGGAACAGAGCATAACCAAATACACTCTGTGCCAACTTATGGAATACAGTCAAGTGTTCAATATATGGATAAAAATATCCACACTAAAACCACCAGCCAATGAGAATCCTGGGAATAGACTTGGCCATGCTACATAGTAGAATAGCCCAACCTACCAAGTCAGGATTCTCAGAAACCAATTCAACTTGCAACACAGCTGAATACTGGTCACTCAAAACTAATTTCTGTAGTTTGTAGCTTGTGTTACATAATTTCATAAGCAGCTTATGATTTATGTACGTATCTGTAGTTAGAATATTTTGAATGAAGTTCATTAGAGTCAATGAACGGGATTTTGGTGGAAAGTTACCAGGGCTGATGAGTGACAATGGTGACATTCCACTTGACCTTCCATTAGAGTGGCCATTAAAGATGCGTGAGAACTAGTTTCAGATGCGACGCAGATTTCAGAGTGAGTGGACTTGAAGCTGCTCGCTCCAAGGGTCGGTATCTTCCCCGCGGCAGAATCAATATGGGTTGGGTTGTTAAATAAAAGCTTTATCAGAAAACAACCAAGTCTTGTTTGTTGAGTTAATATTAAAACAAGCAATGACCAGCCCAACCCGTATAAGAACCAACAAGAAGTAAAACCAACCCTTAACAGAAAGCCCACTAGATCAATGGAAGAAAATAATAGCCGAGTTAGACGCAATAAGCAGAAAGTAACAAGTAAGAACCATTATCCAATCTCTACCTAATCTATTTACCTGTCTGTCTCTTTCTCTCTCACCGATTATATACACCTGAGTAAAGGGGTATATAACACTTGTATGGACAACCATGTTGGGAATTTAGCAACTTAATTCCACATAACCGCCCTGTCGGCTGGGGCGTTAGAATGCACCGACTGCACCTCTGCAGAGGGTAAGACTCCCCCAATGGGGCCACCTGTTCGCCGTGGGTGGCGACCCATGATGCTTAAGGATAGAGCCCAGGTGGATGAGCAGTTCATGACATGCAATACTCCACTTTGGCCCTATCTTGGGCTAGAATGGCGGTCGGAGAGGTCCCTTCCGATCAATCAGCTGGTCACATCAAGCCCTAGCACCTATATGATTTTCCCAACCCTATTGCCGTTATGGCAAGCTCCAACCCTTTTTATCATATGGGTGCTAGAAGGCGGTGGCTGCGGGTCTACATGTCCTGGGAATGATGTTAAACTCTATCTGATGGTGAGGTTCCAGTTTTTGAGGTTTGGGGAATGTGGAGCACCCCTTCATCACCATTGCTCCCTGGTCCACTCTGACCCGGAGTGGTAGTACCTGTTAGGATCCCATCTATGGGTTAAATAAACAAAATTGTATTATCCATTTAAGAATTGATTTATTTCAAAACTTTCTTGGCATTAAATGACCCACTGAGGTTGATATGCCGTAAAACAAAACAAACCAAACCAAACTTTAATTCCACATAAAAGAGACATACCTTTTTATCTCCGGCAAGCACAGTTACTCATCTAGACATATTACACGTGAGATACCTTAAAATCAATTAACAAGGCAACTGCTTTTCATTAAACACGAGGTGTGTATTATTTTATTTACAGACTGACTGAAAAGGGCCAAAGGGCAACTGACTCACTCTGTACAAAAAATGGGTCCGGGGCAGATAACTTCTTACCCAACTATCATTACAGTCTGTTAGTTTTAACAAGCACTGATTAAAGTGAATTTCAACAAACCAAACATCATGAGTGTCAATGAAGCCAGATACATGTTCAAACTGCAAAGGAAATTAGAGATCATAATGATTTTTAAACCAAGATGCCTTGAAGGGACATATTAAACGGACTAACTACCAAGCAGGTATGTGTTGTTGATATATCCGGGTTAAGGGATATATTCTGAAGTTGGTATTTGGTATATTATCGCAGTAGTCGTTGGTGCGTCGAATAGCTATAGCTGAGCAGTCGTGGTGTAGTCTAGCGAGTAAGTTTAGCTTGTAGGCTTAGGTATAGGTATAGGTATAGGTGCCTGTACCAACACAGTGTCGACTATCTATACATGACACTGTCCAATCAGATTATAGTGAGGGGGTACCAAGGTATTTACATATTCATTACATCAGTTGTCAATAATGTTAATTTTGATAGGTTGCCGACCAAGACTAAGGAGTCCCTTCAAACCTATTTGGGGATTTATGCTAGTAGTAAGTACCTCAATCCTACTATTATCGGTGTTCCTGAAAGGAGAAGTCCAACACAAAACTTCTGCTGCCTTTCAAGGAAAAGCTAGGAAGTAAACCCAAAAAATAAATCAGGCTAGAATCCCTAAGGTGGTGCAATGCTGAAATCCAGTGCTACCCATCAACTCCTGCTACACTACCGTTGCCAAACTGCATTGGTCCCTTACCTTTCCTTTGGATCACAGCGGCAGTGTGGAGAGGGGGGATTTGCTGCATGGGCAACAGCTCATCCTCCATATGAACCCACCCAGACTATGTAGTTCAAGTTAAAAAAATTTTTTTAAATAAAAAAACCTTGACACTACTCCATTGTCTCTCATAGACAGAAGACTGCCAACAACAAAATGTTAATTTTACTTTAAGATCTCCAAGTCAAAAAAAATAAACAATTTTATTAAACTTTCTATTTTTCTTAATTATGGTAAATTTGTGGTGCCAAATACCGCTAAGAAAGGAATAAAAGACAAGACAAGGTTTAACAGGCTGGAATTCAGAGTTTTCCTTCTCTTAGACTGGTTACCTAGCCAAGATTAGCCCAGTCTGCCTTACTATTTACCCATAGCTGGAGAGAGAGGGTATTAGCACTATGTGATACTATGTGATATGCAAACAGCCTTGTCCAGGATTTGAACACAGATCGATGAATCCATTTCCTATGACCCTAGCCATTACATCATATGCCTCCACTTTTAAATATGTATAACATTACACATGCACAAAGAAGAAGAGAGAGAAATCATGTTAACAATAAAAATGTCCTCTATTCAGCAGCAGCAAGTAAATAATACCTGGTGCAATTTAGGTTTCTCTCTATCCCACCCAACATCCCACCCAACATCCCACTAAAAAAGAAAACAAAATTACACTGGCAATTTACATAAAGAAGAAATAACAGAAATAATCAATAAGTTTTAATTGAATTATTCATTTACATTTATCGACATAATTTTTTTTTCATAGAAATTGCGAACCATATGACCTTTAGGCACTCCTTTTGTGATCTCGATTCATAGGACATTTTTTCCAGTTTACACCGTCAAAATCCGGTTGTTTGTTAGGGGTTAGGGTTAGGTTTAGGGGTTAGGGTTAAGGGTTAGTTTTATAATTAAAAAAAACTCTAAAAATCGTCTGTTAACAATTAACCGGATTTTGACGGTGTAAATGGAAAAAATGTCCCCACGATTTGAGATCGCAAAAGGGGTGCCTAAAGGTCATATGGTCCGAAACTGCTGCTAACTTTCTTATGGTGTTTTTTTTTTTCTTTTCATATTCATAGGCATATGAGAAAACTAGAAGCAGCTACCTGGCATTGCTTGGGTAGAAGGGGGGATAAAAAATAAATGTTAATCATGTAGATCCATTATTACTAATCACAAGTTGGATCCTCACTGGATGCCCCATAAAAATCCACCCCCTACCGCGTAAAAAAGACCTGGTGGGACACCAGGAATTTCCTTTCCCAAATATAAATAAAATCTTCCTTATCTTTGCACAAAAAGCAAGCTATGGTGATAGTGAATGTGCATATATTTTTATTCTGTCGTTAATTGTTTTATTTTCATAGTTTCCTCCCGACATACATACACACACACAACTGCCTTTTATATATGTATAGATAGATAAATTTCAAAAGAAAATCCAATCTTTTGGATTAGAATAATAATACTTAATTTCTGCTACTTTCTATCATAATAAGAAACATTATTTTATTTCAATTTTTTTCTTTCATTGAAGCTTTTTTTTTTTAAATACAAAAAAGTGCATAGATTTATTTTACACTTAAAATGTTATTTTGTTGCATAAAAATCTATTTATTCAATAACATTCCATTAACATGTTCAAATAAATCAGAAATATTTGATACTATTTTCTTCTGTCCCATATATCATATTATATTTGTAGAATAATCAGCCAAGAGAATAGTTAATGGCAACACAGGGCCCCAGGGATCCCTGGATAATGACCAAGCAGCCAGAGCTATTCTCCAGTATTGGAATACGCCCATCCAGAGCATCGGGCTATCCCCTGCACAACTTTTTCTTCACTGCCGGTTACGTAACTTCATACCTTCCCAACCCATGCTGTATAAACCACATGCAAAGTGGATAGCTGCGGCTCGGAACCGTGATATTAGCCTGTCTCAACACAATGCATTCCTAATAGAGACGTATAATCACACAGAGCATACACTGTATCCACTTCAAAAGGGAGACATAGTCTCCGTACAACGTCCAAACAACCGTCAGTGGGACATAACAGGCCAAGTTGTCGAGACTCTCCTGATCATCAATACCAAATTAAGATTGATGGATCAGGTAGAGTCACACTGCAGAATCGCTGAATCCTCAGGAAGCTTGAAGCACCAGTGGACCCTGTCACTATTCCTAGTGCTTTGCCTGAGGCCCCTAAACCAGCATTTGAGGATGTCCCACAAACCAAAGGAATGATAACAATATCAACTAGGGACCTGGCCTCACCCAATATCACTCCGCCTCCAAAGCCAATGCCGACGAAAATACCCTGTGCATTGTCAAGGTTGCTCCCCTGTAATCGGCCTGGCCGAAAGGAAATAATTTTCCCTCAAAGGCCACTATGCCTGCATAATGGGAGGGGGGGTAGAATAATCATATTAAGTTCCAATTACCGTCGAATTGGTAAGATAAGGCAACAAGTAGCTGTAACTCAATACAGATCTAACTTTGTTGCAATCCTACTGCAGAATGCCACATTATTTATGGAGCCTCATAACATCATAGAAACCAAGCAGCCAATCAATACTCAAGGAATGGAATCACCCAAATACATGAATGGACTATTCTTGAGTCCCATAAGTACCAACTACAGTTCACATAGTCCTAATACCCTTGGGAAAGGTATGAATCCAACTACTCTCCCCCAGCTATGGGTAAATAGTAGGGCAGACTGGGCTCTTTAACTTTGGTTAGGCAACCAGTCTAGGAGAAAGAAAACTTCGAATTCAAACCTGTTAAATCTGCTTGGGATGATCACTACTAGAATAGGCTCAGTCCTAATTAGTGATCTATTTCACTAATTAATTGAAAAATAATCTATAATTAATTAATTAAAATAACTAATTAATAAATAACTAATTGGGTATTTAAATTCATTTTCAAAATTACATTTTAGAACAATAATGATTTTTTTAATTTGAAAAAAAAATAATAAGCTACAAAATAATTTCTTATTTTATTAAGTAAAAAGTTAAGTCGGCAGAGTGGTCTATTGTCAGTATCAGCCGAACAACACAAGAGTCTATCCCCTTTTCACTAGCGTTGGACCAGAAAGATTTTTTTTTGTGCCTGAGGTGGAGTACCACACCTACCATCAGCTCCCAATTTTACCACACAGATCCAAGCTCTGCTACACATGCACTGAGTTGGCAAGAGCTAGTATCAAACACAGAAACTTGTAGTTCAGTATCAGCCAAATAGTAAGGGAGTCTATCCCCTTTCCATTAATACTAGACCGGAGAGATTGTATTTGCGCCTGAGGAGGATCGCCACACCTACCACCAGCTACCCATTTTACCTCACAGATCCAAGCTGTGCACTGATTTTGCGAGGGCTGGTATTGAACCCACAACCTTGTGTTTCCTACAAATTTAGCTAAACGGCCCCTTATTTAAGTAACTATACAATATTTGCTTTATATTTTTGTTTAAAAGTCCTAGTGATTAAAATTTGGACCATATGACCTTTAGGCACCCCTTTTGCGATCTCGACATAAGACTTTTTTCATTTACACCGTCAAAATCTGGTTGTTTGTTAACAGACGATTTTTAGATTTTTTTTTAATTATAAAACGAACCCCTAACAAACAACCAGATTTTGATGGTGTAAATGAAAAAAATGTCCTTATGAATCGAGATCGCAAAAGGGGTGCCTAAAGGTCATATGGTCCTAAAATTTTCATAATTTGAAACAGTTTATTAACTTCCAGAAATTATAAGCATAATTTAGATTAATAAAATGTTCAAGGGTCTGGTTTAGCTCAGTCGGTAGAGCATTTGCCACGGAACCACAAGGCTTCAGGTTCAATACCGACCCTCGCTAACTCAGCACATGAGTAGCACAGCCTGGATCTGTGTGGTAAAGAGGGGAGCTGATGGTAATTGTGGTGCTCCACCTCGAATGCATAAACAATCTCATTGGTCTAGCGCTTGTGAAAAGGGTATAGACCCCCTCGATGTCTGACTGATACAGACAGTAGACCACTCTGACTACTTTATCTTTTTTTTGTTTTTGTTTAAAAGTGATATTCAGTCAGGTATGATATGCTAGTTGAAGCATTCATCCCAGTCAGGTATGTGGTTAAAACTTGGATTACAGACGTTGTGACCTCATAAATAAAGCTGACTCATCTCCGGTCATCAGCACATACAAATACTTGACATATGCACACACACACACACACACACACACATACACCAACAGGCGCCAAATTTAAAAAAAAAAATTCAGTTGTTATCCTGTTATCAGAGAGAGTTGACTTGTTTTATTCAGTTATTGTGTTAGTATAGCATTCAATTCAAATACTAACAACAACAAGAAAGGAATTAATATTTCCTCTAATTCAAACAATTTATTGGCTAGACATAAAACAACAAACAACAATATAAAGTCCTTCCTGTATATAAAGTTGAGTTTAAGGGACTTACCGGCGCGGCGCGTTAGATAAGATATCTTAGGATGGTTTCTTAGAGCCCCTGAATTCGCTGCCTCCTGGTGCCGCTGGTAGAATCTGTCTGCCTGGGCTTTGGGGATATTGCGCCTAAACTCTGGGCTATCACGTGATTGGTATATCCAATCACAGAGCCTCTCCCTCACTCACTCTATTTACAGGAATAACCATTTTACTGACCCAACATGGTAATCTTCAACTTGTTCCTCGTAAATTCCTACTATAAAATAAACTGAACCCTCATTTTATGTCCGTGTTTTTGCAATAAATGTTTTTAGATAAAGAAAATATATTCAGTATTGTAAAATAACGGGTGCAAGAAAAATAAAACATTTATTGCAAAAACACGGACATAAAATGAAGGTTCAGTTTATTTTATGGTAGGAATTTACGAGGAACAAGTTAAGGATTACCTTTTATTCTAGCTTAAAGAACTCACAGTTACCCTTGTTGGATTATTTTCTGTGATATAAGGCGTGCTGTAGTCCACCACTTAAACTTATAGACTCAGCAAGGTCACATGGTTTAAACCCCAGCCAATCAACAGCCCAAATACGTGGTTAGTTAACTATTTAATCGCTGATATTGACAGCCGCTTAAAGAACTCACAGTTACCCTTTTATAAAGTTGGTTTATAAAAAGGCTTAACCATAAAAACAAACTGATGTAATGAATATGTAAATACCTTGGTACCCCCTCACTATAATCTGATTGGACAGTGTCATGTATAAATAGTCGACACTGTGTTGGTACAGGCACCTATACCTAAGCCTACAACCTAAGCTTACTCGCTAGACTACACCACGACTGTTCGGAGACATATTGCTATTCGACGTACCAATTACTACTGCGATAATATACCAAATACCAACTTCAGAATATATCCCTTAACCCGGATATATCACAAACACAATGGGATTAAAGAACAAAAGTCAAACATCACTGTAACTTTTTTTTACAAATAATGTTTATTTTACATTGGAATTTGGTAACAAATGATTACAAACAGTAATTGTTAGTTTAAAGAAAAGATATTTAGCTCAGTAGATAGAGCATCCACTTATACAAGGTTTATAGGGATTCATTTGTTGTCAGTTCTACATGGTTTACCTCTTAACATCCTGTTGAAATTTTCTAAGTCCAGAGCCCCATTCCTATAAGGATTTATCAATAAATGGCTAAAAATTTCCTTTTCATTTAAAGTTACCTGCTATTTCCCTAAAAATAAAGACTTCTAGATATGTTTAATATTACATCTAAACAAAGGCTATCGTTTGGGGTGGATTAGTAAAACGAATAACTTCTGGCCGGGTGGAATGAGGCGGTATAGGATGTTAAGAGTTTAAACTCGCTTGTAGTCGCATCTAAACCCCAATAAAGTTGGTTCTTCCTTCTTGTTGGCTGGTAAGCTGAAAGGGAATTTAGGAAAAAAAGCAAAAGGAACAAAGATAAGGATAACTTTAGGGTAATGTTGTATACCCTTTCTTAAATTCTTATCTCTGGTCGTATTTTCTTCTGGCCGGCTTTGGTTCTATCTTCTAACATCTTGACTTGGTCTGGTCTAGTGTCTTGGATCTCCTAAGGTCTGGTTTTTCTTGGGGACTTCGGGTCTGGTTTCTGTTAGGGATTTCTCCTTATCAGAAGCCGTGTGTCATTGTTAGTTTTTAGGTAATAAACACAAGACTTCGATTTACTTTGATGTTACTTTATTTTCAATCCCCAACCCAGACATCTGCGCAGGTGAGACTACATCCTACGAGCTCGGCTCCTACCTTCTAACTGACTGAAACTTACTATCTAAACCGGAAGAGAGGATCCTCTCTACCGGTTCTCATGGTATCCACCGGAAGGTTAGGAACTGAGGTCAAGCCTTGTCACTCATCCTTCAAGGCCGTGGGCTGTAGCTTATAACGGCTATTTTGATTTCTACACTATTGCCATAAATATTAGGTATCTAATAATTATGTAACAGTAAGACTTTTATTAGTTGATTCACACCTATTTATTGGAAAGGAAATATTTTCCCAAGCAACTCAATAGGTGTTTCTCCTTCAAAGTCTTGGAGTAAAAAGAGCTGAGTCCTTTTTGGTGCCAAGAATTCAGGGTTTCTCTACACATGCCCAGAGAGTTCTTCCTGTCTGAGGCCTTCTGGGAGATTGTTATTTTTTGTGTCTTTTTATTTATGCATTTTATCTTATCTAATTTTTAAAATTTATTTTTATTTTGGTTTAATTCTATTTTTATTAATCTCTACAGGTTCCTGGCCCTTGCCAACTCAGCATATGAGTAGCACAGGGATCGTGTGATAAAGTGAAGAGCTGAGGGTAGGTGTTGGCACCCCACCTCAGACGCTAAAATAATCTCCTTGGTCTAGCACTTGTGAAACAGGGATGGACTCCCTTTTGCTGTCGGGCTGATACCGACTTTAGGCCACCCCGACGACTTTATTTACTCACTTACTCACATTCTTTATATTATCTCTGTTCTGTGAAAATTTCATTCAGTTTTTTAAAGAAATATTTTTTTTAAGAGAATTAATCAGTTTAAACATTTTTTTTTGTTTGTTTTTGTTTTCGTCCAGATTTTTAGTTCTAAGTTTAATTTTTAGTTTCATCATGATCAGATCTCTGGTGTAGGTGCCAACTGGTTATACACAGACAGACGGAAATTGCCATCTATGTAGTAGATGTTATTAGCAAAATTTGAAACACAAACCCATGAAATGTAAATCAAATATAATGAACAGATGTGTTAACCCTTTTGCAGGCAGATAATTTTGTAAATTTTGTTGGAGTTTTTTGTATATAAGGTGTGCTCCAATTCCCCACCTGAATTTATAGACTAGCCAAGGTCACGTGGTTTATTCCTCTAGCCAATCACTTAGTCATACTGTGTGGTTGATACACTACTTAAACCCCCACACTGGCCATAATTCTAATTGCACTCATTGAGGAGGGACTTACAATACTCAGGATTACCAGACGATTACCAATACTCAGAACTCTTTACCAAGGGATTACCAACATTTTTAAACCAGGAAAAGAAGTATGTTTCTTACAGAAAGGTTAATTTCTTGTCTGGAATGTTTTTCTGTCTTTTTAAAACAATTATTCCAGAACAGAGGTGTTTATCTACTCGAATTAAAAAGAAATAAAAATTTTTTAAAAATCCATCCGTTCTCACATGCATTCATAATAAATCGATTTAAAATTATTATTTTTCACAAGTCAATTAATCTATCTATACATATATAAACAGCAGTTGTATGCATGTCCAGAGTAAACTACGAAAATAAAGCAATTAATGACAGAATAAATATATATATACACATTAACTATCACCAGAGCTTACTTTTTGTGAAAAAATATTAAAGATTTTATATATATTTGAGAAAAAAAATTCTGGCATCCCACCTGGTCTTTTTTTACATGACGATTTTTATAGGGCATTCAGCGTGGATCCCACTCGGGATTAGTAATAATGGATCTGCGAGACTAACTTTTTAAAATTCCCCCCTCTACCCAGGCAACACTGAGTAGCCGCTTCTAGTCATATATAAAAAGCAAAACAAAACATGATAATTTAATGACCAGTTGTGTATCAATAGCATAAAGTAAGTACCCACTTTTAATTATGATATTTTGCAAAACAACCTTTATACAACCCCACCCCAACTGCACCTCTGCAGAGGGGTAAGACTCCCCCAAATGGGGCCACCTGTTGGCCGTGGGTAGCGACCTGTGATGCTTAAGGATGGAGTCTTGGTAGATGAGCAGTCCATGACATGCAATACTCCACTTAGACCCTTACTTAGGCTAGATGAGCGGTTGGAGAGGCCCCCTCCGATCAATCAGCTGGTCACATCATGCCCTAGCACCTATATGATTGCCCCAACCCTATTGTCCTTATGGCAAGCTCCAACCCTTTTTATCATATGGGTGCTAGAAGGCAGTGGCTGAGGGTCTACATGTCCTAGGAATGACGTTAAACTCTATCTGATGGTGAGGTTCCAGTTTTGGAGGTTTGGGGAATGTGGAGCACCCTTTCATCACCATTGCTCCCTGGTCCACTCTGACCCGGAGTGGTAGTACCTGTTAGGGTCCCATCTATGGGTTAAATAGAAAAATGTATTTATAAAAAGAATTTGTGTATCCATTAAGTATTAATTTATTTCAAAACTTTATTGGCATTAAATGACCCACTAAGGTTGATATGCCGTAAAACAAAAACCAAACCAAATTTACACAACCATAAACCACTGTGCGGCCTCCTAGCAATATTTCTATGCATTAACATTGAATTTGATCAATTGTGTTCCAATCCTTGCTACAACCTCTCTTGACTCTGTCCAGCTACAAAGTCCTCAACTTGAAAACAAACAACATTTGTTCTCAGAACAGAGAACATCAACTTCCATCCATGTATGTGCTGTGCTTGACCTGCTCTTGTGACCACTTACAAGACTGAAGGAGTTTTGACAATTCTGGCAAACCTACATTAATTGCTGTTTTTAGTTTGGAGGCTGTGGTGTAATGGTTAGAGTCATAGGAAATGGACTCATCAATCCGAGTTCAAATCCTGGACGAAGCTACAGTTCACATAGTGCTAATACCCTTGAGAAAGGTATGAATCCAACTACTCTCCTTCCAGTTAGGGCAGACTGGGCTCTTTAACTTTGGTTAGGGAACCAGTCTAGGAGAAGGAAAACTCTGAATTCAAACCTATTAAATCCACTTGGGGTGGTTACTACTAGAATAGTCTCAGTCCTAATTAATGATCTATTTCACTGGGCTAAAGAGCCCTCACTACTAGAATAGGCTCAGTCCTAATTAATGATCTATTTCAACTGGGCTAAAGACCTCAGTCCTAATTAGTGATCTATTGCTCAGTCCTAATTAATGATCTATTTCACTGGGCTAAAGAGCCCTTGGTACACTAGAGTCCTAATTAGGCTAAGAGCCCTTGGTCACTACTCAGTCCTAATATCTATTTCACTGGGCTAAAGAGCCCTTGGTACTACTAGAATAGGCTCAGTCCTAATTAGTGATCTATTTTCACTGGGCTAAAAGAGCCCTTGGTCACTACTAGAATAGGCTCAGTCCTAATTAATGATCTATTTTACTGGGCTAAAGAGCCCTTGGTCACTACTAGAATAGGCTCAGTCCTAATTAGTGATCTATTAAACATCAAACAGCGAATAGGTTGTTATTGTGAATTTTATTGCATTTAGCCTTCCGGTCCAACTTTTAACTTTGTCAAATCATTTTTTCAAGCTACTGTTTTTATTAACCTATCAACCCACACCCCATAGCCATTTCATTTTAGCACTTACTTACAATATTACAATAGATTAATTGATCAATTTTAACGACATGTCAACCCATCTAGGGTTATTTCATGCCTAGAGGTTAAGGAATCGCACTCATTGTACATTTATATTTACATTTTCATGTTTGTTCTTTCATAAAGCTTTTTAAAAAAATTTGTACACAGTCCTAGTACCTGTTAGGGTTCTATCTATGGGTTAAATAGATCTGTTTAAGAAAAATTCATATTTATGAATTTTTCTTAAACAGATCTATTTAACCCATAGATAGAACCCTAACAGGTACTACCACTCTGGTTTAGAGTCAACCTGGGAATATTGGTAATGAAGGAGTACTCCACACTCCTCCAGATCTCCAGAACTGGTGCCTCACCACCAGATGCAGTTTAGGGTCCTACTCAAAACACCTACAGGTGAGTGAAACTGTGGAAATCAGTAGGGATGGGGGGGAGCGTTATTGCAGTAGAAATGAAAAAGAGAGAGATTGTCTGGAATGTTTTTCTTCTTTTTAAAACAATTATTCCAGAACAGAGGTGTTTATCTACTCGAAATTAAAAAGAAATAAAAATTTTTTAAAAATCCATCCGTTCTCACATGCATTCATAATAAATCGATTTAAAATTATTATTTTTCACACAAGTCAATTAATCTATCTATACATATATAAACAGCAGTTGTATGCATGTCCAGAGTAAACTACGCAAAATAAAGCAATTAATGACAGAATAAATATATATATACACATTAACTATCACCAGAGCTTACTTTTTGTGAAAAAATATTAAAGATTTTATATATATTTGAGAAAAAAAATTCTGGCATCCCACCTGGTCTTTTTTTAACATGACGATTTTTATAGGGCATTCAGCGTGGATCCACTCGGGATTAGTAATAATGGGATCTGCGAGCTAACTTATTTTAAAATTCGCCCCCTTGACCTCAGGCAACACTGAGTAGCCGCTTCTAGTCATATATAAAAGCCAAACAAACATGATAATTTAATGACAGTTGTGTATCAATAGCATAAAGTAAGTACCGACTTTTAATTATGATATTTTGCAAAACAACCTTTATACAACCCCACCCCAACTGCACCTCTGCAGAGGGGTAAGACTCCCCAAATGGGGCCACCTGTTGGCCGTGGGTAGCGACCTGTGATGCTTAAGGATGGAGTCTTGGTAGATGAGCAGTCCATGACATGCACATACTCACTTAGACCCTTACTTAGGCTAGATGAGCGGTTGGAGAGGCCCCTCCGATCAATCAGCTGGTCACATCATGCCCTAGCACCTATATGATTGCCCCAACCCTATTGTCCTGATGGCAAGCTCCAACCCTTTTTATCATAATGGGTGCTAGAAGGCAGTGGCTGAGGGTCTACATGTCCTAGGAATGACGTTAAACTCTATCTGATGGTGAGGTTCCAGTTTTGGAGGTTTGGGGGAATGTGGAGCACCCTTTCATCACCATTGCTCCCTGGTCCACTCTGACCCGGAGTGGTAGTACCTGTTAGGGTCCAATCTATGGGTTAAATAGAAAAATGTATTTATAAAAAGAATTTGTGTATCCATTAAGTATTAATTTATTTCAAAACTTTATTGGCATTAAATGACCCACTAAGGTTGATATGCCGTAAAAAAACCAAACCAAATTTACACAAACATAAACCACTGTGCGGCCTCCTAGCAATATTTCTATGCATTAACATTGAATTTGATCAATTGTGTTCCAATCCTTGCTAACACCTCTCTTGACTCTGTCCAGCTACAAAGTCCTCAACTTGAAAAAACAACATTTGTTCTCAGAACAGAGAACATCAACTTCCATCCATGTATGTGCTGTGCTCTGACCTGCTCTTGTGACCACTTACAAGACTGAAGGAGTTTTGACAATTCTGGCAAACCTACATTAATTGCTGTTTTTAGTTTGGAGGCTGTGGTGTAATGGTTAGAGTCATAGGAAAATGGATCATCAATCCGAGTTCAAATCCTGGACGAAGCTACAGTTCACATAGTGCTAATACCCTTGAGAAAGGTATGAATCCAACTACTCTCCTTCCAGTTAGGGCAGACTGGGCTCTTTAAACTTTGGTTAGGGAACCAGTTCTAGGAGAAGGAAAACTCTGAATTCAAACCTATTAAATCCACTTGGGGTGGTTACTACTAGAATAGTCTCAGTCCTAATTAATGATCTATTTCACTGGGCTAAAAAGAGCCCTTAGTCACTACTAGAATAGCTCAGTCCTAATTAATGATCTATTTCACTGGGCTAAAGAGCCTTGGTCACTACTAGAATAGGCTCAGTCCTAATTAGTGATCTATTTCACTGGGCTAAAGAGCCCTTGGTACTACTAGAATAGGCTCAGTCTAATTAGTGATCTATTTCACTGGCTAAAGAGCCCTTGGTCACTACTAGAATAGGCTCAGTCCTAATTAATGATCTATTTCACTGGGCTAAAGAGCCCTTGGTCACTACTAGAATAGGCTCAGTCCTAATTAGTGATCTATTTCACTGGGCTAAAGAGCCCTTGGTACTACTAGAATAGGCTCAGTCCTATTAGTGATCTATTTCACTGGGCTAAAGAGCCCTTGGTCACTACTAGAATAGCCTCAGTCCTAATTAATGATTATTTTTACTGGGCTAAAGAGCCCTTGGTCACTACTAGAATAGGCTCAGTCCTAATTAGTGATCTATTAAACATCAAACAGCGAATAGGTTGTTATTGTGAATTTTATTGCATTTAGCCTTCCGGTCCAACTTTTACTTTGTCAAATCATTTTTTCAAGCTACTGTTTTTATTAACCTATCAACCCACACCCCATAGCCATTTCATTTTAGCACTTACTTACAATATTACAATAGATTATTGATCAATTTTAACAACATGTCACCCATCTAGGGTTATTTTCATGCCTAGAGGTTAAGGAATCGCACTCATTGTACAATTTATATTTACATTTTCATGTTGTTCTTTCATAAAGCTTTTTAAAAAAAATTTGTAGCACANATGAACGGCATTCTGGTGACTTTAATTCAGAAAGAAAAAGGCTGAAGACTCCAAAAATTCTGCCCACAAAATTATACTATGAATAATGCAAACATGATATATACATTGTTTTAGTTAAAAAGGCAAAACAAATGATATTTAAGACTTAAACTTACCACCACCAAGATTGTTCTATTAGACAATGACCTTGTTGTTAAAATCTTGGTTAATATGTATCAATTACCTCAACATTTCCATTGTATGATTTCCATGAAATAATGATATATTATTATTATATTAAGTTCATTAAGTATATCAATTATTATATGATTAATTAATTTTTTTCATATTACAAAATGTTTTCTTTTCATATTTTTCAGACTGGTATTTTTTTCATACTTTTCATATAACCTTTTCATATATATTCATGTTTTTTTTATATCTTTCACACAATAGTTTTATTAGCATTTTTTTTTTCATATTACATAATATTATATGATTAAGTATATCAATTATTATACTAAGTTCATTTCCATGAAACTTTCAAACAAATGATATTTAAATTAAAATTATGACCACCGGATTGTTCTATTGGCCTTGTTGTTAAAAATCATTGATGTATCAAGTTACTTCAACATTTTCCAATAAGATCCATACTGCTCCCTAGTGAGGGTATTATGATGAGTTATACATATTTACCAATCCTCCGCACAAGCAGGATGTAACACAAGCTCAACTTCTTAAGCAGAGTTTAACAGGTTTGAATTCAGAGTTTTCCTTCTCTCTAGACCGCCAAATCCTCTAACTAAGGTTAGAGCACAGTCTGCCCTACTATTTACCCATAGCTGGAGGGAGAATAGTTAGATTCATACCTTTCCCAAGGATATTAGTGCAATATGAATGCAAACAGCCTTGTCCAGGATTTGAACTTGTCTCAGTGTATCCCTTTCCTACGACAGTAACCATTACACCACATGCCTCCATTATCTATACATATATAAAGGTAAGTAATACAAAGTAAATATATATACACATTCACTATCACCGAGCTTGCTTTTTGAGCAAAAATAATGAAGATTTTATTTATATTCATGAAGATAAATTAACATAATTTTTAAAAATTGACACAGGTCCTAGACTTTAGTTCTATCTATGGTAATAGATCTTTTAGAAAATTCATAATTTATGAAATTTTTTCTTAAACAGATCTATTTAACCCATAGATAGAACCCTAACAGGTACTACCACTCTGGGTTTAGAGTCAACCTGGGAATATTGGTAATGAAGGAGTACTCCACACTCCTCCAGATCTCCAGAACTGGTGCCTCACCACCAGATGCAGTTTAGGGTCCTA
Source organism: Doryteuthis pealeii (assembly GCA_023376005.1). Taxonomy (NCBI): domain Eukaryota; kingdom Metazoa; phylum Mollusca; class Cephalopoda; order Myopsida; family Loliginidae; genus Doryteuthis; species Doryteuthis pealeii. The sequence goes on along the minus strand of CM042142.1, from coordinate 111,599,783 downwards.
CTCAAAACACCTACAGGTGAGTGAAACTGTGGAAATCAGTAGGGATTGGGGGGAGCGTTATTGCAGTAGAAATGAACGGCATTCTGGTGACTTTAATTCAGAAAGAAAAAGGCTGAAGACTCCAAAAATTCTGCCACCAAATTATACTATGAATAATGCAACATGATATATACATTGTTTTAGTTAAAAAGGCAAAACAAATGATATTTAAGACTTAAACTTACCACCACCAGATTGTTCTATTAGACAATGACCTTGTTGTTAAAATCATTGGTTAATATGTATCCAATTACCTCAACATTTCCATTGTATGATTTCCATGAAATAATGATATTATTATTATATTAAGTTCATTAAGTATATCAATTATTATATGATTAATTAATTTTTTTTCATATTACAAAATGTTTTCTTTTCATATTTTTCAGACTGGTATTTTTTTCATACTTTTCATATAACCTTTTCATATATATTCATGTTTTTTTCATATCTTTCACACAATAGTTTTATTAGCATTTTTTTTTTCATATTACATAATATTATATGATTAAGTATATCAATTATTATACTAAGTTCATTTCCATGAAACTTTCAAACAAATGATATTTAAGACTTAAAATTATGACCACCGATTGTTCTATTGGCCTTGTTGTTAAAATCATTGATGTATCAAGTTACCTCAACATTTTCCAATAAGATCCATACTGCTCCCTAGTGAGGGTATTATGAGTTATACATATTTACCAATCCCTCCGCACAAGCAGGATGTAACACAAGCTCAACTTCTTAAGCAGAGTTTAACAGGTTTGAATTCAGAGTTTTCCTTCTCCTAGACCGCCAAATCCTCTAACTAAGGTTAGAGCACAGTCTGCCCTACTATTTACCCATAGCTGGAGGGAGAATAGTTAGATTCATACCTTTCCCAAGGATATTAGTGCAATATGAAATGCAAACAGCCTTGTCCAGGATTTGAACTTGTCTCAGTGTATCCCTTTCCTACGACAGTAACCATTACACCACATGCCTCCATTATCTATACATATATAAAGGTAAGTAATACAAAGTAAATATATATACACATTCACTATCACCAGAGCTTGCTTTTTGAGCAAAAATAATGAAGATTTTATTTATATTCATGAAGATAAATTAAACAATAAAATTTAAATAGTAACAGCATGGATTTCTTTCTTTTTTTTTCTGCATTTAATATTTCAAATAGGAGACAATTTTTCTTTTCAGAATGTCAGTGCACTTATTTTTTCTGACACTCTACCAGGCCGGATCATTGCAAGATCTTTTTTACATAGGGATTTTAATGGGGCATCCTGCGAGGAACCAACTCATGATCCGTAATAATGGAACTGCGAGACTTTTGGTACCCCCCTCTACCTAGGCAATGCCGGGTAGCCGCTTCTAGTGAGTTATAAGGGAGCAGTGACTAAAACTATTTCTCAAAGAGGATTGATTGGTTTGGTTTGTTTTGTTTTACGGCATATCAACCTCAATGGGTCATTTAATGCCGAGAAAATTTTTATAAACTCATGTTTTTCTATTTAACCCATAGATGGGACCCTAACAGGTACTACCACTCCGGGTCAGAGTGGACCAGGGAGCAATAGTGATGAAGGGGTGCTCCACATTCCCCAGACCTCCAGAACTGGAACCTCACCATCAGATAGAGTTTAATGTCATACCCAGGACATGAAGACCCACAGTCACTGCCTTCTAGCACCCATATGATAAAAAGGGCTTGTGGTTGCCATAAAGGACAATAGGGTTGGGGCAATCATATAGGTACTAGGACATGACATGGCCAGCCAATTGATCGGGGGGGGGGCCTCTCCGACCGCTCGTCTAGCCTAAGTAAGGGTCAAAGTGGAGTGTTGCATATTATGGACTACTCAACCACCTGGGTTCCATCCTTAAGTATCACAGGTCGCCACCCACAGCCAACAGGTGGCCCCATTGGGGGAGTCTTACCCCCCTGCAGAGGTGCAGTCGGTGCATTCTAATGCCCCAGCCGACAGGGTGGAGAGAGGATTGAAGAGGCAGTGAGCAAATTAGTATATCATCATCAAGGAAATAATGATAAGGGAAGAAGAACACACTATGGTATCAAATACAAGAGTCATTCAATAATTAGGGTGAATTTTGCCTAAGGAGTTCGCAATAGGAAGCACTGTTTATAGTTGCACCTTTTTCAAGAAAATCAATAGCGATGGGTGTTGGAATTATTTTGGATATAATGTGTGCTCTAATTCCCCACCTGGTTTTATAGAGTAGGTGAGATAATGTGGTCTATTCCTTAGCCAATCACTGGCCATACTGCATGGCTGATACATTAATTAAGCACTGATTCTTTCACAGTATACTTATGACCATTGACGAAGGAACTAAGGACTCTTTACCAGAGGAACCAAAGGGTTTATTATCGAAAGACTCTTTACCAGGAACTGAGGACTCTTTACCAGAGGAACTAAAGGATTCATTATCGAAGGACTCTTTAGCAAGGATCCAATTCCACTGGACAAGTGCTCTTGCTTGAAGGCCAAAGGATGGCCCATAAAAACTTAACAACGGGTCCTTTCTTGTCCCAGAAGACTGTCAGCGTGACCTTCTTTACTGACCAAATTGTCATGAAATTCATTCTTGAAATTCTTTTGGATTTGAGTCTTTGTAATCAACCACAGTAATCCTTTTCCTGCAACAGTCTTTCTGCCACCACGGTAATCCTTTTCCTGCAACAGTACTTCTGTCTGCAACAATCACACAGTAGTTCTCCTTCGTACTGAATTTTGCCACTTCTCACATACCAATATGAGCTCCCTTTATCCTGTCGTTCTCGTGGTCCTAATTTACATAGGTGCCGCCATGCTCATGCCATGAACGAGACAGAATAAGACCACACACTATAAAGCTGCCCGTCAATGGTGGCTATGTTTCTTTAGTTTGGTTCAAGTAAATCCTGACAAGCCAAACAAATGTGTTTTGCCCGAGTTAAGTCAGCTCGTTCACCACAGAACCTGCATTTCTTATTCCACATTCCACTATAATAAAGCCTCTACGGCATGCCTATAATTGTGTGAGTATGTGTGTATGTGTGTGTGTGTGTGAAAGTATATGTGTGTGTGTGTGTGTGTGTTGTGTATGTGTGTGTGTGAAAGTGTGTATGTGTGTGTGTGTGTGTAAAAGTGTGTGTGTGTGTGTGTGTGTGAAAGTGTATGTGTGTGTGTGTGTGTGTGAAAGTGTATGTGTGTGAAAGTGTATGTGTGTGTGAAAGTGTGTGTGTGTGTGTGTGTGTGAAAGTGTATGTATGTGTGTGTGTTGTGTTGTGTGTGTGTGTGTGTCTGTGAAGTGTATGTGTGTCTGAGTGGTGTGTGTGTGTGTGTGTGTGTGTGTGTGTGTGTGTGTGTGAAAGTGTGTGTGTGTGTTTTATAGATGCCAAAAAATGCTTAGCTGATTTTCACCAAAATTGGAACTCATAAGCCACTGACTTCAGCCATGTTGTAGGGGGAAAAAATTAATATCTACCCCCACAAAATTTCTAACTCTTTGCCTACCAAATTTTCCCCATGGCGGTACCAAATTTTCTTGGTATTTTTACCTGTATGATAGGATATTTCAAAGTTTACTATCTATTCACCTCAGTGCTCATTCTATTCAAATAAAGTTGTATGATTATTGTAATCTCCGGCCTTCTGCTCAGTTATAATGAACTAACCATCAGTTTTTGTACTTTGCTTGGGTTTGGATATGATATGCAGTGGTGGCAGAGCCGCTGTGAGTGGTTTAAAGTAGGCAAAGAGTTAAGCAATAGAAACCTCCAAATTGACCTGTCATATTGTAAATGAAGGATGGGTTCTAGGGAGAAAGAAACAAAACAAATTGGTACCTATTCAACAAAAACTTTTACAGAGTAAACTGATCTGTCATATTGAAAATTAAAGGAAATTAATACTAAATTTTAATTATTGATCAAACCAAAATATCTTCAATTTTATTAATAAAATCTGAATTGTTAAAAATATTTAATTGTTCACTTTATAATTTTACAGTGTTACACTCTAAAGTCAAATCTCATTATGATTCATAAGTTCGTCATTACAGTAAAAAAATAGAACTGCCTGTAAGTCATTTTGGGTCATTGTCTAACTAGCGGACATAGTAGTGAGTATTATTAACCATTTATACATATATAAAGGGCAGTTGTGTGTATATGTATGTCCGGAGGAAACTTTGAAAATAAAACAATTAACGACAAAGTAAATATATATACACATTAAATATCACCAGGACGTGGTTTTTGAGCAAAAATAATAGAGATTAGATTTATATTCGTGAAGATAATTAAAAAATGAAATTTAAATGTTATCAGCATGGATTTTTTTTTCCATTTAATATTTTAGATAGTAGACATTAACATTTCTTTTCAGAGTAGCTGGATCAATGCAAGGTCTATTTTTTTTACATACGGATTTAAATGGGGCGTCCCACCAGGATTCAACTCACGATTCAGTAATAATGGATCTGCGGGACTAACTTTTAAAAAAATCCCCCTTGACCCAGGCGACTCAGGGTAGCCGCTGCTAGTCTAATTACATTAGAAATTTAAAGCTTCATTCTATTTCAAATGATCTGACACTAATTAGCTATATACAGGGTGTGGCAGACTGATATGACAGATTTAAAACTTCCACTGTGAACAAGAGTTATGTCTTTGAGCAGCAGCCATCATGAAATAGTAAACATTATGTGTTTGTAGGTTTTTTTTTTCTTTTTTCTTTTTTTCAGGGAGCCTTATCTCAATACATGATAACATCCTATAACCAGCTTGCACTGTAGGGTAGGTTAATTTGGGAACTTTAACATCTCCCATGTGGCAAAAGTTGCAAATTAACACAAAGAATTACCCCACAAAATATTTTTCTTCAAAACTTTGCCTTCATTTGAGGAAATAGATTTCAATATTTTAAAGTGTTATCAATATTACAGCTTAATTATTAGGTAAAAAGCAGCATATCAGAGGTGTCCGTGGTGATGAGGGGCATATTTTCTATTTAAATTCTAGTTATAATATTTTATTCGTTTCGTTTAAAATGATAATCTTTCTATTTTAAATATTGAAATTGATAAATTTTCTAAGCAATTTCTAGGCTAAATGTTGTAAAAACAAGGATTTTTTTTGTGAATTTCAGCAGAGGATCTTTGATGTTATTTCCTCAAACAAAAGTGAAAGTAAAATACCTAATTTTTTGTATCAGTATTTAGTATACTAACATACAACTTGCACGTACTTGGACAATTTGATATAAAAAAAAAAAAAACGTGAAAAATCTACCCACCCTAATGCGTAATGACTTGTATTCTTAAAATGACTTCATGGCATAGGTATGATAAGTAAAATAACTTATGTTTTGACACACCTCTTAACATCAATTTGTTCAAATGTACAGCTCGGGTGGAGATGACTGGAAACCCTTTCACCCACCCTAAAAATAGACATTTTTTCTTTACTTAAAAAGCAGCCATTGTTATGGTACTATTGGGATGCTTGGGGCTAGGGAATATATTCTAGTTGAGTCCCCACTCACCAAGACCAATATTAGCTGTGGTATATCTATGACATCATCATCATCATCAACATAATCTTATAGCATAGATTCCCTTATTCCTATCATCCATTGCTCCTAGAAAGTCCTCTAGACGGCACCCAGTGTCCATACAGAGCTGATGAATGTTTCTGCTGATCTGCCAACACTGGTGTGTCCATGTGTAAGAGTCCATAGGAGAGTATCACTTATGAGTTCATCCTTACTTCTCTAGCAGTACCCAGCATGTCTTGCTTATCTTACTTGGATGGTTAGTGAGATGAAAGGTTAGTGGCCATACAGCTGCTTTTTTGAGGGGTGCTGTTCACAGAATTTGTTCAAAACAGCATGTAGCATCCTTGTGTAGTTCCCATCAAGCTTTTTCTTGAATTACAATGGCCCCCACTCCCTGCTGGTTTCCACTGTTTCACTTACTTGTAGGTGTCTTGTGTAGAATCCTAAACTGCATCTGGTGGTGAGGCTCCAGTTCTGGAGCTCTGTGGAGTGTGGAGTCACCTCTTCATTGCCATTACTCCCAGGTTCACTCAGACCCAGAGTGGTAGTACCTGTTAGGGTCCTATCTATGGGTCAAATAGATCTGTTTGAGATAATAATTTATTCAGCTTTTTAGAATGTTTAAAATTATTGTGAAGCTATAATTGTTTACAAATGATTGTTATTAATTACTTGAAACAATTTACAAACCCCTCTGCACGAGCAGGATGCGACACAAGGTCAATTTCTTAAGCGTAGTTTAACAGGTTTGAATTCAGAGTTTTCCTTCTCCTAGACCGGTTGCCTAACCAAGGTTAAAGAGCCCAGTCTACCCTACTATTTAACCATAGCTGGTGGGAGAGTAGGATTCATACCTTTCCCAAGGGTATTAGCACTAAGTGAAATGCAATTACCACGCCCGGGATTTGAACTCAGGGCGACGAGTCCATTTCCCATGACTTTAACCATTACACCACGCGCTTCCTAATATTTTTGGTATAGGGTGTGCTGAAGACCACTGCTTTTATTTATAAACTGTCCCAAATCAGCATTGGCTGAATTGACCAATTAAAATGCCCAAACATGTATTTAATTTACTATTTAAAGGCGTTGATAAATTGTCCTACAATTGCTCACTGGATGTACAGACAAACAGACGAGTATTATACAACTCTTTAAAACGGATCAGTTGACGAGGATTAAAACTGATACTACATCTTTCTACTTCAAGAAAGGACCAAACTTTATGCCACAAGGGATCTCCACTGTATAAACTGCTTTCACCTACAGCCCTAAAATGGCTACACGAATCGTAACAAGGTTTGAATTCAGAGTTTTCTTTCTCTTGTGGATAGGTTTGGTTTGGTTTGGTTTGGTTTCTTTGTTTAATGGGATATCAACCTTTGTGGGTTATTTAATACCAAAGCCACCCTTGTAGAAGAAGAATACTGGTACTGGTGAAAAAAAGAACTGACTTTGGTATTAGATAACCCAACAAAGTTTTATATGCTGTAAAACCAATCAACCAGCCAGCCAGCCAGCCAACACATAAATTAATAAACTCCCACACGTTTTTTTTTTTTAATAGAAAGTTAATTTACTTCTAAACCAATCAAAGCGGTATTATATTATTTCTAGCGGAACATTACACAATCAAAATGGATTAAAATGGATGTTTTAATTGAATCACCAACCTCACAATAGAGTCTTCTTAACTTAACAAGTGGAATGTCGGTCTAGAGGAATGTTAATAATATACAATCAGCTTTACATATTTGCAAAAGACTCTTTAAAAATTTTTTTAGACACGGAGATAAATGTTTGGGGTGGCAAGTGGTTTAATGTTTTAGGTTAAAAGGTAGCTGTGGTTATTCTCGGTGCGTGTTTAACCCCATCATATCTGGTGGTTGCGCTGAAAAGGAAGGAATTCAAGCAAAGAAAAGGAAGAGACAAAGACAAAAGGTAGTTTTAAGATTTAGGCTTTATTTACGTGTCATAGCCACCACATGGCAGGGAAATATCTCCCTAGCCAGTAGTAATGTCTAGAGACAGTTAAGGTCTGAGTCAGAATGGCTGAGAGATTCTCTTGGGGGTCAGAAGTGGGTCCTTTTTCCCACACATGCTTAAAGGGTTCTTCCGGTGAAGGCTCATGGGAGTGTCATTTTTTTATTTTTTTATTTTATTTTAATCCCCACAAATGCTATCTGGGTGGGGGACAGGCTGCCTGGAGTAAGTTTATTTATTTTTGTATGCCTGTTGACTATATTTAAAAGTAAAACAATACACTCTACCACTATAGTATGCTTTATAAATTTAAAATTACATTATCCGGGGATTGGGTGGGGGAAGCTGCCTGGGGTAATTTTATTTATTTTTGTAACCCTGATGACTCTACTTAACACGGAGAAAAGTAAAACATTACACTCTAATACAACAGTATTTTTTATGAATTTAGAATTATATTATCTGGGTGGAGGGGTGGGGAGGCAAGTTGCCTGGGGTGAGTTTAAATTTCAAATTATATTAGCAATGTTCTCTAAAATACACAACCACAGGGAGTGAGAGACAGGCAATCCAGTACATGTACAGCAGTCATTTACTAAACTTATCCTAGGTTGGTATAAGGACAAAACTATGGAGCATCCAGTGAGAATCAAACTTATTAACAATGGTCTTCTAGCCTAGCCTGCAAACCATTATACTGTAGCGTTGGTTTCGTATTTGCCTGGGGGAGTTGTCTGCCCGTTTAGTTTGCTGGTGCCCACTTGGTGCCGTTTATATTTAAGCGGCTGGTTCAAACGCTTCTCTCTCTCTTTTTCTGTTCCTGATACTACGAGACACATGGGTTAGTTAAGGTCTATCCCATGTGTCTCGTAGTTACTGGAACAGGAAAAGAGAGAGAAGCATTTGAACCAGGCACTTAAATACTATCGCTCCTAGCGGGCACCAGCAAACTAAACAGGCAGACAACTCAACGGGAAGATAATCCCTACAATACCATGCTTTTTACCTAATGATTAAGTTGTAACAGTGATAACATTTTAAAAGATTGAAATCTATTTCCTCAAAAGAAGGAATTGATTTGAATGAGTCCCCGGGAAATTTGATGAATCCCAACTAAAGTTTCTGAATAAATTGCAGAGTTTTTATCGATGAACAACTAAAGATGTCTAGCCCCTACCTTCTACCCCATATAGTGTAATTCGTTTCCAAAAAAATATTGAAATGTATTTACAGTTAGCTGGAAATAGTGGGGGAAGAAAAAAACAACACTGCGATGTATGGATATGATTTTTCTGCGTCCTTTTAGATTTTTATGCGTCAGTGACGCAGAACGCATACATATCAGCATCTCTGGATGGCCCTTAGGTTAGACAGGAGGTCAGAGAGGCCCCCTCCGATCAATCAGATTGTCCTAACCCTATTGCCCTTATGGTAAATCCCCACCCTTTTTATCATATATGTGCAAGAAGGTGGTAGCTGAGGGTATGACATTAAACTCCATCTGATGGTGAAGTTCCAATTCTGGAGATCTGGAGGAATGTGGAGCATCCCTTGATCACCATTCCCAGATTCACTCTGACCCAGAGTGGTAGTACCTGTTAGGGTCCCATCGATTTTTCTACGTCCTTTTAGATTTTAAGGTCAATTGTATTTAGCCTTAATGGGGTATACAAAAATAACTTATCATGTGGGAGATATATTAAGCTGATAATAATAACTACATTTTTGTGAGGATTTTCATTCATTCTTATGATTGCACATATATGACACAAATATTAAAAGCATATAAAGAAATTCATTGAAAATTAATATACTATAGGAATCCATTTGAAATTGTTTTACTATAGAAATGCATTGAGAATTATCATAGATAGGGTTTATTAACCAAATATATAAAAAATAGTCATTTGTACTAGTGTTTATATAGAGAGAGACACAAATATTAAAAGCTTATATGAAAAAGAATTAAAAATCGTTTTACTATAGAAATCCATTGCAAAATATTTAACTAAGAAAGGAATTATTAAAAAAATAAACCAAAATTTTCATTCCCTCTGATGTTTATATCTAAAGTGATGCAGCAAATTTTTGTAGTTAGAGAAAAAAATGTGAAACAATAATCGCAGCTGAATTTTAAGGTCAATTGTATTTAGCCCTAATATATGATAAAATATGCGATAAAAATGCATTGAAAATGATTTTATGATAAAAATGCATTGAAAATGATTTTACAATAAAAATGCATTGATAATGATTTTACAATAAAAATGTATTGAAGATGATTTTACGATAAAAATGCATTGAAAAGGATTTTATAATAAAAATACATTGAAAATGATTTTGCGATAAAAATGCATTGAAAATGATTTTACGATAAAAATGCATTGAAAATGATTTTACGATAAAAATGCATTGAAAATGATTTTGAAAAAATTGAAAATGATTTTACAATAAAATGCATTGAAAATGATTTTACGATAAAAATGCATTGAAAATGATTTTACAATAAAATGCATTGAAATGATTTTACAAAAAAATGAAAATGATTTATGATAAAAATGCATTGAAAAAAATGCATTGAAAATGATTTTACGATAAAAATGCATTGAAAATGATTTTACGATAAAAATGCATTGAAAATGATTTTTAAAAATGATAAAAATGCATTGAATAATTTTACAATAAAAATGCATTGAAAATAATTTTACAATAAAAATGCATTGAAAATAATTTTACAATAAAAATGCATTGAAAATGATTTTACAATAAAAATGGACTGAAAATGATTTTACAATAAAAAAATGTATTGGAAATTCCGTGTTTATTTTTTTATCACTATCCATTACTTGTAAAATACCAAATCTATTACTTTACCTTAGTCATTCTAGTACTAATGTCCTAAATATTCTAATCAGTAGAGAAAAAAATCAATGATGATGCATAAAATTTTGCAGTTGGGAACATGACAATTACTTTAACATTCACACTCAATGATATGCATTGAAAATCAGGGAAAAGGAAATTGTCAGTGGTCATGTATCAAGTTTTACTGAGAAAATAAGACTATTATACACACACACATATATATCCCAGCTGGAGGTAGCCTGTTAATGTCTAGCCACGCTGATGTGACTTGATACATCAAAACACAGTGTCTGTGGATGACTATATATATGTATATATATATATATATATATATATATATAAATACATATATATATATATTCACACGATATACACACACGCACATATATATATATATATATATATATATATATATATATATATATATCTGTTCAGTGAAAAACATCTTTTAGTTAAATTCGTTTGAGATGTTATTATATACATGTGAGGAATTTTAAAAAAAAAGTGTGTATATATATATATATATATATATATATATATACACAACTTTTTTTTTAAATTCCTCACTTTATATAAGAACATCTCAAACGAATTTAACTAAAAGATGTTTTTCACTGAACAGATGGACTCAGCACTTCTAATAAATTTCTCTGCTCGATTTATTGTGGCTTGTCAAAATTTATTCCTGACGATGACCTAAGGTCAAAACTAGTTGAGAACAATCAAAAAATAAATAACATAAAAGAAATATTCCTGTTTGTCTTATCACTTTTTGTATATATATATATATATATATATATATATATATATATATATATATATATATATATATATATATATATATATATATATATATATAGTCATCCGCTGACACAGTGTTTCAACGTTTATGTTTCATCAGTGTGGCTAAAAAACCCAACTGAATTTTTGTCAGTCCAGCTTCTTACCGTCTCGGCCGTTGGTAACTGTCAGTAAGAGGCGAACAATTAACTGATGCTTCCTTAGATGTATGTTTTTACAATCACCAGAGAAGTAAACAACAGGAGTGTAATGCCTTACACTAAGCGGTGAAAGTTCAATTAACATCCTCTCTAAAGAGCTCTACTGGATATTGGGAGCATATATATATGTGTGTGCTGAAGCTCTCTCATTGCACACAACATATAAGTGTCCCACGGTTCAGTCAAAGATGTGACAAAGGGGTGACCGTTTGTGCAGGACCAGCCACACAGAAGAATGAGGAATTAGTGTGCCACAGATTCTCCAGATCAACACTCTTTGATGGCTGAGCAATCCATAACATGCAACAATGAGGTTTGCTATGAGGGCAATAGAGTCGGGACAATCATATAAGCACTAGGGGTTGATGTGATCAGCCGATTGATCGGAGGGGGCCTCTCTGACTGCCCGTCTAGCCTAAGTAAGGGCCAAAGTGGGGTGTTGCATGTCATGGACTGCTCATCCACCTGGATTCCATCCTTAACCATCACAGGTCGCTACACACAGCCAACAGGTGGCCCCATTAGGGGAGGGAGGTATTACCTCTCAGCAGACGTGTAGTCAGTGTTTTCTGATGTCCTGGCTGACAGGGCGCACAATAAAAAGGCATCGAAATATAGGAAATAACCAAAAGTAGATAAAGAAAGGAGAACTGATCCTTTTTTTAGTGACAAGGCATCAGTGAAAGAAGCAGAGGCAGAAGAAGAAAGAAAGAAAGAAGCAAATATAGGAGAAAGGAAGGAAAGGAAAAAGGAGGGGGAAAAGAGAATAATCAACAGTGAGTTGTCATCTGAAGGTCCCTGGTTCAATCCCGGGTGTAGGCACCAGAGTAAAAGCTATTGGAAATTTCAGTTCTCTTTTGTCTAGTTTCTTTCAGACTGCATTAAATACAAACAACATTTTATGTCTCTTCAAATAATAATTGGCATTTGTCAATCAAGTGGGTAAAATCTTCAGTTGCCAAGCAACCAAGTGGACAGTAAGTATCATAGATCTACTCTCTTATTATTTTCTTAGTGCTTTTTATAACAAACTATAAGCATGTCTATATTATCATCATTTCGTCTCTGCCAATAATTAATTTTCAACTGGATAACCTGTAAACAGTATATGATGATTTTGACACTTCTATTTATAATTAGCATATAATAGTTATTTCCATATCATGGAGAATTTGGATGAGTAAATGCATGCAGACCCTTCAAAATAATACAGAAATATATATATATATATATATATATATATATATATATATATATATATATATATATATATATATATATATATATATATATATATATATATATATATATATATATATATATATATATATATATATATGTATATAAAAGTAATTGGTAATTTGCTTGAAGCATTGTTAAGTATGTTATAATATATTAATGATTTGAAGGCAATTATAATGCATATAAAAAATAAAAACAAAAAGATGTTATTTTTGTCTTATCGATTTCAAAGTAAAACTTTATCTTCAGAGATGGTTATCAGAAATGTACGTGCCTCAGTCTTTTTTTGTGTGGTTATATTTTTTTTTTGTCCTCTTCTTCTCTTTTTTCTTTCTCCTCCTTTCTTTTTTCTTTATGTTATGAATGAAATGGGCGAATAACTGTAATTTCTTATTTTTGGAATATCTGTTGAGAACAAATGTTTGAACCCCTATGCATGTATATGTATCCAATATTGTCTGGCTATCTTCCGGTGAATATTGCAACAAAGTAGCTATGTTGAATTCAAAATAAAAACGGTCACATAGAAAAATTCATATACTTAGCTTTTTTTTTTTTTTTTTTTCTAATTTTTTCTTTTTTTCTTTTTTTTCAGTTGTAAAATAAAAAAAATGTATTAATTTAATTAGATGAACCAGTAAATAAATAAATAAAAGATTATCTTTAATTATATATTAGGAGGATTGAAATAAAATTTAAGAAAAATATGTTTTATGAGTATTTTTAAAAAATTTCAAATAGATTAAATATTATATATTAATTATATATTAAAATCTTATATAATAATTATATATTAGGATTGATGCAAAATTTAAGAAAACTATGTTTTATTTTTTAAATTTCAAATAGATTAAATATTATAAATTAAATATTTAAATTACAAAAGGCATAGTGTTTTTTTTTTGTTTTGTTATTTTTATATTAATAGTTCTATGTTTTATGAGTATTTTTTTTTTTTTAAATTTCAAATAGATTAAATATTATAAATCAAATATTTAAATTACAAAAGGCATAGTGTTTTTTTTATTTTTTATATTTTTTTTTTATATATTAATAGTTCTAGACTGACCATAATCTTAATAGGGTATTATGGTTTAAAGAAATAATGTCATGGTTTAAAGAAATAATGTCATGTAAAGAAGGTAATAAGTATGTCAATAATGTTAAATTAACCATAATTTTTTTTTATAAATTTATTTTATAAATTTATAAATTTATAAGTTTATAAATGAGTAATGTTAATTTTGCCCACGCTGCAATGTTTCGATCTGTTTCAGTAGATCCTCATCAGTTTCAAATTTCAATTTCAACTGACTGCAAGTCTGCAGTGGTGTAAGGTACATCCTTAAAAAAAAGAGTGTCCTAGACATGACCACAGAATTCCCAGGTGAATGCTCTACCAACTGAACTAAGCCAGCCCTTGAGATATAACAGTGAAAATTATTAGTACATTTAAAACCATATGTTTTTGGAAATTATTTGTATTAAGATAATAATGATAATAATGAAATTTATTGTGTACAGTGCTCAGGTTTACCACAACTCATCAAAGTCTCATGTCTTGTACACAGAATAATGTATTAGTGTCAGGAACATGAACAGTTTACAATAATAATATGCATGTATATATGTGTGCGCGTGTGTGGAGAGGGGCATCCGGCACAGCGTTGGCGGACTACAGGAAGCATGGAGGCTTTGAAAGATGCAGTGTTTCGGGAGCCTACAACGGACGGGGGCAGCTTATTCCATGCCTCGACAATTCTGAGCGTGAAAAAATGTTTCCGAAAGTCATGTGAGCAATGCTGTTTTATGCGTGTGTGTGCATATGTGTGTAGAGAAGGGCATCAGGCACAGCGTTGGCAGACTACAGGAAGCATGGAGGCTTTGAAAGATGCAGTGTTTCGGCAGCCTACAACGGACGCGGGCAGCTTATTCCATGCCTCGACAATTCTGAGCGTGAAAAAATGTTTCCGGAAGTCATGTGAGCAATGCTGTTTTCTGACTTTGTAGGCATGCCCACGTGTGTTAAAAACATGGAGATCAAAAAGGTGCTCATGGTTGCTGTTGTTAAGATGATTAATGACCTTATGAGCGTTTACCAGGTCAGTTGCCAGACGCCAAAGTTTAGTTATTTAAAGCTATAATTGTTTACAAATGATTATAATTAGTTACTTGAAACCATTTCTGCTTGTAAAAAAAGACTGGCTTTGACATTAGTTTTGGTTTGGTTTGGTTTGTTTTACAGCATATCAACGTCGTTGGGTCATTTGATGCCAACAAAGTTTTGAAATAAATTCATTCCTAATGGATACTCAACTTATAAACACATTTTCCTATTTAAACAATAGATGGGACCTAACAGATACTACCACTCAGAGTGGACCAGGGAGCCATGGTGATGAAGGGGTGTTCCACATTCTCCAGACCTCCAGAACTGGAACCTCACCATCAGATAGAGTTTGTCATACCCAGGACAAGAAGACCCTCAGCTACCGCCTTCTAGCACCCATCTATACATATATAAAGGACAGTTGTGTGTATATGTATGTCCGGAGGTAACTTTGAAAATAAAACAATTAACAACAAAGTAAATATATATATATACACATTAAATATCACCAGGGTTTGGTTTTTGAGCAAAATTGATTTATATTCGTGAACATAATTAAAAAATAAAATTTAAATGCTAACAGCATGGATTTTTTTTTTTCATTTAATATTTTAGATAGTAGACATTAACATTTCTTTTCAGAATAGTTGGATCAAGGTCTATTTTTTTACATAGAGATTTAAATGGGACATCCCACAAGGATTCAACTCACGATTCAGTAATAATGGATCTTCGTGACTAACTTTAAAAAAATCCCCCTCTACCCAAGCGACGCCGGGTAGCCGCTGCTAGTATGATAGTATCATAGATCTACTCTCTTATTATTTTCTTAGTGCTTTTTATAACAAACTATAAGCATGTCAATATTACCATCATTTCGTCTCTGCCAATAATTAATTTTCAACTGGATAACCTGTAAACAGTCTATGATGATTTTGACACTTCTATTTATAATTAGCATATAATAGTTATTTCCATATTATGGAGAATTTGGATGAGTAAATGCATGCAGACCCTCCAAAATAATACAGAAATATATATATATATGTATATATATGTATATATATATATATATATATATATATATATATAAGATTTTTGGATGTTTATTTTTTAGAAACATTTTTGAATAAAGTATATATTATATTTTTGCTTGAAGGCAATTACAATGCATGTATCACATAAAATCCGATATGTTTTTAAATTTTTTTTTATAGAAAATGAACTTGACAAGTGTAATCCCGGCAAAGGATCGCTTGGTGTGTAGAACATCGTACCGACTGTTTTGACTTTATTAAGTCTCATCAGCGATGTATACTAACGACTTCCCTCCGACAGAAATCGAAACCAGGACCTCAGCAGGCATAGTCAAAGACCATATCGCCTCGGCCACAGTAAACAGCTAACTATCCCTGCAAAATTGACCTTGTCAAATGATACTTACATGCCTCTACCATAATAGGTAAGGGGACGTTACGCTCTTAGGCGAAGTGAATAAGATTTTTGGATGTTTGTTTTTTAGAAGCATTGTTGATTAAGTATATATTATACTTTTGCTTGAAGGCAATTACAATGCATGTATTGCATAAAATTCGATACTTTTAAAAAAAAATTTTTTATAGAAAATGAACTTGACAAGTGTAATCCCGACAAAGGATCGCTCGGTGTGTAGAACATCGTACAGACTGTTTCAACTTGTTTCCAAAATACATATATAAAGGACAGTTGTGTGTATATGTATGGCCGGAGGAAACTTTGAAAATAAAACAATTAACAACAAAGTAAATATATATATACACACATTAAATATCACCAGGGTTTGGTTTTTGAGCAAAAACAATAGAGATTTGATTTATATTCGTGAAGATAATTAAAAAATAAAATTTAAATGATAACAGCATGGATTTTTTTTTCATTTAATATTTAGATAGTGGACATTAACATTTCTTTTCAGAGTAGCTGGATCAATGCAAGGTCTATTTTTTTTTACATAGGGATTTAAATGGGACATCCCACGAGGATTCAACTCACGATTCAGTAATAATGAATCTGCGGACTAACTTTTTAAAAAATCCCCCTCTACCCAGGCGACGCCAGGTGGCCACTGCTAGTATGATAAAAAGGGTTGCGGCTTGCCATAAGGGTAATAGGGTTTTGACTTAAGGTAATTCAACAAGGATTGACATTTAAATGCAACTAACGGGGTCAACAAATTTCGTGAGGGTTTACTCAGAGATTTTTAAGAATCTCTTGAGAATCTATCCAGTCAGGGGTCATAAAACCTTTGGGTTTGAGAGGGGTCAGTTTATTTTGGGTCAAGTACTTAATTCAGAGAGAGGATCCTAAACACAAATGCCATAATGAGACAGTCATCATTTGATTACTAGACACACGTACATGTATTGAAATACTTGGTGGTAGGGAACATGCTTAGTCTAGTACCCACTCACCAAGAATTAATATTAGCATTAATATATCCATGGTATACTAAGTAAAAAAGTAAAGTCATCAGGGTGACCTAAAGTCTGTATCAGTCCATCAGGAAGGGAGTCTATCCCCTTTTCACTAGCGCTAGACCAAGGAGATTGTTTATGCGTCTGAGGTGGAGCACCGCAACCTACTATCAGTTTCCTACTTTATGACTCAGATCTCTGTCCTACTCATACGCTGAGTTGGCGAGGGCCAGTATTGAACTAGGAACCTTGTGGTTTCTAGTCGAACGCTCTACCGACTGAGCTGACCCGGCCCCTGATATACTAATACAGAATAAACACACGAATACAAGATAAGCTTATTTGCACATACAGGAAAATTTAATATATATATAATATACGTACAAGAGAGGCCGGTTTAGCTCAGTCGGTAGAGCATCCGTCGAAGAAGAAGAAGAAGAAGAAGAAGAAGAATCATCATCATCATCATCATCATCATTTATGTAATGAATTTTGTGACTAAGAATCGAAACTCGACATGAGAAATAATTTTTGGTTCATAACATTGTTTTTTTTAAATTTTGAATCATAAAAACTGTATACTGAATTTTCCTTCTTTTACGGAAATTTCATATTGCTAATCATTAATTTAAAAAAAAATTATTTCTATCAGAGAAAGGATGTCACATGATCAAAGAGTTAAAATGAAATGCTTCAGAATCAATCAGCCTAGTTTCCAAAATTCAATCTTTTTTATTGTTCAATATCAATGATTCTTTTAAATCTAAAAAGAAAAAGAAAGAAATAATCTATAAATAAATTGAATGGAATTTGAGAAATGTAGTTGGGGCAACGTTAACAAAAGATCTACTTTGAATTCTATGGACAATGAGATTATTAGAACTGCATGTAGTTTTCATATCCTGATTTTATCTTCATTATCCACATCAACTGGAGTTAAGTTGGAGGCGCGCGTGGTGTAATGGTTAGAGTCATAGTAAATGGAATAGTCAACCCGAGTTCAAATCCTGGACAAAGCTACAGTTCACATAGCGCTAAGGAAAGGTATGGATCCAACTATACTCTTCCTCCAGCTATGAGTAAATAGTAGGGCAGACTACTGTGACATCATACTGAATTCCAACTCCAGTTATACTATCACTTTCAGACTTATACCCTTGGGAAAGGTATGAACCCCTCATTCCCCCAGCTATGGGTTAAATAGTACCTCTACTGTTCTTCTACACTATTACATTCACTTTAGGACTAATACCCTTGGGAAAGGTATGAACCCCTTCATCCCCCCAGCTATGGGTTAAATAGTACCTCTACTGTTCTTCTAACTGTTGTTGGGTTAGTAAATGAAGTTGGAGTGGAACTTCTGTCCACTCCAACTTCGTTTAGTAACCCAACAACACTATTACATTCACTTTGGGACTAATACTCTTGGGAAAGGTATGGACCCCCTCATTCCCCCAGCTACAACTACTTTTCTTCTACATTAAACAATGAAATCAAACCAAACCTTAATGTGTACTGGAAATCAATTCATTGACATTCTAGAGTCTTGCTAAAGAATTAATAAATTTCATAATATTTATAATGTAATTATAATAATATAATATTGATATAATATTGTTGTTGTTGTTGGCATCCTTCCGTCTACTAAAGACGATAGCGTAGTGTTCACTTTTTTTTTCTTCCTTCTTTTATCTGCAACTGCATGAGTGGCTGAACAACCCAATTTTTGAATGGCAATCTCTGGTGCAGTGACTGCGAACACTTTGGCTGCCAGGTTGAATGCCTTCGTTAGTCTATGAATGTGGTGTAGAGTGGCATCTGCTCTCCTGGCACTTTTCCTGCAACTGGCATAGTGAGAAGATCATGTCCACGGTTGCCCAGCTTTGCTAGGAAGCCACACTGTGATTCTGGATAGATATGAGATGCAAGAGCCTGCAGACGCGCCAGTGTTGCAGTCGCTCCGATTCCTTTGTTCTTGTATAAGGTGACGATGGTAGCATCCCGCTTGTGCTGAGGATGTGTCCTTGTTCCCAGCAGTGCAGAGTAGTTTGTGTAGTGGTTGGAGCAGCGCTGCCCTCCTGCTTTCAAGACCTCTGCTGGTATGCCGTCACTCCCGGTTGCTTTCCTATCAGCAAGGCGGTCCTCTCCATTTTGTAGTGGAAAACTACGTAGCCTGGGCAGGTTGTTATGGAGGATGAGCTGCTGCCTAAGCAGCAGATCCTCCCCCACCACATAATTATAATAATATGATATTAATATTAATTAATTGTATTATAATATAAGTCCAAATGATTAATTATTTGTCACTTATTATTCTAATTAAAAGTTATTATTCTATGTTTTAATTTAACATGAAATAATTTTCACTTATTATTCTAATTATTTTTCCCTTATGATTAATTGTATCATAATTGTACTATAACATAATTTTTCAATATAATAATATAATTTTATGATATTTTTTAGCTGGGTAAAATGCAACATTAATAAATATTGTTTGCTGGCAAGCATCTGCTGTTGGTGCAATTGGCAACGAGGTCAAGTCTAAGTGTCAGAATGAGGCTACCCAGGGATGATATCACCTAAGTATGAACTGAACTGACAGATTCAAAAAGATTATAGAACTTGATAAGATCAGGATTAACAGAGTTGATCTCTTTTCTGAACCACAGCTCAATTGTGCAACAGTTCAGCTCAAACCACTTGAACTCTATTTCAAACACTACCCATAATCCCTTAAATGGAGAGCTTCCTAGACAAATGGGGATTGTGGAGTACCCCTTCATCACCATTACTCCCAGGTCCATTGATGATGATGATGATGATGATGATATATTTTGGCAGAAATATGTTTTTATATATCTATATTGTAAACTAGTCCACATTAAGTGCTCCAAAACATATACATAAACATGTGTGTGTGTGTGTGTGTTTACTGATGCTTATATACATATATATATCTATATATACATATATATAGATAGATAAAAGATCCAGGAGAAAGCTCTAACCGCATCAGCGTGGATATGGCAGTCCTATGTTGTGACATCAAACCGACAAAGTCTGGTGGCATCGTGAGATACTGCTGGGGCGCTCTGGGTTACTGGTAATGATGCTTCGGCCCTTGAAACCATGCCTGAACCCAGAGTCATCATCTGATGAAGGCTTTGTTGGTTGCAATGCTACTGTGTAAATAGCAGTCATTGTATGAAGATTATTGTATATATATATGTGGATAACTATATATATATATATATGTGTGTGTGTGTGTGTGTGTGTGTGTATATATGTGGATGATATATATATATATATATATATATATATATATATATATATATATATATATATATATATATATATCATCCACAGACACCATGTTTCGACGTATTAAATCTGTTCAGTGTGGCTAGACATTAGCAGGCTACCTCCAGCCAGGAAACCTGATCGACTTATCATCAGTCAGGCTTCTTAATCACTCGGTCATCATAAGCACTTACAGTCTGGCGAGGATTTTAACAGATAAATACATATCTATGTATATATTTAAATGCTGCCAGAGAGTGCTCCATCCGTTTTATAGGAGAGCATTGCCTTTAAAGCTTAGTCGGCAGTCATCAGCAAAACACCTCTTCTAAGTGACCAACCACCAGGGATGGGGAGCATATATATATATATATTGGATTGTTTGAAATATGCCTCCTATTTTGTTTCGGGAATGCTAAGTTAAAAGAATTGGAATTTATGAGGTTATATGAAGGGGAACCTGAAAAAAAAAATTAACCCTTGACTAAAAATGACCAGTCAGAAGGAATAAAAGAAAAGAAAAAATTCCAACAGCTGAAGCAGTAAATTGGCCAATCACGACCCTGCTTAGTAAGAATCTATTGAGGGCACTAAACCACCCAGAGAGTCATCATCATCATCAACCAGTCAAAAATGTTGTTTTTATTCAAAGCGAGAACAAGAAGGTGGCACCTATCAGCTGGCAATCTAAAAAGTTGGACAGAGTTAGAAAAAGTCCACTAGCATCTGAAACTTTGGCATTAAGTGAGGCAGCAGATGCAGGATTCTTCATTTCTTCTTTGCTACAAGAAACTTTTGGTATGGCTGTACTACCACCAGTACGATGCTATACAGATAATATATCACTAACTAGTGCTTTAGGCACTACAAATATTGTTAGTGATAGAAGATTGAGAGTGGACATGACAAGATTGAGGGAAATGGTATCAGAGAGGGAAACTGAGGTATTTTGGGTAGATGGGAAACTACAACTGGCAGATCCCTTGACCAAAAGAGGAGCATCTATGCTAAAATTGCTAGAGGTACTTGATACATCCCAACTTTAAAAAAAAGAAAAGAAAAAAAGAGCTGCAATGTAGATTATGAGTTATCTCCTTTGGACTGTTTCAGTTGAAGGAACTCTTTAGCAAAAGAGTTAGAAAGTTAGCTGGCAACTGACTACATATACGATGATCGTCCACCATTACAGTGACTGCTATTAGACTGCCTATTGACAAAAAACACCACCAACCCCTAAGATGAAGAGATGAACTGAAACCTGATATCTTGACAGGAATCCCAAGAAAAAAGTATATATAAAGCCTCATGAATTATCTGTGTATCATTTTTAATAAAGTTAGCAGTCTGATGAAAGTCATAGGTATACACAGATACCTGTGGGATGAAATAGATCTATAACCGCAAAATGGCCAATTTTTAAGCTTTTTTCTTTACAATATATATATATATATATATATGGAGGCGCGTGGTTAGAGTCGTGGAAAATAGATTCGTCGGTTCGAGTTCAATTCCTAGACAAAGCTGTTGGCATTTCACATAGCGCTAATACCCGTGGAATATATATATGAATCCATATATTCTCCCTCCAGCTATGGGTTAAATAGTAGGGCAGACTGAGCTCTTTAACCTTGGGTAGGTAACCAGTCTAGGAGAGGGATAACTCTGAATTCAAAATTCCTGAGGTCAATCATTGATTGGGTTCGTGGCATTCCTTGATGCACCAATTCTTTCCTATCGACTGTGCCAAAAAGTGTGGAATGGTCCTACACAAGCCTTCACCACTATAAACAAATCACTGTGTTGGTTGTTCACTGGATGAACACTCATGCGTCGAAATTCGACAGGAGTCCATTTTTAAAAAAATGTTATATATATATATATATATATATATATATATATATATATATATATAAGATTAAACATAAATGCATATGTTTTTAATTCAATTAATTTGCACTTTTTATCTTAATGGAAGTTTCCCCCCGCCCAGTTTTTTTAACTTGACATTAAAACAATGCATTCTTATCTTAGTTTTTACAGTCAAACTTACATTCATCAAGTGCATCTTTTAGCACAATTTAAAATTCAAAAACATCAATTTTTATTTTTCTCTTTCTTATCACCTTGAAAACACAGAAACAATCATTCTCAGTCAAGATGTTATAGCTTCTGGGTTTTAGGTCAATAATTTAAGTAGAATTACTGGCTAAGAACCCACCCTATATTGTGGAATTATAATATGAAGAAAAACTCTTAATTCAAACCTGTTAAACTCTGCTTAAGAAATTGACCTTGTGTCATATCCCACCCATGCAGAGGGGTTGGTAAAAATATATATTGTGGAATTTTAAATCACACTAGACAACCCAACACACACACATATATATACATACACACACACACACACATATATATATAAACACATATACACACACATATATATACACACACACATATGTATATACACATACACACACACACATATATATATATATATATATATATAATAATGAATGGAGGCGCATGGTCTAATGATTAGCATCATAGGAAATGGACTCGTCAATCTGAGTTCAATTCCTGGACAAAGCTGTTTGCATTTCACATAGCGATAATACCCTTGGGAAAGGTATGAATCCAATTCTCCCTCCAGCTATGGGTAAATAGCAAGACAGACTGGGCTCTTTAACCATAGCTAGCTAACTAGTAGGAGAAGGAAAACTCTGAATTCAAACCTGTTAAACTCCACTTAAGAAATTGACCTTGTGTTGCATCCTGCTCATGGGGAGGGGTTAGTAAATATCTATTAATAATGGAGATTCACTTCCGGTTTTTGTCTGTAACAAAAATTACATCACTGCTTACGTCACATTACCCAAAATTGTCATAACATAGAATAAATACACTCAAAATTAGAACATGCAACATTAGACAGTTCTCATTGTTTTTTAAAACAAGTTTTTAATAAATACATGACTGGTATTATATATCTATATATAGTTTGTTTTATTTTAATACATATTTAAAGTTTACATTTCTATAAGTATTTATATAAGTATTTCTATAAGTATTTATCAAAAAATGGCTAAAAATGGCCAAGAATGGCCTTTTCATTTCATGTACAAATAAAGTGCCAAACTAATATGATTTTCTAATAGAGTTCAATGAGGAGTATCACATAGTAAGAGATGGTTGAGTTCGCTTGAGAATTGGGGGAGATATGGGGCTTCAAAGGTGCCCCCAAAATGCCATTTTTCAGCCATTATAAGTCTACGTATTTTGATGAAAATATACGTTATCGATTTTATTGTTTTTTCTCATGGATTCTAATGCCTTGAATTTACTGATGGTGAAAAAAATGCTCAATTCGGAGTTTTAGGTGACTTTTGAGGCCTGATAATTCCCCTGAGAGTGGGCAAAAATGGCCAATTTCGTGTACAAATAAAGTGCCAATTTAATATGATTTTCTGATAGAGTTCGATGAGGAGTATCACATAATAGTAGTAATTCTCCGAGTGTATCTTAGCTCTGTATGTTAGCTTCTCGTAGCTAATATCTCCCATGTCCTCTAGACTGTCTCTATATATCTCCTGCTGTAATGCACATATGTAAATGAGATAACACGCCATTGGCTACCTCACTACAAAAACAAAAAACTAGATGGCGATCAAAATTTAAACAAATCCATAAACCTAACCAGGTGATATGCAACCATGTCAAAATCTTGCGGAAAAATAAAAATAAGGATAGTATGGGTTCTGTTAGAAATGGGTGTAAAACATGCTATAGGAGAAGGACTGCCCACAAATATTACACCAAAAAAGTAACCAGCTGAATCATTCCCAGAATAACTGTTTTCCTAAGAAAGAACATCTTGGAAAAAGTAAGACTAAGTTAAATAGAAAACCTAGGAATAGGAAAAAAGAAACCAGGAAAGGTGTTAAAATCCAAAGAAAAGGGAAATATATGGTTTGTAAATTAGCGTCTTCGGAACAGAAGAATAGTAGAAACCAAGTCCTGGTAAAAGACATCAGTAAACCACACAAACTTAAGTTTACTCAAAACAATAGAGATGAAGAGGCCAAAACAGCGAAAAAGAATTGGAGACATCGCTGCTGTATTGAAAAACTAGTTTTTACCAAATATAGGGACAGAGGTGTCTGAGGCCGCTGTGATAGGAAGATGATTAGGGAAGGACTGCATAGGTCCAGATAGGGGGGGAAAGTTCTAGTTCAGTGCATGTCATTTTTTTCTGTATGAAAATAAATTTTACATTTTTGGAAAGATAATTCAATGACGGAACATATGTAAAAAAAAACAAATCAATACTAGAACAGGTTTGGTAATAAGGCGTCTTAAACCTTGAAACTTAAGTCTCGTAAATAAGAAAAAAATATGTATCTTTTTTTATTTTTCTAAATTGTTAGATTATTTTCTAAGGAATTTTATATTAAAAGTTCCTGCTGTCTACTTATTTATTTATTTTTTTTAGGGATTTTAAAATTTATAAAATGTAGAATAAATACTTTTGTTTAGTGTATAGCAAAATCATATTTTTTTAATTGAAAAAAATATTGTATAAAAAATATTTAGCTAAACATAATGACACAATATAGTACAGTCTTTATAAAAAAATATTGAAAATAATGTTTGAATTAAAAATTGTCGTCAGTTTTATTAATGGAAGTATGTAGGAGACATAATATTCTAGGGACTGGCAAAAAAATCAGCTTCTACGAGTTTTAAAAGCGAATTAAAATTAATTAAATCTATTATTTAAGGTCAAACTTTGTCTAAATCGATAAGTAGTAATATAATGACCATCATTAAAAAAAGAAAAATATCATTACATATGCAGTTTATTTTTAAAAGATTTAATTAAATTTTCAGTATTGATTTATCAATTAATGAATTTTATAATGCATCAGTTATTTTATTTCAAAACTTTAATTTAGTATTTTTGCTATGAAAAATTTATAAAATTCATTTCAAATAAAAATATTCGGATTTTAAGTTTAAAATGTTATATTTTTAGATTTTAGAAATAAATATCTATTCAATGCAAATCTTATTTTAGATACATAAAGTAATAAGTTTTGAAGAAAAACTCAATTGAAAATGTACCCCTCCCCTTTTTAAGCAGAAAAAATATCGATGTATAATTTTTTCTTTTGTAAGATAATAGCTAATTAAATAATTATCGAAATGAGTAAAAAAAAAATCTCCAAAAATTAATTATTTATTATTTTTTTACATTTTATTTTTCGATTTTCGGTACTTATTTTCTCATAAAACACAACCGTAAACATTTTTTTGTTTCTATTCATAACTTCGGTCTTTTATCTCTTTATTTATACTGTAATTAGTACAATCTAAGACCAACACGAAACATTTTAACGACCCCAACATAAGGGGGGTCAAAATTAAGCGACCTGAAAAAAATGAGAAAGTTTTGAAATAAAATAAATAATGCATTATAAAGATCATTCGTTGATAAATAAACACTGAAAATTTCATTAAAATCCGATAATTCCCTGATTTTTGGTAAATTATTTTCTGTAGGGGGGGCTAAAGTCATTTTGTCAAAAACGCATTTTAGGCTCATTTTGCCAGTAGCTATAATATTCTATTCTTTTTTTTTTTTCATTTTTTTTTTTTAACTGTCGTTGCTGCTGCTGCTGCTGTGAATAATTTCAAATAAGTTCAAATCCGTGACACCAGTAGAGCTCAAACAGTGTTTGTTTGAAGAAATTAATTATTTTTGAAATCAACAATAAAAATTTTTTTAAAAATTACGTGTATAATCCTCCATAAAAAATTACTTGGGTCTAATTGTTCGCGTCAAGATGCGATAACTATATCAACAATAACAAAGATTAAGAATTTACGGGAGTTTAATTTAAAATGCAAATATTTAGGTTATATGTAACTGAATTTTTTTTTTTAACACATAAACTTGGAATTGTTCTTTATATTAACCGTAAAAGAAAACATCTAGAAGTTAATTTTCCATTTTTTATTGACGTTTTAAAATATTTTTTAACAATTTCCACAAGTATGAAAAATCCGCGAATTGAGTATACCTACCCATTATTGACAGGTGAGTGAATTGATTCGTTTTTGACATTTTCAAAACAATATTATTAAAAACGTATATTATGTCTACCTTTTTATTTCGTTTTATTGCTTTGATTGTTATTTGCCAGGAAGTTTTAGTTTTGAACACCAAAGATTTGCCAATCTGGTCGGTCCACCGCGGATAAGTGATTGGTGAATCTGTTGATAATTGTAAATTGTACAATAACGCATAAGTTTTCTTTTACAAATTTAAAAAAAAATTTTTTTTTAGATTGAAATAAATCTCTAAGTATGACTGAGCCTATTCTAGTAGTAACCAGAATTTAACAGGTTTGAATGCAGAATGTCCCTTCTCTTTTTCGTTACAATATCCCGCCTCTTTCTTCATCATCTTCTTCTTCTTCTTCCAGCTATTTCTTCTTCTTCCAGCTATTTCTTCTTCTTCTTCTTCTTCTTCCAGTTATTTCTTCTTCTTCTTCTTCTTCTTCTTCTTCTTCCAGCTATTTCTTCTTCTTTCTTTCTTTCTTCAATGAAACGCATGCAAAAAGTCGTTAAAAATTAAACTTATACAGAAAGCCGTTAAAAAGGTCTGTAAGAAGGAAGGGGTATTTTTGGCGCTTATGAAAGAAGGTCAGTAACGGCTGAACGCTTGATTTAAGTTCAACTGCTGCTGCTGCTGATAAGCCCGTCCAAAAGATGTGACAGGTAGTTGGTTGGTGATATATTTACTTTAATATAGCAACAAATGTAAAACTTTAAATAATTTTCCTGTGAACATTTTTGGGAATAAAGTTTATTCTATAGTAAAAATAGGGCTGAACTTGCACAACGGTCGGAAAATTAAAACGGAAAGTTTTTTGGGGGTCCCCCATGACAGTTTAACTACAGTCTACTCTATGAATGAACTTTTTGCGAATTGGGTTACGGTTTAGGGGTTTGAAGATTAAGGTTGTTTTTTTTTTTTTATTACGTATTGCTTAAAAAAAACAATAAAAAACCCAAAATTACTATACATTTAATGTTGAAAAATATTTTTTAAACCAAATTTTATTGAAATTATACATTGCAATACAAACAACTGAGACTAATGGTTAATTAAATGTATAGTATTTTAAAAAAGCAATATGTAATTAAAAACAACCTTAATCCCCAAACCCCTAAACCGTAACCGAATTCGCAAAATGTTAATTCATAGACTGTAGTTAAACTGTCATGGGGGACCTCCAAAAAACTTTCCGTTTTAATTTTCCGACCGTTGTGCAAGTTCAGACAAAAATAGAACACCTGTTTCTTTGTTGTTGTTTTTTTTTTAAGTGTAATGAAAAAATTATTCTATGTCAATATTGTAACTTTACGGAATAATCATTAAAATAAAAAAACTCTTTTAATCTATTTATTGTTTGTTTGTTCTTTATTTTTATTATTTTATTTTATTTTATTTATTTATTTTTTGAATTGATAATGTTCAGAATTTTCTCTTTGCCTTTTGATACATAAATTTATTGAATTTCCATTATGAAGTGGAATAAATGAGATGAAAGATGTTTCAACATCTCTTGAATCTTCAAGGAATCCAAATTTTAATCCATCTTCTTGAATCCAATATCATTGGAGTAAGTCTCTAAAACATTTTCTGCACATGAAGAGACTGTATTTTCAAATCTTCTGGGGTGAGAAAACCACAAGTTAGTGTGTCCCATTTTTTTTTATCGCAAAGTAGACTGCCGATACAAGTCATGTGAAGAAGTATGATTACAACTACAGATGGAACTCATTGATCTTCAGTGTTCAAAAGATTTGAAACCTGTGGGGATTTTAAAAAATACGAAAATTTAAAAAAAAAATTTTTTTTAAATAAAAAAAACCAACAAGCTCCCATGGGGCCTTGACCAGAAGAACCCCTCTGCGCATGTCTGACAAAAAGGACTGACTCCCTACCCCAAAAAGGATACCTCGGCTATTTGAATTTAGGCCGCAACTGAGTGCAGTCGTTTTCCTGGCCAGGGGCATGTCCCCTTGCTACAGCTGACTATGCCCGTTCAATAAAGCATAAGTCAAAAAACTACTTCTTGCTTTTGTCTCTTTCCTTTTTCGTTCCTTAAATTCCATTTCAGCTTACTACAAGAACAAAGAATTTATTGGGGACTAGATACCAGTACTAACAAACCTAACTTAGCCCCATAAACCCAAGTTTTTTTACTTGCCATTCCTTGATTTAAAAAAAAAAAAAAAAAAAGAAAAGTTCTTCCATTTGGATGATTCCCCCAACTTTATCAACCACACCCAGCAAGTAGTAAGCATATTTGTCACTCCATACTGCTATGAACAATTATTCTCCAAAATGAAGCATTCCAACAATATGCAGCATCCACAACTGTGAAATCATCACCTGTCTGATGTGTTCCATTTGTCAACTTCTTCATTTAACCCTGATATTATATCTTTTTGTTGAGTGATTTTAATGGCATGTCAACCCTTCTCGGGTTATTCTATACCTAAACGTTAAGGAATCATGTTCATTGTGTGTTCATATTTACATATTTTGTCTAGTTGTTTCTTAAGAGTTTTTTTTTTCATGCACACTGTCATGAGACACTATATGCTCCATGGTAAATCATTGTATTCATAGTAAGTCTTATTATTACTAGTATGTTCATAGTATTATATTATATATACAACATTAATATAACATTAACATAATATTAAATATATTAATATAGTAACTGGTTATTATTAGTAAAGTAATAGATTTATAGATTTTAAAAATTTTATAAGACAATATATAATTGTTTATCAATATATATTATATATACTAGTACAAAATAAAAAAACGCCCTCGATGTAAAAATAGATTTTTTGAAACATATTGCCTGAGGGGTGGGAGTAAAAAATTCAATGTCAGCGAGTTTGTACCCTAAGTAAATAAAATCATCAAATTCATTAAAGGATTAAAAAATAAAACAATTTGAAATGTAAACTTTAAATATGTATTAAAATAAAACAAACTATATATAGATATGTGGAGAAAGGTAGACAAACACGGGACAATACCAGTCATGTATTTATTAAAACTTGTTTTAAAAAACAATGAGGAACTGTCTAATGTTGCATGTTCAAATTTTGAGTGTATTTATTCTATGTTATGACAATTTTGGTTAATGTGACGTAAGCAGTGATGTAATTTTTGTTACAGACAAAAACCGGAAGCGAATCTCCATTATCAATGGATATACTGCATAGTGATAACTAATAAATTTGAATTTACAACAATATATAATATTATTTATAAGACATTATAACACAAAATTTATAAGATATTTATATTCATATCTATAAAATTTATAAGATATTTATATTTATAAGACATTATAACACAAAATTTTACTGATGAAAATTCTTTTAATAGTTTTATAGATTTAGTAATAGTAACAGGTTATTATTAGTATAATAACAGGTTATACAACATTAATATAACATTAATAGTATTAATACTAGTATGTTCATTGTAAAAATTTTTATCGATAAGTAAATGTAAATATTTTACCCCCCATCCTTAAAATATCTTTCTTTTTTTTTGGTATTTTCTTTTTATTTTAATTCAAAACAACTGTCACAAATTTTGAATAAATACGACCGTGTTTCAAAAATAAAAACAATCAATAAATTACTAAACAAATACAAATAAAAAATCAAAATGTTTAGATATTCTTTTTATTCTAATATAAAATATTGCTTTCATTTTTTCATAAAAAAAAAAATTTCATTAAAATTAGATAATTCCCTGATTTTTGGTAATTTTTTTTTCAAAACGGGGGAGGGGTAAATTTGTTTTGTAAAAACACAGATTTTTCGACAAATTGGGTATACCTAACTATCACGAGATCTTGCTTTTTGAACAAAATATAACAAAAATTTATATTTGTGAAGATAATTAAAAAATAAAATTTAAATGATAACAGCATGGAATTCTTTGCAATTTAATATTTCAAATAGGAGACATTAATTTTTCTTTTCAGAGTGTCTGGATCAATGCAAGGTCTTTTTTTTTACGTAGGGATTTTAATGGGACATCTTGCATGGATCCAATTCGTGATTCAACAATAATGGATCTGCAAGACTACCTTTTTATCACACACACCCCTTACCCAGGTGATACTCTGTATGCTGCTTCTAGTGTAAGATAAAAGAAAGGCTAGTCAAGAGTTAATAATTATGACAAAACTTTATTTGATAAATCTAATATTGTATAGTACATAGAATAATGTACTAAATGTCAGGAACATGAATAGTGTACAGTAATAATATACATGTAGGTGTCTGTACATATGTGTATGGAGGGGGGGAT
>CM042142.1:111478800-111563800 GCA_023376005.1 Doryteuthis pealeii | reverse complement strand
TCTAGGCTAAATATTGTAAAAACAAGGACTTTTTTGTGAATTTTAGCAGAGGATATTTGATGCTATTTCCTCAAACAATAGTGCAAGTAAAAGATCTAATTTTTGGTATCAGTATTCAGTATATTAACACACAACTTTCACATCCCTGGACAATTTGATATTTTAAAAAAAGTGAAAAATCGACTTACCTTAGTGTACATACAAAAAAAAAATACACAAACATACATACAAACATCATACTTTATTTATTTAAATTATCTCCAATCTTTTATGATTAAATAACGTCCAATGCATTTTAATAGTAAAATCATTTTGAATGCATTTTTATGATATAATTATTTTGGTTGCATTTTTATGTTATAATCATCTTCGATAAATTTTTATAGTAAAATCATTTTCAATAATTTTTATTGTAAAATCATTTTCAATGATTTTTATTGTAAAATCCTTTTCCATGCATTTTTATGGTAAATCATTTTCAATGCATTTTTATTGTAAAATTATTTTCAATAAATTTTTATAATAAGATCATTTTCAATACAAAATTATTTTTAGATGTCATAACAGAAATCTCACCCAAAAAAAAAAAAAAAAAAAAAAATGGCAGAAATGAATTCACTGTGCAATTTATTTATTTGGGGTCTTACTGTATAAACATATTTTATGAAAATATATATATTGACCAACCCTTCCGCATGAGCAGGATGTGATACAAGGTCAATTTCTTAAGCAGAGTTCAACAGGTTTGAATTCAGAGTTTTCCTTCTCCTAGACCGGTTGAAGATCCCAGTCTGCCCTACAATTTATCCATAGCTGGAGGGAGAGTAGGATTCATACCTTTCCCAAGGGTATTAGCGCTAAGTGAAATGCAATTACCAAGTCCAGGATTTGAACTCGGGGTGACGAGTCCATTTCCCATGACTTTAACCATTACACCACGCGCTTCCATATTTTATGAAAATATAATATTTTAAAATTCACTTGGTACATGCATACAGTATCACCCATGAATAAGTTTACCCCTATCAATTTTTTTTATAAAAACGTTCCTTTTCTTTTAAATAAGGATATTATTGTTTCTATTTTTATCATATATACAAATAATAATGAAATTTATTGTGTACAGTGCTCAGGTGCACCAGAACTCATCAAAGTCTTATGTCAAGTACACAGAATAATGTAGTGTCAGGAACATGAACAGTTTACAGTAGTAATATGCATGTATGTGTGCGCGTGTGTGCATATGTATGTGGAGAGTGGCATCAGGTATAGTGTCGGCGGACTACAGGAAGCATGGAGGCTTTGAAAGATTCAGTGCTTCAGCAGCCTACAACAGACGTGGGCAGTTTATTCCATGTCTCCGCAATTCTGAGCGTGAAAAAATGTTTCTGAAAGTCACGTGAGCAGTGCTGTTTTCTGACTTTGTAGGCATGCCCACATGTGTTGGAAAGATGGAGATCAAAAAGGTGCTCAAGGTTGCTGTTGTTAAGATGATGAGCGTTTACCAGGTCAGTTGCCAGACGCCGAAGTTTCAACAAATCTATAAGAGGTTCACAGAGTATTAACTCTGGTTCTTATAAAACATTGGGTTACCTAAAGGATAAATACCCAATGCGGAACACTTCGGTTGGGAAAACGACAAACACGTTAGTTACGTTTATAAGACTTTATTATAACATGTATAGGGGAACGAAGTTCCCCAGACTATAAAATGTCACAAGAGTCCAAACATACACAGTAGTGTTCATATACAAAATAGGTGGAAACCACTTACTGTGAGCAGTGTCGTGTCTGTGGCGTCTGGCATGCACCATAGGTGTCTGCTGGAGAGAAGTGACAAGCACATCCAGGCTTGTTCAGTGGCATCAGAAGAAGAGGGTTCCCTCCTTGGGTTCCTGTGTCACGTGACCAAAATAGGGTCTCCAGACACAGGAGATTTACCAAAACCCTCAGAAAAGGGAGACTGCCCTTACAAATCCATTCCCAGCAAGACGTTCAGAGTATGGTAGATGCCTGATGGAGGGTATTCGTTTGGTTGCATGTCTCTGTACAGTTTCTAGGAGGTTAATATTCTGAGCAAGATAGGGGTTCCATGTGCTAGAAGGTAGTGGCTGAGTGTATGAGTATCCTGAGTATGACATTAAACTGCATCTAGTGGTGATGATGTTCCATTCTAGAGCTCTGGGGAGTGTGGGGTTCCTCTTCATTGCCATTACTCTTAGGTCCACTCTGAACCTGAGTGGTAGTACCTGTTAGGGTCCCATCTATGGGTTAAATGAAATGGATAAAAAAATGAGCTTAAAAAATCTGTTTTAAAAAAGATGTGTTTAAAAGAATCGAATACCAAACAAGAAAGAATAAAACAAAAACGTCTTTGGTATAAAATAACCCAAGGGTGGTTGATATGTCGTAAAATCAAGTGGTAGTACCTGTTAGGGTCCCATCTATGGGTTAAATGGAAATGGATAAAAAAATGAGCTTAAAAAATCTGTTTTAAAAAAGATGTGTTTAAAAGAATCGAATACCCAACAAGAAAGAATAAAACAAAAACGTCTTTGGTATAAAATAACCCAAGGGTGGTTGATATGTCGTAAAATCCAACCAATCAGCTTTGATACTTTTTGTATTTTGAAGAAACTAATGTTTCCTTCATTGATCATTCTTATCTTGGTAAATACAGCTTCAGCTTTGATACTTGTGGGGATTCAAATAAAATTAAAATAAAACAATAAAAAAAATAACAAACTCCCATGAGCCTTTAGGCTAAAAGAACCTTCCGAGCATGTGTGGGAAAAATGACCCACTTCCGACCTCCAAGATAATCCCTCGGCCATTCGAACTAAGGCTTTAACTGGGGTTAGACATGGCTACTGGTCAGGAAGGAATTTCCTTACCACATGGTAGCTATGATATATAGAATAAAGCCTAAATCCTTAAACTACCTTTTGTCTTTGTCTCTTCCTTTTCTCTCCTTGAATTTCTTTTCAGTGTGACCACCAAATATGATGGGGTTAAAAGTAAGCCCTGTGAACACGCACAAGGAATAACCACAGCCACATTTAAACCTAAAACATTAAACCACTTGCCACCCCACAATACTTTTTGATCACACCTTGTATTTTAAAGAAAATACAAGTTTCATTCACTGATCACATCTGCCTTGTTAAATACAACACCAATACTTTTTGACTTTCATTTGCTTGATCACACCTTGTATTTTAAAGAAAATAAAAGTTTCATTCACTGATCACATCTGCCTTGTTCAATATAATACCAATACTTTTGATCACACCTTGTATTTTAAAGAAAATAAAAGTTCATTCACTGATCACATCTGCCTTGTTAAATACAAACCAATATTTTTGATCACACCTTGTATTTTAAAGAAAATAAAAGTTTCATTCACTGATCACATCTGCCTTGTTAAATACAACACCAATACTTTTTGATCACACCTTGTATTTTAAAGAAAATAAAAGTTTCATTCACTGATCACATCTGCCTTGTTAAATACAACACCAATACTTTTTGATCACACCTTGTATTTTAAAGAAAATAAAAGTTTCATTCACTGATCACATCTGCCTTGTTAAATAACACCAATACTTTTTGATCACACCTTGTATTTTAAAGAAAATAAAAGTTTCATTCACTGATCACATCTGCCTTGTTAAATACACCAATACTTTTTGATCACACCTTGTATTTTAAAGAAATAAAGTTTCATTCACTGATCACATCTGCCTTGTTAAATACAACACCAATACTTTTTGATCACACCTTGTATTTTAAAGAAAATAAAAGTTTCATTCACTGATCACATCTGCCTTGTTAAATACAACACCAATACTTTTTGATCACACCTTGTATTTTAAAGAAAATTTCATTCACTGATTCTGCCTTGTTAATTACTTTTGATCACACCTTGTATTTTAAAGAAAATAAAAGTTTCATTCACTGATCACATCTGCCTTGTTAAATACAACACCAATACTTTTTGATCACACCTCATATAGACTTGATAAATATAAAAGCATGTTAAGGGTTCAATTTATCAATTAGCAGTTATTTAAGGCTAGCTTAAGAGCACAAAAAGATCAGACATAATTGATAATATAAAACCAATTATTGCAAAGGCTAATTATAGAAATCTAACATTAAACAAGCAGACAAAGTGCAACCCCCCCACCCCACCCCCGCTCCTGCTGACTGGTGTCATGACCCAAACACTTAACATCCTATACAACCTCATTCCACCTGGCCAGAAGTCGCATTCGTTTTCTCATCTATCCCAAATGATAGCCTTTGTTTAAATGTAGTATTAAACATATTTAGCAGTCTTTGATTCACGGGAAATAACAGGTAACTTTAAATGAAAAGGCCATTCTTGGCCATTTTTAGCCATTTTTTGATGAATACTTATAGAAATGGGCCTCTGGACTTAGAAAATTCTCAACAGGATGTTAAAAGTTAATACGCAACTCAATCGTGAGCCTAAATTAAATTTATATTTTTAATCACAGAATTTCTGGAGACTTTGGGGTATAAGCACCTGATTCTAAAAAAAAAGAGTGATGTGTGGGGATTAAAAAAATACGAAAAATAAAAATAAAATAAAAAATAAAATAAAAAAACAACAGACTCCCAAAGGGCCTCGACCGGAAGAACCCCTTTGCACATGTCCGACAAAAGGGACTGACTCCCTACCCCAAAATAATACCTCGGCCATTCGAACTGAGGCAGCAACAGAGTGTAGATGTTTTCTCCTAGCCAGGGGCATGCCCCCTCGCTACAGCCGACTTTGCCCGTTCAATATGTTGCATACCCTTCTCATTACTTCTTTCTTACTCTTTTCTTCTGGCCGTCTTTGGAATCTTATAACATCTTGTCTTGGTCTGGAATCTTCTAAGGTCTGGACTTTCTTGGGGACTTCGGGTCTGGTCTTCTATTGGGGATTTCTCTTTATCAGAAGCCCTGTGTCATTGTTAGTTTTTAGAGGTAATAACACAAGACTCTGATTTGCTTTGATCTTACTTTATTTTAAAATCCCCAACCAGACATCTGCACAGATTAAGACGGGACTACCCTTTCGAGCTCGCTGCTACCTTCTAACTGACTGAAACTTACTTACTATCTAAACCGGAAGAGAGGATCCTCTCTACCGATTCTCACGGTATCCACCAGAAGGAAGGATCAGGACAGGTCAAGCCTTGTCATTCAAAACCTTCAAGGCCATGAGCTGCAGCTCATAACAGCCATTTTGATTTCTACACTATTGCACATAAATATTAGGTATCTAATAATTATGTAACAAATAAAGCCTAAGTCATAAACTACCTCTTGCCTTTGTCTCTTTCCTCTTTTGTACCTTTTCGTTCCTTAAGTTCCATTTCAGGCTGATCCTGTGGATTGCTTTTATTTCTTATTGGTGTTGTATACCCATTTACTTCTTTACTTTCTTCTATTCTTCTTCTGTTCATCTTCTATCTTATGTCTCTTCTGGCGTCTCTTCTATCGTCTTGGTGGTCGGTCGCACTTAACTCATTTCTTCTTCTAATCAGTCTTATTACCAAGACATTCATTAATCACAAGACCGTGTTATTTTTCTTAAACTTTTATTTACTTAACTAACATTTCATGTAACTAAATATCTGACTAACATAGTGCGCGTATGCAAAGTGAGTTACAGTTAAGGCAGGACATCTTCACTGCCTGACGTCCAACTGAAAACTGAGGGCTCAACCAGGTCCCATGTGACTTCACGTATTTCGCGGGCTTCCTGTACTATTCCATGGAAAGTCCCGCCCGTGATATGAAAAGGGCCATCCCTTTAGAAATACAGGGGATTGACAATAATCTTATGCAACCGCATAGATTATGTAACAATTGGTTCTTTCTTCTTTCTTGTTGGGCTGGTCATTTCTCGTTTAATAATCCAACAAGACTTGGTTGTTTTTCTTAAGTCTTTATTTAAAACAACCCAGCTCATATAGATCCTGTGCGGATCGAGGGCGATATCTCAAGAGCTGACACAAAACTTTTTTTATTTAAAATAAATATCATAAAAGAACAAAGAAATTAAAGATTGTTTACGGTTAAGTCACGCTAATTCTGTTAAGGTGCGTCGATACTGTACATTACTTAGATGGGTGACCACTTAGTAGCATCAGGAACTGTATGCATCCGGAGGGTACTGTGACAGACTAGGCAAAGCTAAATAAAAAAATAAAAAAATAAATAATAATAATAATAATAATAATAATGATACGGATCATCTTTTCCCAGCCAGAAGATCAGACCGAGTATTGATTAACAAGAAAAAAAAACTTGTCAACTGGTAGATTTTGCAATCCCAACAGATCACAATGTGGGTTGCTTTGACTTCTTATTGGTTCTTTCTTCTTTCTTGTTGGGCTGGTCATTTCTGTTTAATAACCCAACAAGACTCGGTTGTTTTTCTTAAGTCTTTTATTTAAAACCACTCATCCCAAATAGATTCAACTATGCAGTGAGTTGCAGCCCCTGAGAGACATCTTCCCTCATTGGGTGCCTGTTCACATCTGACTAAACTAATTCTCATGCATCTAATCACGCGCTACTGGAAGGTCAAGCAGAATGTCACCAGTTGTCAATCATCGGCCATGGTAACTTTCCACTGAACCCCCGTTATTCTGAATCTAATGGTCCCTGATTCAAATATTCTTACTACAGTTACGTACATGATTCATAAGCTGCCTATGAATTATGTAACGAGACACTTAAGGAATAAAAGTTCAATGAAATAAATAATAATAATACAATGAGAAACATAATAAATGATAATAATACAATAAAAACATAAATAAATAATAATAATACAATAATAAATAATATAATAATAATAATAATACAATGAAAAACATAAATAAATAATACAATGAAAACATAATAAATGATAATAATACAATGAAAACATAATAAATGATAATAATACAATGAAAAACATAATAAATGATAATAATACAATAAAAAATAATAAATAATAATAATAATGAAAAACATAATAAATGATAATAATACAATAAAACATAATAAATGATAATAATAATAAAAATATAATAAATATATAATAAATGAAAATAATAAAATAATAAAATAAAAACATAATAAATAATAATAATACAATGAAAAACATATAATGATAATAATACAATAAAAAACATAATAAATAATAATAATACAATGAAAAACGTAATTTTCTGCATCTACCTCCTACATGTTTGTGTCAATGTGACATAGGTCAGGTGCACTTTTAGGATGTATTCTTTGAAATAAGATACCATTTAATTATGATAATGGAAAATGGCCACATCCTGAAAGACCTTTTGTATAGCAAATTAGTAAAAGGCTCCCGATCAGTAGGTAGACCACACCTACGCCTTAAAGATGTTTGCGGGAGAGACGTGATGATATGTCACATTGACACAAACACGTGGGAGGTAGATGCAGCAAAGAGAGCCAGAAGGAAAGAGAGAAAACAGCAGCCCCCAGTAAGCATCCCAGTTTGTGTGCAGACAGTGCAACAAAAACTGTCATTTCAGAGATAGGCCTACTCAGCCATTGTGCAGATGCAGATATTTTTTTTAGGACACTACCCCGTCGTCCTTAGGGGATGGAAAGGGGCCAACAAGATACCATTTAATTATGATGTTTCGTCTTACAATTTTCAGTACTCTTTGCGGAGAACCGTCCCGGCCTCCTGCCTCAAAAATCGCTTGCCGGTGGCTGCTGAAAAAAAGAACACCAGCTACAATTGAAGTCAGTAGCCGAAGCAGTGTCACTTGCAAAAAAAAAAAAGGGTTAGGGTTGTGGTTGGGGTTTAGGGTTAGTTTAATGGGAAACAAAATAAATAATTTGGCTTTGTTTTTTCTGGGTCATCCTGTATGCATTATTATTATTTTGTAATAAAACTGTTAATTTTAACTAGGGGGGTTTAGGGTCAGGGTTTATGGTTAGGTTAGGGTTGGGGTTGGGTTTTCGGGAAAAACGCCCTAAGTTGGTTGTTTTTTGCTGTTATTTTGTAAGTGACACCGCTTCGGGCTATGGACTTCAATCGTAACTGGTGTTTTTTTTAGCAGCCAACGGCTAGCAATTTTTGAGGCAGGAGGCCGGCATGGTTCTCCTCGAAGAGTACCTAATTTTCTTCACAAAATTTTCCTCAACAACTCTTGTGGCAGCAAATAAAAATGACAAGTACTTTCTTTTATCGGAAAAATTATAGATAAATTATCTGCCCTTGGTACCAGAGGGCGAATCGCCAATATACAATATTGGCGCCTAAGTTGAATTCCATGACTAAGGCACTTATAGTGTTGAGCAGATACCAGTGAGACATCTAATACTGTCGCTCCCTATACCTTCCAAAGAATCAGCAGACGCTCCTTATACCTTCCTCAAAGAATCAGCAGACGCTCCCTATACCTTCCAAAGAATCAGCAAACGCCATTAAGTTTGCAATTTTGTACCTTTCTGAATATATGTTTTTTATCTTCAATTTTTGTTGTTGTCTTCTTCATCCGAATTTAATTGCCTATCTCTTAACCTAGGAAATTATATGAGGCCCAGCAAAACCATCATACTTTGAAGTCTCTCTTGTCTAACGACTAAATTTCTTTTTTTATATTTTTGGCACCAACATTAATGCCCTGCGCACTGTCGAAAAAATAAAAGAACCTGTATAACTTGTATTTTCCCTTTACTTTGATCTAGTTTGATCAGTACAAATTCATTTCCAGAGGACTGTAGGGTGGCAAGGGGTTTAATGATTTAGCTTAAAAAGGTAGCTGGTTATTCTTGGTACATGTTCCTAGGGTTTACTTTTAACCTTATCTTATTTGGTGGTCATGCTGAAAAAGAATTCACAGAGAGAAAAGGAAGAGACAAAGACATGTAGTGTTGTCCCTTTTTTCCAGGCACTAAAACGATAACTGTAACGTGGTCGTATATCTGGTCACAGTACCCAAAGCGAATATACATAATGGCGGTGGTGGTGGTGCAGCGATATATTCACGGTACTAAAAATGACTTGTTGATAAAAATTATAACGTGAGAAATATGTAGTCATAACTGCTAGCCTTTATTTCCAGGGTAGGTTTGTCTCGTGTGCTGTATCAGAGAGGAGGAAAGGCAGAGAGAAAGTGAGAGAACTATACTTCTAGATTACTGTGATCCCATAAGGGACCCAAGGTCAGGTCCGTACCCTACGATGTCCCAAATCGAAAAGAGACTGCTACCTTCCTTCGTTGTTCCACGTCACCACGTGACATCCGGTTCCGGTCAACACCTGAAACTTCCGGTTGACACTCAATTCTCAGTTCGGGGTCACGCTATGGTCAAATCATCGTTCATCCTGTTTTGTGTTCATTACTCTTTTTAAAACCTTTATCATCTCTTATTTCTTTCTTCCTCCTTTTCTAATATAGTAGTTCTAGCTCCCAAAAGTCAGGATAGTATACCCATCTTGCTACAGACATGGTTTTATGATTTAGGCTTTATTCATGGGTCATAGCCACCACATGGCAAGGAAATATCTCCCTGGTCAGTCGTAGTGTCTAGACACAGTTAAGGCCTAAGTCAGAATGGCCGAGAGGTTCTCTTGGGGATTGGAAGTGGGTCCTTTTTCCCGTACATGCTTGGAGGGTTCTTCTGGTGAAGACTCATGGGAGTTTATTTTTTTATTTGAACTAGCAAATATATGCACCCTCTGGGTGCAAGTATATAAGTTTGAATGTAATAAGATATTATATAAAATTAGAAAGGCTAATGAAACTAAATAAGAATGCAGATCAAAAGATTTGAAACATAGAAAAACTGAACTTACTCTTCCATCACTCTCGTCTTTCGTTGCTATTTTTTCTAATGTAAGTATTTAGTTAAAATAGGAAGTAAGAATAAACTCACAGTTATTTTTTCTTGTTATTGGATTTAATTTAAGATTTATTGAAGAGATTTTTGCTTATATTCATTAAAATAAAACCAAACAGTTAGAAATCAATAACACTGAGCACATATTTATTAAATTCGATTTTTTAATATCAATATTAGCCTTGCCGTTCACACTGTAAACCGCTATTTTCTTGTATATATAAATATAATTGTATGTTATTCGTACATAGATATGGTTAACAGTATTAATAATGTAAAACAATTTTATTAATTCTTAAAAAGGTTAAAATAAAATCATGGAGAATGTGATGTCAATAACTAAGGGAATTGTGACTTGAGTAGTAATATAGTTTCGGTTACAGACAGAAAAACACACAATCTCCATTATAATAAGATTTCATTTGAATTTTGTTTTAATCCCTACAGGACCAACTCCATGAAAGAGAGAAAAGAAAGAAAAAGAGGGAAAAGAAAAAGGTGATAGTGGTGTAGACTTCATGAAACTCTATGTATTTTGTTTGATAAAAATAGAAATGAAAAAAAGGAATAAAATATTCTCAGAATAATATTGTAATAGGTAATTGAGAGTTACCTCCCTTAACATGATTACCTCTCCTTTGGAGAACTCTCTAGGGAATACTTAACTATATAAACTCTTAATAAGTGTACTAATTATTCTAAGTAGAATAAAGCTTTCCAAAGTTTATTAGTGTTATCGTTTGTTATTACAAACATCTTAGAAGAATTTTAACAGCATTTTTCTTTCACACACACAGCCATAAAATCCTCACCAGATGTTAAAACAACTACTCTGCATAATTAACCCAGTAAATGTGGCAGGAGCAGCTCAGTTAGCACTTTCTAAACGAAGCAGTAATGTTAACTTATTAACTGCCAACCATTTATATACCCTGGCCCTCATCCAAATAAAAGATTTATTGGATAACAAACATAAAAATACCCCAGCTACTCCACAAGCGGAGTAATCACTCATCAGAAGAAAAAGATTTTTTAGATTAAAAAAAAAAAAAAAAATTTAATTTCAAAAACTATTTAAAAATAAAAAGTAAAAAAATATTTTTTAAATTTTAAAAATATTTTAGAAAACTAAATTAAAAAAAGGGATTTAGAAATTTTTTTTTTTTTTAGATTTTAAAGAATATTTTAAAAAGTATTTTTTGCAAAAATATAAAAAAAATCTTTTTTAAATATCTATTGGAATTTCAAAGTGTCAATATTTATAAAGGAAAGCAATCTTGAAAATGTTTTAGAGATTTTTTAACACATTAAAAGTGCTGAAATAATTTTGAAAATTATTTTGGGAAAATAATGCATATGTTAATGAAAATTGCAAATAGAAATTCATCTCAGTATTAATAAAGTTAAAAAAATACTACTGAAAGGGAAAGCCATATTGTTTCGGGTTACACACTATTTTACTATAGCCCATAAGTGCAATATTTTGGATTGAGCGCTATTTGGTTATAGTCTGATATTTTGGGGGGCTGAGTGCTAAATGACTATAGCCCATACATATATATATATATATATTTAACATCACGGAAAAAATTTTCAAATATACGGCGTTCCTCAACTTCTTAAACAACAGATGATTACAATATCGCCGTGGGATAAGTACTATAAAAAATACCTAGTACTTCAATAACTCTGAGGATGGAATTTTACTTCCGAAATATTTAGTTTTGAAAAAAAAAAAAAGAAAAGTTAAATAAATATAATTTTCAACACATTGCATTGTAAATTGCCTTCAAAAATCTTTATATTACACACACACACAATGCTTCAAAGATACTATAAAAAACATATATATATTATATATATATATATATATATATATATAATATTATATTTTCATTCTTTGATGTGTTTAGACTGAGAGTCTTTGGTAGAGATTACACATACACAAAAACTTTCGGGTGTTCTGACAGCGAGTGATCTGATCAAACCAAAGTTATAAGAGTTTATATAACTCTCCAAACTCCAACATGGTCACACCTCTTTGATCGTGACACCCATGCAGCTTTTGTGTAGACACACCTCCTCGACCAAGCAGCTTGTTTTTATTGGTTATGGGCTACACCCACACATTTCCTGTGCCTATGTGTTGTCAATACTCCTGTCTTCAGGCTGTCAATCTGTTGATCAAAGGTCAGGTTCAATCAGGTCAAAGCAATATCCTGTTTTTATCGCAGGCTCATGTTGACACACTACGCATTTCCTGTGCCTATGCGTCGGTCATTTGCACCTGTTTTTCCAGCTGTCAATTTGGTGATCAGGCAATACATTACACATGTTCAATATCAAGATACATTATACAGAACAACTACAGATAATTTTTTTAAGAATACTTAAGATTATGCTTAGTAGTCAATTGTCTTCAAAGCACCTTGTTGCATCCTGTTTCCTGTTTACATGCATTCTTCTTTTTGCT
The DNA here is from genome assembly GCA_023376005.1 of Doryteuthis pealeii. Classification (NCBI taxonomy): domain Eukaryota; kingdom Metazoa; phylum Mollusca; class Cephalopoda; order Myopsida; family Loliginidae; genus Doryteuthis; species Doryteuthis pealeii. The sequence continues at coordinate 111,551,424 of CM042142.1, read as the reverse complement.
AGCAGCGTGCTTTTAATAAATCTGTGGGAATTATCTTCCCAAAGCCAGGAAGAGTTATCTTCCCGTGGTGTTGCCGTTTGTTCCCACTAGGGGACCTCTGGTATTTAAGCGCCTTATTTGAACTTCTCTTCCTCTTTTAGCTAAATCTCCAGTACGAGCACATGGGTTAGACTACTGTCTACCCTTTCTCAGTGGGGCTTTGACCCCCTTCTAGTAAGTGATTTCTATGTAAGGACGCTCCAGTCCTTTTATGTATGTATATTTATGTACACTATCCTATTCTATCTTCTATTGTTTATGTATCTTGTTTATTCATGTGCTGTAGTATTAAAATCTTTTGTCTCTCAACCCTTGTCGGAGTTGTATGTTCAATTATGACTTTGAACCTTACAAATGTTGACGCCGACGTGATGAACACGTTTTTTGAAATAGGCTTCGGAACTTTTGCAAAAACGGTGACACCCCCAAGGAAATTATTCTTTTCCGACGCATAGATATGGACATACATTTTTTTTACAGCGCTGGATATTCAAATAAAAAAAATGATTCCACACCAGAGGAGCAATTTTCAGCCATCAGCCAGGGACAGTTTGACATGTTCCCTCGCCCTATTGACAATGTCAGCATGTGCGGCCAGTTCTCAGCGACTACTACAAAGGATACTGACATCTACAATTCAGCACGTGCGACCAGACTTCGGCGACTACTACTAGAGATACGGACATCGCCACACCATGTGACCGGAATGTCAACCACAAGTCTACGCCTCAAATTTTTTGTTACCCCTTAGAAAGTGAGATGCACATCTAAAAATGTCCATTTCTGGACCTCGGTATTTGTGTCTCCCAGACTCAAAATCCGACTTTTAAAATTTCAACTCGACCTTGGCGTCTAAGAAGACATTTGACCAGTTCAGCATTGAAGGATGGAACGAAGAGAGAGATTTCAAGTTTTTGTCCACAGGGAAAAATTTGCCCCGTATTTTCCACAAACTTTTTGAAAATTGTACACTAGTACAGAAAATTTTTTTTACCAGGAATTTCCCAAATTACTGGCCAAAAGTCAGACCTAAAATGGCCTGTAAAAGTACTTTTGACTCACCAAAGTTTCACTTGAAATACATTTTTACGACCCCTGTCGTTTCAGGCAGATTTTGCCTCCCATTTACCAGGAGAAAAACTATTCCTAAAAGGATAAAAACAGTCCTTATTTCAACTCAGAAATGTCGGAGTTGTATGTTCAATTATGACTACTACGAAGGGATACTGACATCTACAATTCAGCACGTGCGACCAGACTTCAGCAACTACTACTAGAGATACGGACATCGCCACACCATGTGACCGGAATGTCAACCACAAGTCTTTGTTTTGTCTCTCAACCCTTGTCGGAGTTGTATGTTCAATTATGACTTTGAACCTTACAAACCCATCCGCCACAGATAAGATGCAACACAAGGTCAATTTTCAAGCAGAGTATTGCCCAGTTTGAATTCAGAGGGTTCCTTCTAGACGAGTTGCCTTACCAAAGCAAGAGAACCCAGTAAGCCCTGATCTGTGTGGTAAAATGGGGAGCTGACAGTAGGTGGAGCACTCCACCTCAGCAAATCAATCTAGTAAAAAAAGCAGAGTACTGCCAGTTTGAATTATGGGGGTTCATTCTAGACGAGTTGCCTTACCAAAGCTAGAGAACCCAGTAAGCTCTGATCTGTGTGGTAAAATGGGGAGCTGACAGTAGGCGGAGCGCTCCACCTCAGCAAATCAACCTAGTAAAAAAGGGGATAGACTCCCTCGCTGTTGGGCTGATACCAACAATAGGCCACTCCGCAAATTTTACTTTTTTTAATACTTTTTTATTAAGCTTAGCATAGGTTTTAATTTCTAGACCCACCATCAGGCCAGATTAACATAAAGTCTTTAATGGGGGGGGGGAGCCACGCATGAAATGAAGCTCATGCATGGGCAGTGCAAAAAATGTGCGGTCTCATGTGTATGCCATCTCAGTCACCAGGCAATAAGCCTGACCCTTAAACCTTTTAGGTAAGGGAGTGTTACGATTCTGGTCACCATTTTAAGCGCTTAGGTCTCTTATTGGCAAATACAATGGTAGTATGGTGGATGTAAGGGCTGTTTGATGTTTTTGTATTAAGGTCACCAGTTTGAGGTCAATGATCAATAAAATATTAAAACATTTAAAGACACCATAAAACATTCAATTACTGCAGGCACATGGCATAAATAACAAGACTCAATATTAAAACAGACAACTTGTATTGAGAAAAAGTTTACAAAAGGTAACGCATAATACCGAGCAAAGTTCTTTCAGTACTCTTGTGTACAAAATGTAATTTTTTTTTTATAAAGTTCATTATAACATCTAAGAAAATATGTTATAAGTTATGAAGTGAGAAAGAAAGGGTAAGAGTTCAAAGTCACACGGCAGTCAGTAGCAAGTAATACTGATGATCTCGTAAAAGGTTGATAAAGAGAGATAGACAGATAGATATTAGTTCATACCTTCTTATAAGGGAACGTGCTTTGTCTTACTTTAAAGTGACGTGGATTTGGTTAGAAGAATAATTTCTTTCTGGTTGGGATCTGAAAAATTGGTTTATTTATAGTCCGATGGTAGGCTCCAAAAGGGGTCTATTTGATAGATTTCCTTTTTAGGCACAAACGTCTCTGATTGGTTGAAAATGTACAAATTTTTATTTTAATTTTCTTCTTTTACTAGGGGTGGCACAATCCCATGCGCAAACTATTAATTTTTGTCATTTGACTTTTGTTCGTCGTAGTAAGAACTTCCGGTTCACTACAGTAGAAAAGGGTGTAGTCTCAGCAATAGAAAGTCTGATGTATTCCTTGAATTCCTAGGTAGAACAAGAGTGTAGTTGGAGGGAGAAGGGATGGATTGACACCCTTCTCAAGAATGTGGATGAGCAGATTCCCAACCCTCTCGAACAAAACACGTCCAGATATGTTTGGCCTGTGCGGGGGGAAGGATGTGGAGAGTGACCACAGAAATTGAACTCACCACCTCCTGGTTGTGTGGAGTGATGCATAGTTGAAATACTGTTGAATATAGAAATTCCACATGGGGCAGTGCAGAGTGTAAGTAGCCCGGATGTAAACAGTTACTGATTATTTAAGGCCTACCCTCCCAGACTAGGGGAAGAAAAATTGTATTTGGATCTTACTGTCGAGAAGAGAGGTGTGTGTAGTACTACTGGAAGATTGTTGCATATAGAAGACTTTGGCAGTTGGGGAAACTGAGTTTACTTTCATTTGTGTTTATAATGAGCATCATGAATTATGAATTAGTGAAATAAATCACTAATTAGGACTGAGCCCTATTCTAGTAGTGACCACCCCAAGTGGAGTTTAGCAGGTTTGATTTCAAAGTTTTCCTTTTCCTAGACTGGTTGCCTAAACAAGGTTAAAGAGCCCAGTCTGCCCTACTATTTTACCCATGGCTGGAGGGAGAATAGTTGGATTCATACCTTTCCCAAGGATATTAGCGCTATGTCAACTGTAGCTTCGTCCAGGATTTGAACTCGGGTCGACAAATTCATTTCCTACAACTCTAACCATTACACCACAGCCTCCAATGCAAACAATTTCATCCAGGATTTAAACTCAGGTTGCCGATTCCATTTTCTCTAATGATAACCATTACGCTAAGCACACATCCTTTTGTTTACGGTGGTTTTGTATTCAGTTGAGAATTAATGCTCATTACATTGATGAAAAATGACTTCTGTTACAATTTAAGAGAAGCAGCACATATGCGTGTTCATAAACAGACATTATAAAACTAACAATTGTCAAAAAGTCCTTTGTATTTATTCTATTTCACTAAACAATGTATTTCTTATACAAGAATTAAACATGATTTTAGCTTTGAATTAATTGGTATAGTTAATTAATGCATTTACAGTTAATTAGTATATTATTAATTAGCCTATCAATATATCATTATTTACCAAGCTCAGTTGGTAGAGCGTTCGGCTAGAAACCACAAGGTTCCTGGTTCGATACTGGCCCTCGCCAACTCGGCGTATGAGTAGCACAGGGATCTGTGCGGTAAAGTGAGAGGAGCTGATGGTAGGTGTGGCGCTCCACCTTAGACGCAAAACCAATCTCCTTGGGACTCATTCGGTGATTGGCTGATACCGACTTTAGGCCACCCCGACGACTTTACTTACTTATTAGCTCTATGGTGAAGGCTTAATCTCTGCAGTAGACTGAGAAAAAAACTGATGGAATGAGATCTACAATGAAACATTTCACAGAACAATATCAATTTCATATGATAATTGTTGTGGGGTTTTAAGGGTCAAAAATAAGACAAACAACTGGTAACAATGTATACAAATGTATTGAACAAAAGGAGTAGAAATTTACAGCAAAGAAAGTGGAGATTGCGTCCGACTCATTCGCTGATTGGCTGATACCGACTTTAGGCCACCCTGACGACTTCACTTTACTTTACTTACAATAAATGTTACATTGAACGTTAAAACTGTTTTATGAGCTCTTATTTCCGGTCGTGAAATAGCCCCCCCCCCTCAAACTAAAAAGTAGTTAAAATGGAATCTATTTATTAATCTATATCAGTCTATTCATATCTCTCTCTCTCTCTCTCTCTCTATATATATATATATATATATATATATATATATATAAAAGCTTTAAAAAATCTTTTAAAGCCTTTTGAGCTTTTGGTCGAAATAAATTTATTATGGAATGACGGTTTGTTAAGTTTTTTCTTTCTTTGAAAGTTAAATATTGCTCTGTATTTAATCTAATTTATTGATTATTATACATTGAGCTCTCTTTAGGGATTTATAAAAATCCTTGTATGAATATATGTTTGCACCCACAGGAGCATACAGTATGTTATACAGTGATATTTTGAGGATCCCAGTTGGAATCATCCCTCACTACCAGTCATTTGGATACCTTACATTTATATATATATATATATATATATATATATATATATATCAATAACGCCTCTAACGTAGGTGAACATATACAAAGAAATCCAACAAAGAGATACATATAACAACAATACAGACTTTATTGTCTGAGCACATTTAACAGAACAGCTTGGATGAACATCCTAAAGAAAGAAAAAGTTCTTGCAGAGTTAATCTTGAGGCTACTAACTGGAGAATAGAAGAGTCACTTACTGTATATGATCCACATAGTTGGGTTCTAGAAAGGGCTACATACATACATGGGTACTAGCCTATAGTTGAGGGACAAGGCCTCCTAAGCTTTAATGGAAAGAGACACAATTTTGTGGATGCCAGATGAAAGAGGGAGAGGAATTCCTGGGCTGAGTTTAAATAGCCAGGTAGTAATGCCATCTAGTGGTAAGCCCTGTCAATTTGATGGTCACATCAAACCCTATATGATTTTCTTAACCCTATTGCTCTTATGGTAAGCTCCAACCATTTTTATCATATATGTGCTAGAAGGCGTTAACTCAGTATCCTGGGTATGACATTAAACTGCATCTAATGGTGAAGTTCTAATTTTTGAGCTCTGGAGAGTGTGGAGTACTCCTTGATTGCCATTACTCACAGGTCCACTCTTACCTGGAGTAGTAGTACCTTTTAGCATCCTATTTATGGGTTAGATCAATGGTTCTCAATCTTTTTTTAACCGTGGACCCCTTTTAATCCTATTTTATTCTGGTGGACCTTCCCAGCCATTCGATGTTTAAAAATCCCATTGTAATTTTATAGTTAAATACATTTTGCTTGCCTGGGCCCCAACAAATTTTATATGGTTCCCGGAGGTCCATATGGACCCTGGTTGAGAACCACTGGGTTAGATAGAAAAATTAGTTTTAAAAAATTGTGTTAAAAAAAAAATGAGTTAAAAAAAAAATTTTTTGAATACCCATCAAGCATGAATAGAACAAAACGTCTTCGGCATAAAATAACCCAACAAGGGTTGATATGCCGTAAAATCCAAAAAAACAAATCAAACTTTTTATATCATTGTTATTGGTGATATAACCTATGGACATAAATGGAATGCGCCGACGGCTACTATAAGTAATAGGAACAATTGTGGCTTGACACGAGGCAAATGCGAGTCAGCTCGTAACTGTATTGGTGGCCTATAGTCGGTATCAGCCAATCAACGAGGGAGTCTATCCCCTTTTCACTAGCACTAGACCAAAGAGATTGTTTTTGCGTCTGAGGTGGAGCGCCACACCTACCATCAGCTCCTTACTTTACTGCACAGATCCCTGTGCTACTCGTATGCTGAGTTGGCGAGGGCGGGTATCGAACTAGGAACCTTGTGGTTTCTAGCCGAACGCTCTACCGACTTAGCTAAACCGACCAGAGAAGGGCAGACTGGGCTCTTTAACCTTGGTATGTCAACCGGTTTAGAAGAAGGAAAACTCTGAATTGAAACCAGTTGTAGACCTGGAAAGGGATGGGCTTAGCCAGTCTATTCTTGCCCAAGATATGCTACATGAAAAAACACAATCAAAATAGTTTACTGGACCAGTGATATAGTAAGAGTCTAAGCTTGATAGAGCATACACATGTACTACACTGATCCCAATTAGAGGGCTAATTGTGTGATAAAAGAGTGATATTTTGATCGTAGGCAGAGTGCACGGATACTAAACTAATCCTGTGTAAAGGGCTAAAGAATGACATTCTGATCCTAGACATATGTCCTAAGAACAACATATATAAATAATTCCTTTATTTTTTATGGGTATTATGCTGGTTCTATTAATAAGCATCTGAAAATTAGATTATGTAATATTCATTACATTTCAGTTGGTTTTTTTCTAATTTTGGTGTTTGTCCAAAATAGGCGTTGATAAAGTACCTGTGCATTAAAAAAAATATCAGTGTATTAAAAAATATGTGTACATAAATATTATGTATATAAAAAAAATGGGTTATTTCCTATAAGTATAGCATAAACAATCAAAGAGAGAGAAAGATATAGATTGTAATACCTTCAGCAGTAGGCAAATATTTCTTAAATCGAGAGACGTGGACTATTCAGGCATATTTGTTTTTCTGACTTGTTCTTCGAAAAGCCTGTTATTCTATAGCAATTACCTAGGCTGGAAATCAGTCTTTTTGAAAAACTTCTTTTTAGGCGCGAACGCATCTAATTGGTTGAAAATGATCATTTTTAATATTTCTATTTTTTTCTCTATACCTGGGCCGATCCCTATGCGCAAAGCGTTTATTTTCATCATTCCATTTCTGCTTTCAAAGCGTTAACTTCCGGTTCACCACACATTCATTGTCTTCATTTTTATTCCTGAATAATTATGCATTCTCAGAGATGTGCCCTGCGTCACTGATGCTTAAAAATATAAAAAGACACAGAAAAATCAATCCATGCATCCCAGAGTTTTTTTTCTTCCCCCAATTTCCAGCTAGCTTTAAATACATTTCAATATTTTCTTGGAAATGAATTACACTGTATGGGATACAAGGTAGGGATTATACGGCTTTAGTTGTTCATAGATAAAATCTCTGTAATTTATTAAGAAACTTTTGTTGGGACCCATCAAATTTCCCGGGGACTCATTCAAATCAAATCTGTGCGTCCCAGGATTTCCTAAATTAAAAAGCTATCAGCATCAATGCATTCTGAAAATACATCTACTATTAGCTAGTAGCTGGACATTTTAATTTTTTTTTTTAAAGCTTTTTTCCTCTCACCCAAGCCCAACCCCTAACAAAGTCTCAGGACTTGTTAAGACTTCATCATAATTAGAGGGGGTTGTCGCATGGGTTGTAGGTGATTTACCAGCACTTTAGGGAGAGGATAATAGTAAAGTGACAACTCCCAAGAGATTGTAAGGGATTTGGGTTGAGGGGAGAGATAAAAAGCTTGAAAAGAAGAAAATGGCTGGCTTAGAAGACATATTTTCAAAGTGCGTAACAATTCATAAATAAAATGAAGCAAATAACTAAAATCGTATGGTGAATATAAGTATTACATTCCTATACAATATTTTTTATACATTAGCAAAAATATTTCATCATCAGCATCCTATTTTGGATAGGCACCAAAATTTGAAAAGAATATCAGCTTATAGATATTAAATTTTTGCTTGACATCTATAAGATTCTGGATATGCAGATGTCAGCCATCTTTAATATGGCTGCCTAATGCCAACTCATACTGTAGTATCAGCAAATGGATTTATCTGCTGCTATTTGTGTTGATCTGAACAGCTGTCTATAGACTTGCTTCCTTCTGAATTTGATTAGATTCATTCATTCATCTTGATTTATTGAAGCAAAGTCCTTTGTTGTTAGACAGTCGCTGCAATATCGATAACTTTCAGCAGCAATCACACTAAGTGCAAGTTGCTACACAAAATCCTTTTTCTTTAGACAACTGTAATGAAACAAAAAAGAAGATGACTCACACAAAAAAGGAGGCGATTCCAAACAGCTCATTTGCTGTTAGTCATATCATTTTGTTGATCTTTTTCTACACTGGATATAAAAGTTTTCTGAATTTTATTTTGCAAAAAAGAAGCTTTAAATGCAGCTGGTGAAATATTATTTGCATCTTGTTGTACAAGAAATTGTGTGTGTGTGTTTGTATAAAACCAGTCCTGTTGGCTGAGTCTAGAATATATCAACTATGAGGATATTCCTAAAGGTACATTATAAAGATCAAGTGAGATAGATAGATAGATAGATAGATAGATAGATAGGAATTTTTCCTTCTAATAATAACAATAATAATGAAATTTATTGTGTACAGTGCTCAGGTGCACCACAACTCATCAAAGTCTCATGTCAAGTACACAGAATAATGTATTAGTGTCAGGAACATGAACAGTTTACAGTAGTAATATGCATGTATGTGTGCACATGTGTGCATATGTATGTGGAGAGTGGCATCAGGTATAGTGTCGGCGAACTACAGGAAGCATGGAGGCTTTGAAAGACTCAGTGCTTCGGCAGCCTACAACAGACGCGAGCAGTTTATTCCATGTCTCCGCAACTCTGAGCGTGAAAAAATTGTTTCCGAAAGTCACGTGAGCAGTGCTGTTTTCTGACTTTGTAGGTATGCCCACATGTGTTAGAAAGATGGAGATCAAAAAGGTGCTCACGGTTGCTGTTGTTAAGATGATTAATGACCTTATGAGCGTTTACGAGGTCAGTTGCCAGACGCCGAAGTCTCAGCGAATCCATTCCTTTCTGATAGGTTTGGTTTGGTTTCTTTGTTTAATGGAATATCAACCTTTGTGGGTTATTTAATGCCCAAACCACCCTTGCAGAAGAACAGTAGTGATACTATTTAACCCATAGCTAAGGGAATAAGAGGGTTAATACCTTTTGGAAGGGTATTAGTCTAGAAGTGAATGAAATAGCACGAATGGAGTTCAAACTCCAGGGAGGAGCATGGCGTACTGGTTAGAGTCGTAGGAAATGGACTCGTCGACCCGAGTTCAAATCCTGGATGAAGCCACATTTCACATAGCGCTAATACCCTTGGAAAGGTATGAATCCAACTATTCTCCCTCCAGCTATGGGTAAATAGTAGGGCAGACTGGACTCTTTAACCTTGGTTAGGCAACCAGTTTGGGAGAAGGAAAACTCTGAATTCAAACCTGTTAAAATCTCCGCTTGGGGTTGTCGCTACTAGAATAGTCTCAGGCCTACTTAGTGATCTATATCAATTTAAAAAAAATAAAAAAAAAAAAAATCATTTCGTTCTAATAATAATAATAATAATAATGAAATTTATTGTATACAGTGCTCAGGTGCACCACAACTCATCAAAGTCTCATGTCAAGTACACAGAATAATGTATTAGTATCAGGAACATGAACAGTTTACAGTAGTAATATGTATGTATGTGTGCGCGTGTGTGCATACGTATGTGGAGAGTGGCATCAGGTATAGTGTCAGCAGACTACAGGAAGCATGGAGCTTTGAAAGTGCTTTGGCAGCCTACCGCAGACGCGGGCAGTTTATTCCATGTCTCCGCAACTCTGAGCGTGAAAAAATGTTTTTGCAGTCCAGCATGTTAGCCTTGACACCACAAGGTCTTCCCTGTGCATGAATGGGATTCTTGTGATTCTCAAAAATGTATTTATAGATTTTCACAGGAGATGCCACATTTATAAGTTAATCAAATGATGTTATGCTAAGTGATTTTCCATGGTAATAGATTGAAAGAATAGATTTGTATATGATAGACAGTTTAACATTACAAAATATTGATTACAGTGGCAGACAGATTGGGGGTTGGGGGATGACATTTTGAAATACACATGCAGAACTTAATAGCATAGAAGGAAATTTCAGACTGAAACACATACACACAAGGCGTGATTGAAAAGTGTTGAGAATGATTTATACATTTTATATTTATGTGGCAAAAGGTAGACAAACACAGGATGTTTTTAGAAAATAGATGTTTATTGTAGGTAGTGATGTCGACGATGCAACGTTTCGGTCTGTTAGACCTTCTTCAGGACTTTAGGAATAGAGTTCTTGCTTCAGTGGTGAACATTTTCTTTCTAATGAATTAAGGAGGTCGGGAATAAGGTGTCAGAAGAGGTTGGAGGTGGATTTTCCTTTTCAGAATCCACCATGATACATTCCCTATTAGAGAAAAGGAAAATCCACCTCCAACCTCTTCTGACACCATCAACTGACCCCCCCCCCCATTCACGACCTATTCATTAGAAAGAAAATGTTCACCACTGAAACAAGAACTCTATTCCTAAAGTCCTGAAGAAGGTCTAACAGACCAAAATGTTACGACGTCAACATCAATACCTACAATAAACATCCATTTTCGAAAAACATCCCGTGTTTGTCTACCTTTCTCCACATACTGTCGGATTTATTTCCATCTTATTTCTCCCATTTATATTTATGTTTCCTAACATACATACACGCATACATATACATAAATATATACATGTACACACACAAGGTGCGATCGAAAAGAATTGAGAATGATTTTTTAAAAATGATAATGAAATTTATTGTGTACAGTGCTCAGGTGCACCACATCTCATCATAGTCTCATGTCTAGTACACAGAATAATGTATTAGTGTCAGGAACATGAACAGCATACAGTAATAATATACATGTATGTGTGCACATGCATGCATATGTGCATGGAGAGGGAGTACCAGGTATAGTGTTGGCGGACTACAGGAAGCATGGAGGCTTTGAAAGATGCAGTGTTTCAGCAGCCCACAATGGACGCAGGCAGCTTATTCCATGCCTCGGCAACTCTGAGCGTGAAAAAATGTTACCGAAAGTCATGCGAGCTATGCGGTTTTTATACACTTATATTTATGTTTCCTAACATACATACACGCATACATATACATACATATACATATGTACACACATGCATAAATATATTTTTCTAAGTTTTGCTAACGCCAGGCCACACATATACACACACACACATTTGGTTTTTATGATTTTTTTAACTTCCGTCCAAGCAGCACTTGAGATTTTAGTCTTTGCATGTACATACACACGCAATGTACATACATATTCGCTGAGACTTCGGCTCTGGCAACTGACCTCGTAAACGCTCATAAGGTCATTAATCATTTTAACAAAAGCAACCAAGAGCACCTTTTTGATCTCCATCTTTCTAACACACATGGGCATGCCTACAAAGACAGAAAACAGCACTGCTCACGTGACTTTCGGAAACATTTTTTCCCACTCAGAGTTGCGGAGACATGGAATAAACTGCCCACGTCTGTTGTAGGCTGCCGAAGCACTGAGTCTTTCAAAGCCTCTGTTGTCCTGTAGTCCACCGACACTATACCTGATGCCGCTCTCCACATACATATGCACACACGCACATGCATATTACTACTGTAAACTGTTCATGTTCCTGACACTAATACATTATTCTATGTACTTGATATTGTTAAGTATCTTGCCGCCATACTTGGCCAGTTGAGAAGGACTTAAAGTAAGTAAGTCCTGAGTTATAGAATCCTTTGGTAAGTGAATAAGTCCTAAGTTTTTGGAATCCTACGTAGTGTCAAAAGGTCCAGTGATATGATCTGTCGTCCACGAAGATCCAAGTAGTAATGATTAGGTATGACCTGAACAGCCAATATAAATAATAATATCAGCAGCAGAGTACTGCCAGTGGTTGGCCAATAAGTTGGTCACGTGGTTATCAGCGAGTCTATGTGGAAGTGGGCTTTTGTCACACGCCTTATATTACAAAAACTCCAACAGACATGAGACTTTGATGAGTTGTGGTGCACCTGAGCATTGTACTCAATAAATTTCATTCATTATTATTAATGTGGAAATTTTTAATTAATATATCTACACGAACTTATACATACATATGCATATTCACATAGGTTTCTTGGGTATTTCCTATAACTCCAACATAAAAAGGGGAACCACTCTGATTGACTGATAAATTATTTATTTATTCATTGATCTACTAGGAAAAAAGAAGACGGAGTTAGGGTTAGGGTTAAGGGTTAGTTTAATGGGAAAATAATATATAGATTAATTAACAGATAAAATTCATTCAGAGTGGTTCCCCTTTTTTAGGTTGGAGTAATAGGAAATAACTACAAAGATGCTCAAATACACCCCCAAATATATTTGCATCCAACTACATTTTTTTCTAAATATACTTTATCAAATCGCTGTGCCTGTTCAGACAGAGACAGAGATGGATAGATAGATAGATAGATAGATAGAAAGATGGATAGGCATGATAAATTCCTTAATTTTTGTTTCTTAGTTTCTTTGACTACGTAACACCTAAAACCTTTCATATTTCAGTACTTTGCACTAACAATTGAGCTATACTCACAGAATATGTCTCATGTAAGTGTTATCTAAGTGGGAAAGTCAATTGCAACATTTTACATACTTGACATTTTTTCCTGTAACAATCAACAGACACCGTGAGTAAAATTAATACAAACTTAAAGTGTTCAAAATAAGACACAAACACTAACAATTGCTGTTACATATTATTTCTTGTATATATATATATATATATATATATATACATTATTTCTTGTGTGTGTATATATATATATATATATATATATATATATATATATATTATTTCTTGTGTGTGTGTGTATATATATATATATATATATATATATATAATATATATATATATATATATATATGTGTGTGTGTGTGTGTGTGTGTGTATATATATATATATATATATATATATGAATGAAAGATTAAATTTTTTTTTTTTTAAATCCTTAGTATTCTATTATCATTAATAGCACTAGCAAAAAAACAAAACAAAAAAAACACCCTCCAGGTGGTGTAAGAATAAATTTAAAGATATTGCCTGAGGGAGGTGGGAAAATTAAAACTTTTCATATCTTAAAAAAATTAATTACTTAAAGAGCATTATATTCACTCCACTCCACTGAGATATTTGTTTTGTTTTACAACAGTAAGGAGCTCAAAAACGTTTCTAAAAAAAATTTTGTTTTGATTATTCAGACTCTTATCTTTATAGAAAATTTTTAAATCATACAAATAAAATATATTTTCTTTCGGATTTCATAAAGTGAAATAGGGTTGGTGGCGGGGTGGATGGAGTGATTTTGATCAGATGCCAAAACAATCTCCCTGGTCTAGTGCTAGTGAAAAGGTGATAGACTCCCTCGCTGTCTGTTTGATACCAATTTTAGGCCACCCCGACGACTTTACTTTTACTTATAATGGGACAAAAATCATTGGATCGTGTAGAAGGTTGCCAGACACAATGCACCTAGTTGGGTTATTTCCTATAACTCCAACCTAAATAAAGGGGAACCACTCTGATTGACTGATAAATTATTTATTTATTTATTGATCTACTAGGAAAAAAGAAGATGGGGTCTGGGTTAAGGTTAGGGTTAGGGTTTAGGGTTAGGGTTAGTTTAATGGGAAAATAATGGGTAGATTAATTAACAGATAAAATTCATTCAGAGTGGTTCCCCTTTTTTAGGTTGGAGTTATAGGAAATAACCCCTAGTTGAATGCTTGATTTGGTGTGATGGCTGTTATATACATCACAACAAGGACGCTACTGCGGCTGCTATGTTACACCCCAACTTAGCTATTGCTGCTACTACATTCTATCCATGCTTAGCCACCCATGCTGCTGCTGCTGTTACCACATACTACCAGTACAAAATAAATCCTTGAACCTGATGTATGCGTTTGTTCTTCTTTCCTTTTCAGCATTACTTATTCCTCATTCGGTGAACATATTCAAATGACCACTAGTGACGTGTTGTTCAAATATGACTAATTCAAAACATATGGCCAGCTAAATGAATAAACAATCTGTCTCTGACAGTAAAGATCTTTCCAGCATTGTTAACAGTGCATATAATCATATTTTTCACGAAAGAAAATATTTAAAAACAAATATATATACTCTAAACTAGAAGAGGGTAGAAGGCGGGGTCGGGGAGAGTGTCAAAAAGCTAGTCTCGTAGATCCATTATTACAGAATCGTCAGTTGGATCCTCGCAGGATGCCCCATTAAAATCCCTACATAAAAAAAGACCTTGCTGCATTGATCCAGCCTACTGGAGCGTCAGAAAAAAAAAAAAAAAGTGCACAGAGACTCTGAAAATGTCTTCTATTTAAAATATTAAATGCAAAAAAATTCCATGCTGTTACTATCTAAATTTTATATTTTAATTATCTTCACAAATGTAAATGAAATCTTATTATTTTGGCTCAAAAAGCAAGATCTGGTGATTGTGAATGTGTATACATATTTACTTTATTTTATTTTGGTAGTTTCCTCCGGACATACATACATACACACAACTGCCCTTTATATATATATATATATAGATGAATTATTTCATAAAAGTACTGAATTCTAAAATATCCCTTTTTATAATAGGTCAGTTTAGCCTTGGAAACGTAAGGTTTCAAGTTCAACACCAGTTTCCGCCAAACCAGCGCAATAGGGGAGCTGACAGTAAGTGTAAAAACAATATCCCTCATCTAGCTGTAGCAAAAAGGGAACAAACTTCCTCACTGTCCAATGAAACCTTATATAACCAGAAGTGCCAAAGTCAAAAATACCTCTTTCACCTTCTAGACTCAACAAAGTAACCTAGATCAGTTGCGTCTCCTGTCTACGTTACAGGGGGTATATCACCCCCAGCAGACTTGTGTCAAACATGCGCAACATTTTTAACTTTCTTCTTTAACCAACAGCCTCAAGTACTTCACACAAAATCCCAAAAAATATATATCATAGACACACACATACATACACACATTATATATATATATATATATATATATATATATATATATATATAAAAACCATATATACAAATATAATATATTTCACACTGAGAACTAGACTCACCAGATATACCAACAAAGAAGCATAAGTGGACTTCACAATGACTATATATATATATATATATATATATATATATATATATATATATATATATATATACACACACACAAAAGATTATCTACATATTAAGACATTTCACCTTATACAACTATGTGTAAGCTTCTTTGATTATCTGATTTATCTAATAAATCTGGATTATTTATAATATTTAATTAATTATTTATTTAAATTTAATCATTTAATTACTAAAAATTTAATTCTAATAATATAATATTTATTACAACATACCAAAATAATAATAAATTTATATATATATAAAAAGAATTTTATAAAAGACATATATATTTATATTAATAATATAATATTTATTACAATATATATATATTTTTTAGGAAAGACATGGTCCGCTATAAATAAATTATCAGTCATATGGAAATCCAAACTCACTGACAAGATAAAGAGACAATTCTTCCAGGCCATTGTCGTGTCAGTACTGCTGTACAGTTGCACCACCTGGACCCTAATGAAGCGACTAGAGAATAAACTAGATGGGAGCTGCAAAAGAATGCTGTGTGTAATCCTGAACAAGACGTGGAAACAACACCCCATGAGAAAACAGCTGTACAGCCACCTGCCACATATCACCCAAACCATCTGAGTAAGATGGACAAGACACACAGGACACTGTTGGAGAAGCAAGGACGAACTCATAAGTGACGTCCTCCTGTGGAAGCCAGCACATGGGCACGCTAGTGTGGGCTGACCAGCAAAGATGTACAGAAAATCTGCTAGTGGCAATGACTGATAGTGGGAATCCGTGCTGTCAGTGCAACCTGATGATGATAATGATATATATATATATATATATATATATATATATATATATATATATATATAGATATGAGGTATCCAAAACTTGGTAGCAAGGGATGATTCTATATGTGATTTTTAAGACACACTGTATCATTATTGTATGATCCAGTATGTATAAATACAGTGAATCTGTAAATCACTACAGAGAGCTCAATGTATAATAATCTTTTTAGATTATATACAGAGCAATATTTATCTTTAAAAGGAAGGAAAAACTCAACACCGTTAGTCCATAATAAATTTATTTCGACCAAAATTGGGGCCTTTATCAATGTTATACAATCGCAAATACACACACACTCACACACACATTTTTTATTTGTTATAGAGTGCAATAAGTTGATTTAACAAAGCTCCCCAATTTAAGTCTCATCAGATGGATAATCATCAATAATCTGAATTGCATAACAGAAAAATTTTCCTCAATGTAGAATCTTTTTCCCTCTCAAAAATTTTTTTTTATACAAAATGTATACACTAAAAGACTGTCACTATGGTGACAGGAAGTCATTGCAAATGAGAAAAAAGAACATATATATATATATTTTTTTAAATTTTTTTTTTAGTATTGGAGAATTGAAAATAAAGTGATCGGTTACAGGTCTATTTATTTGTTATAGAGTAAAATATATTGTGATGATTTATCTCCGGGGAGGCACATCTGTTTGGCTTGTCAGACTTTTGCTTAATGCAGACAAAAGAAAACATAGCAGCCGTGCAATCTCGTTCTGTCGCGTTCGTGGGGTGAGCATGCGGGACCTAGAAGGAGGAGAAGGCGGAGAAGGCGGAGGGCGAGGAAAGGGGTTCAATTCGGGCCAGCAGTCGATAGAGTGAAAAATGTAACATGGAAGTAACCGAAACGTTATTGGATTACCGTGTTTTGGAAAACTGTTGCAGGATTACCGTGACTAATTACAAAGACTAAATTGACTGGAACTGAATTAATATTGTTTGAAGAACGATATTGCAAAGACTCTTCAAGGTACATTTAAGATGTTATTGTTACCATTGGCTTCAATGCAGTGTATTAGCCACTTATCATCAAGACAATACGTGTTGTCTTGATGATAAGTGGCTAACACACTGCTTTGAAGCCAATGGTAACAATCACACCTTAAATGTATTGCACTCTATAATAAATAAAAAATGTGTGTGTGAGTGTGTGTATTTGTGATTGTATAACACGTTTTGTTGAATACTAGCTCACATGAGTATCAACAATGGGTTATTTCCTATAAGTACAACATAAACAAAGGGGAACCACTCTTGACTGATAAATTATTTATTTATTTAGGAAAAACTAGACAGGGTTAGGGTTAGTTTTAATGGGAAAATAAATAAATAATTTATCAGTCAAGAGTGGTTCTCCTTTGTTTATGTTGGATTTATAGGAAATAACCCAACAATGTAAAACTCTGAGTTGTGAGTTTTTATCCTGTTTCATTATTATGTTATTGTAGACTTGAAGTATATTGTGTGATATTGCTCTGTATCTTCGTGCATAGTTCACTTTAAAGATTTTACAGATCAAAAACGTTTTTAGCATTAGATTTTAATCATGATATAATATATATACACTTAACACTCGAACTTACGATAACCAACACTTACGACCTGGGCTGGTACTATGAAACTCGTCGGTCCCGATTAACACCATCACCAGAAGGTACAGCTTAAAACAAAAGTTTTAAAAATAGATTTAAAAATTTGTGCAGCTGGTTGTGCGAATAGAAGCTACTTGCTTAGTCTCAGTGTGATGCATTTGTTTGAATAAAACCTTTTCTAAGATTAAAAGATAAAATAAAATGTTTAAAAAAAAAAAAAAAAAAAAAGACACCATATGGAATTATAATAAAAGATTATAAATGACTAACAAAATGATAAAAAAAAGTAATTACTAATAAATTTATAAACAAAGAAGATTGTATTAATTATATATAGTACAACCACAAGGTTCCTAGTTCTATACCGGCCCTCGCCAACTTAGCGTATGAGTAGCACAGGATCTGTGCGGTAAAGTGAGGAGCTGATAGTAGGTGTGGCGCTCCACCTCAGACGCCAAAATAATCTCCTTGGTCTAGCGCTATTGAAAAGGGGATAGACTCCCTCGCTGATTGGCTGATACCGACTTTAGGCCACCCCGACAACTTTACTTTACAAAAAAGAAAATGATTATAAAACGTACCGTACTCTAACAAGTAGTAGGAAAGTCGGTGGCCTATTGTCAGTATCAGCCTATCAGACAGACAGCGAGGGAGTGTACCCTCTTTTCGCTAGCGCTAGGCAAAGGAGATTGTTTTGGTGAGGTGGAACACTAGGGACCTCCAATTTGACCTGTCAAATTTACCCCCCCCCCATATATTTAACAGTATGAAATTTGCATAAAGGTTAATATTATCTTGAAAATTTTGGACCATTCAAAAGAAGAAACATTTTAAAAAATTCCTGATGATTTAAAAAAAAAAATTCAGCCAACGGAAATTAATGAAAATTATGAACGAAAACAATGTTTACATTTTCGTACCGTTAAATCAATTGAAATTTAACGTAGCCAAAACAAGTTATGATTTTTAAAAAATGGCTTTTGAAAAAAAATCTATGAAAACTCAAGTCAAATTTTCACAAAAATTTCGCTGTTAATGAAATTATATTTAAAATAAGTTTTTCTTAAAATATATTTTGGGAAATATTTTTTTACGAGGTCCCCCCCTTATTTTATTTTATGAAATCTTAAAAATGCGCCGATAAAAAACGATTTTATTTTTTTTTATAAAGAGTCTGAATAAATATATCAGAATATTTCTATAAGTTTCTATACGGGATTTTTTTTAGTATAAGAACCATGAATACTGAATTCTGCTATAAAATGTCATAAGTTTCTCTCTTCTTGGTTTATTATAAATTTGACGAAGATAGCATTAAAATAAAAGTTGTTTTTTTTTTTGTATTTTATAAAATAACTAGTTGTGCATTAAAAACATCACAATAAGTAATTTTAGTTTTGCATCGTACTTTTAAAAATATTTCTAAACATTTTGCTATTCTGCAGTTTACTAAGCTATAGCCAGTTACATCCAGTTGTAGATATCCTGTTTGCTCCAGTTAGAACTGGTATAAAAAAAAAAAAAAAAAAAAAAAAGCTTTTATATTTTTTTATGTTGAAACATCCGTCTGTTACCCCAGTTTTTCACTTACGCATTTGTTTTTGTTCTGTTTTTTTTTGTTTTTTTTTTTACTTACGATTTATCGTAAAATTCAGTTTAAAAAAATAAAGTAGCAATATATGTGGTGAATTGGACTGTAAATTTTAATTAATACAGTGTCAACGTTTTTAATACAAAATTTCTTTTTAACAGTTGGGGAATAAAGGTAAATTACTCTGGAATAAAATTATTCTTTAAGATAAAAATAAATAAAAGCTACGAGAAAGCTACAAGTGTGTGGTGTCACGAAGGCGGGTGGCGTTAACGGTTATAATCGTAGGGTATGAATACGACGGTCACTCCAGGACGAGGTTGTTTGCGTTTCAATTTCGCTCTTATGTCGTTGGGAAAGGCTTGAATCCATCTCTTAGTCATGAGGTAAATAGTAAGGCAGACTGGATACTTTAGCCTTGGTATGGCAACCAGTTTAGTTCCGCGGTGATCTGTCTACTACTCGGATTTTTGGTGGAAGAGAAAAAATTCGAGTGTCGAGTCCCACAGCTTCCACACAAAATTATAAAAATACGAATATATGGTTTCTGTACAGTACATTATACTACAACACCGAAGAAAACCAAATTGAATAACAATAACTTTTCTTTACAAAACATAGATTTTTCTTTACAGTTTGTAATTCAATCTTATTTTTCGAAATTCCTCAAAAACCTTCTAGAATGTTTCATACACATATACGCACGTGCACACTCTCTGTGTCACACACACACACACACACACACACACACACTCTCTCACACACACAATTACCACATCAGCATACTGTTGTTTTATTACTCGAAAAAAACAAAAAAAACTTTTCTGACTTTACATAAACCTTTTGACAAAAGTATGTGTGTGTGTGCGTGTGTGTGTGTGAGTGCACACGCGCGTATGTGTATGACACATGCTATAGTAATATATACGTGACGGTCAGCTGCTCCAGTCCGTGGGCGGTGAATTGTGTGTGTGCGCACTCACGTGTTTGTATGAGACACTTTATAGCAGATAAGAGGTTCTCGGCCAGAGGTGCGGGCATCATTTCTGGGAGTGCGAGAAGCGTCTGTTCAAATTTAGATTTTTTTTTTTATAATTAATAGTTACCACCAATTTTCCCTGTGAAATTTACCCCCCCCCCTATATTTAATACAATAAAACTTGCATAAAGGTTAATATTATCTTGAAAATTTTTTGGCCATTTGAAAGAAGAAACATTCAAATTCCTGATGATTTAAAAAAAAAATTTTTTCAGCTTACGGAAATAATGAAATTATGATTGAAAAACACTGTTTTCATTTTTGCACCGTTAAATCAACTGAAATTTAACGTAGCCAATAACAAGTGGTAATGAAGGACTATTTGCTCGTAAATTCCTACCATAAAATAAACTGAACCCCCATTTTATGTTCATGTTTTTGTATTAAATGTTTTATTTTTATTTTTTTACAATACAAAATATATTTTATTTATTTATTTTAATATTCATTTCAATGTGCATATTCTAAAAGTTTTTATTTTGTGAGAATGTTTAGTTTTAAAGTGGGGACAATTAAGGCATAAATTGGATCCTCCTTTTATGGCCGTAATTTTTTTTTCGTCGACGATGATTAAAATCTGACGTTTTTATTTTAGAGTAGCAAAGCCAAAAAGAAAAGAAATAACAACAACAAAAAGTAATATTCAACTTTTTACTCGTAAATTCCTGCTATAAAATTAGGCTTGGGCATTTTATCGTAGGAATTTACGAGTAAAAAGTTGAAGTGTAAAAACGAACCCCCACTTTAAAACTAAGCATTCTCACAAAATAAAAGCTTTTAGAATAAACACATTGAAGTGAATATTAAAATAAATAAAGGAAATATTATTAGTATTGTAAAATAACGGGTGCAAGAAAAATAAAACACATTATTGCAAAAACACGGACATAAAATGGGGGTTCAGTTTATTTTATGGTAGGAATTTACGAGCAAATAGTCCTTCATTACCAAACAAGTTACGACAAGATGATTTTAATAAATATCTATGAAAAATCAATTAATGGTCCGATTTTCACGAAAATTTCCAGAATTGCTTTTCTTTTGATGAAAATATGTCTGGAATAGTTTTTTCCTAAAATATATTAGGGAAATACTTTTTTTTACGAGGTCTACCCTCCCCATTTTATTTTGTAAGATATGAAAAAATGAACCGGAAAAAACGATTTTTACTTTTTTTCTATAAAGATAAGAGTCTGAATGACTATATCAATAAATTTGTATAAAATTCAAGGCGGTAGTTTTAAATTCAGAAATAAAAGTTTTTTGAATTCTAAAAAAAAAGTGCTAACAAATGTCATAATATTATTATTTGAAATTTTTTTTTTTTTTTTTTTTAATTGATAATACTATATTCTATTAAATTGTCAAGAAAATTTTTTTTTTTTTAAAAGAAATTGAGTTTTAAGAGATTTTAAATCTTTTGTGTGCTTAAATAATTTTGTTTTTTAATGTTTAAAAATCTTTTTTTTGGTGTGTACAAATCGAATTTTTCACTAATATTTAAATATAATATAACACTGAATTTTAGAATTCAGGTAAACTAAATATTTGTCCGATCCACAGTATATGAATATTTTTAAGAGAATTTGTAATTTTTATTGTTGAATAGTAATGTTTGATTCTTATAATATATGGAAGAGCAAAACTGACAATATTTGTAATACTTATTATCTTTTCTTTGTTTCAGTTACACTCTAAGTTCAATTAAAAAAATATTCCGGAGTTATTCTGAGACTACCACAAAAAAAAGAATCTTTCAAAAATCGTTGAAAACCAATAATCGGTCACTGAATATGCACAAGAAAACAATTATGTCGAATATAGCCACCCATACATTTAAATGTATAATTGTCAAAGAGAGATAATATGTAAATTTGCAGTCCCGGTTTCTAGAGAAAAATTACCCTGTTGCATGTAAAACGGTCAGTTATTTATTTTTTAAGGTAATGGTGTAATTTTTCCCAATCGGATAATTTGATCTTTGAATTAACTTTTTTTCTTTGTAACAACTCTGTATGATTGTTACTTTTTTTTGCGAGATTTTTTTAAAAAAGTTAAAAAATATTTACTTTTGTTTATTCAATATGGCCTAAACTGATCACATGACCCGATAATGGTGATACCTAATAATTAACATTTATATTTTCGTTCCTTTTTTCAGATTATTATCATTACCCTTCATTATGTAGAAGAAAATATTACATATTTTATTAGATTTAGAGAGTGAAATATATATGATCTTTTGATAAAACTGTAGTATGGATTCACATTCTATATTTTTGAACAAGAGTATAAATTGTTTGGGCGCGAGGTCAGAGCAAAACTCTTTTAAGGGTGCGGGAATAGAAAAAAGGTTGGGAACCACTGTTCCATAGTAATATATACGTCTTTTTCCAAGCCATGCAGAGGAAAATATTATGGAATAACCCAATATTGATGAAATAATTATAGAATTCAATGCTATTAAGGGTACAGAGCCCAGTCTACCGCACTATTTACCCATAGCTGGGGGGGGGGGGAGGAACAAAGGGATTTGTGGGAGTCTTCAGAAAGTTAAAATTTAAAAGTCATGGGACTAAAGTTTAAAGCACTCTTTCTGGTTGAGCTTGGTATATTAATTGTATTATCTTATGGTTGTAAGTAGGGGGCTGTTTGATGTCAATATTTAATAAAAGTGTTCAAACATTTAAAGACCATAAAACAATCAAGCACATGGCATAGAAGACAAAACTCTTGATTAAACAAACAAAATTGTATTAACAAAATGTATACAAATAGGCAGCATTGAATACTGGGCGAGGTTCAGCCAAAAGTTCTTTTTTTAAAGTTTAATGTAAAATGTAAGATGATATTTCACAATTCACAAAGTGAGAAAGAAAATATAAAGTTTTTAGGTCACAATAATCATCAGTCAGGCAATAGTTGTACTGATATTAAGTTTGTCTCTTAAAGCGATAATTATTTAAATAGAGAGAGATAGATAGATAGTTCGTACCTTCTCCATTAAAAGTTCTTAAAACATGTGACAAGGATTCTCTTAGGCAGGCAAAATCTTTCTGCTTGAAAATGAAAAAGTCTGGGTATTTATAGAATCCAGGTAGGCTCCGCGAGGCTCCATTTGATAATTTTTCTTTTTAAGCGGGAACGCCTCTGATTGGTTGAATTTTATGAATTTTATTTTAAATTTTATTTTTACTAAGGTGCGCAATCCCCATGCGCAAACTACTTATTTTTGTCATTCGATCTCTGTCCGTTGAAGCAAGAACTTCCAGCTCGCCACAATCTAACCAACCAGAATTATTCCCACTAAAACTAAAAGACTTTGATTCAGATCCACTTTTACACAGGCCATGCATATAAATAAACCCCAAATCTGGGTTATTTCCTATAACTCCAACCTAAAAAAAGGGGAACCACTCTGAATGAATTATATCTGTTAATTAATCTACCCATTATTTTCCCATTAAAAAACCTTTTCTGCCTTCATACATACATATGTTCTGCATACATACGTACATACATATGTACATACATTGACTCCTCTCCAAATACATTTTTCCTTCCTTCCTTCCCACCCCTGTGTCCAACCTCAGCATGAACCCGATGATTAGATGACAATTAACATGTACCAACACTCTACCCCACCCTGATGCGTACATGACAATCAACATGTACTCCATCAGACCCTTTCCCGCGTGTTTGGCCTATTCGGCAGTTCTTACCAAAACCTCAAGACAACATCATGCATCCCTTAACTGCTCTCCGATCAACTTCATATACTCAATACTTTTTTTTTTTTTTAAACTCTGAGGTCTGTTAAGGACTTTGAACTTTTCATCCTTTTTGTCATCTTGTTTAATTGTTTGTATTTATGTTCAATATATAACGTTTATGTTACATCTATTGTCTTCAGTTTTCCCTTTTTTCTTATTTCATTCAATTGTTTGATGTTCTTCAAAGACTGTTTGGTTAAGCTATCTGTCTGATCTTTGCAGACAAGAGAAGGTGGCATACTCCACCAAACCCTTTCCCGTGCGTTGGGACAATTCGACAGTTCTTACCAAAACACCAAGATGCCAAACACGCATCTCCACTTCTCTCCGATCAACTTCACACACTCAATACTTTTTTTTACCATGAGGTCTGATAATAACGTTTGAACTTTTCATCCCTTTTGTCATCCTGTTTAATTGTTTGTATTTATGTTTAATATATAATGTTTATGTTAAATCTATTGTCTTCAGTTTTCCATTTTTTCTTATTTCATTCAATTGTTTGATGTTCTTCAAAGACTGCTTGGTTAAGCTATCTGTCCAATTTTCGCAGACAAGAGAAGGCAAAATACACTTCATATATATAATACATTGTAACTTTATATTGGAAGTACATGTAGTGTAACAGTTATTGTTGTAGGAAGTGGATAGTTAAAAATCCTGAACAAGGCTGTTTGCATATCACATAGTATTAATACCCTTGAGAAAGGTACGGATTCAACTATTTGGACTATATGACCTTTAGGCACCCCTTTTGCTTTGCTGATTCATAAGTACATTTTTTTCATTTACACCGTCAACATCCGGTTGTTTGTTAGGGGTTAGGGTTAGTGTTAGGGGTTAGTTTTATAATTAAAAAAAACCCTCTAAAAATCATCTGTTAACAAACAACCGGATGTTGACGTGTAAATGAAAAAATGTACTTATGAATCAGCAAAGCAAAAGGGGTGCCCAAAGGTCATATAGTCCAACTATTTTCCCCTCCAGCTTTGGCTAAATAGTAGGTCAGACTGAGCATTTTAGCCTTGGTATGGCATCCAGCCTAGGAGAAGGAAAACTCTGAATTCAAGCCAGTTGTAGACCTGGTGAGGGATTAGCTATGCCAGGCTATTCTTGCTCAAGACATGCTACATGCGTAGTCCCTCATGACCAAACCAAATTACAGGGCCAGTGAACAATGAACGGATCTTTATATATAGCTAGAAGCGGCTACCCAGTGTCACCTAGGTAGAAGGGGTAAAAAGAGGGTCTTGCAGATCAATCATTATTGAATTGCGAGTTGGATCCTCACAGGATGCCCCATTAAAATCCTTATGTAAAATGACGTTGCGTTGATCCAGCCACTCTGAATAGAAAGATTAATGTCTCCTATTTAAAATATTAAATACAAAACAAATTCCATGCTGTTATCATTTAAATTTTATTTTTTAATTATCTTCACGAATATAAATTAAATCTCTATTATTTTTGCTCAAAAACCAAGCCCTGGTGATATTTAATGTGTATATATATATCTACTTTGTTGTTAATTTTTTTTTTTTGAAGATCCCTCCGGACATACAGATACACACAACTGCCCTTTATATATATACTAGCAGCGGCTACCTGGCATTGCCTGGGTAGAGGGGGATTTTTCAAAAGTTAGTCACGCAGATCCATTATTACTGAATCGTGAGTTGAATCCTCGTGTGATGCCCCATTTAAATCCCTATGTAAAAAAATAGACCTTGCATTGATCCAGCTACTCTGAAAAGAAATGTTAATGTCTACTATCTAAAATATTAGATGAAAAAAGAATTCCATGCTGTTATCATTTAAATTTTATTTTTTAATTATCTTTACGAATATAAATCAAATCTCTATTATTTTTGCTCAAAAACCAAGCACTGGTGATATTTGAAGTGTATATATATTTATTTTGTCGTTAATTGTTTTATTTTCGATGTTTCCTTCGGACATACACATATACACAACTGCCCTTTATATATGTGTAGATGCTCCAATTTTTATACTTATCACTAGTAGTAGTGATAAGAGTATTCTCATAACTTCTTTGATGAAACACTTCATTATTATTAATTTTGGACTAATCTTTATTTCATCTTATTTCTCTTACTTTTACACCTAGTAGTAGTCTCTATTGTTTTTACTCAAAAACCAAGCCTTGGTGATATTTAATGTGTATATATATATTTACTTTGTCATTAATTGTTTTATTTTCGAAGATTCCTCTGGATATACATATACACACAACTGCTCTTTATGTATAGATAGATAAATAGATAGATAAGTAAGTAAAGTCGAGGGTGGTCTAAAGTCGGTATCAGCCAGACAGCAGGGGAGTCTATCCCCTTTTCATTAGCGCTAGACCAAGGAGATTATTTTAGCATCCGAGGTGGAGCGCCACACCTACCATCAGCTCCTCACTTAACCGCACAGATCCCTGTGCTACTCATACGCTGAGTTGGCGAGGGCCGGTATCAAACCAAGAACCTTGTGATTCCTAGCCGAACACTCTACCAACTGAGCTAAACCGGCCCTATTATAGATAGATAATATTAGGTTTCCGTTAACAATTGTAAGTACACTCCTTTCAGCAAAATTTCTAACTGTAAAAGGGATTGGTTCAATTATGAGACGTCATACAAAGTAGTGGGCAATTATGAGACGTCATACATAGTGGGCAATAAGTTGAATTAACTTAGATATATTTCTATTTACCTTTATGATTCATATCAGTTCAATATGTTTCAACAAAATTGTTTGGAAAAAAAAAAAAATTGCCTTATGAAATCAATTTAAGGAATGGAGTGTTTATAATTGTGTCGAAATATGATTAATCTCTGCCTGATTCTTCATGAGAATATGCTTTTTATGAATTAACTGTTCTTAATACACACACGCACACACACACACACACACACATATATATATATGTATGTATGTATGTATTTGGGCAGCATTCTTTCATTTATACATGTGGAATTAAACAAAAGGCAGGTCTCCTGTTTAACAATGTTATTGGTGGTGATCTTTTCAAGCTTTGTGGACAACTTTTTTTATATTTGGATGGAATTCATGGATTAGTCCACTGAAGTTCATATCCTGAGTATTTTCGCCACGAATTCTATCCAAATATAAAAAAGTTGGCCAGAAAGCTTGAAAAGATCACCAATAAAATCGTTAAACAGGAGACCTGCCTTTTGTTTAATTCCACAACACACACACACACACACACATAGACACACACACATATATATATGTATGTATATATATACATATACATGTATATTTTTTTCATGATTGTTGTCCAGTGACAAGCCTAAGAAAGATAACTGGCAATCATGTCAATTGCAGGTGTTAAATCAGAGTTGTCCTTCTCCTAGATGGATAACCTAACAAGGAATAAGGGGTCAACACTCCCCCCCCCCCAAAAAAAAGTTCTAGATGGCCGTTGAGCTAAAAGCTTCCTCTGCCCTTTGAACAGGTCTTGTTTTTCATCCTGCAGGATGTCTAGCCACCCTCCTCATTAGATAAAATCTGTGGGGTTACCGGTTACCGATGACCCGACTATGAAACAGGTTGTACTGGATTACATAGTACCAGTAGCGCATTAAGCGACCTGACACACAAACAATGTGTCTTGTGCTATCTGTGGCAAGGTCTGTAAGTCGGCTTCTGGTCTTAAGAGACATATGGTGGTGCATAAGCATCAGATTTTATCATCTGATTCATCTGAATCATCTCATTCAATGGGAAGGAAGTCTTTTCAATGTCATATTTGCATAAAACTTTGTGGATCTGCAGCAGGTTTGATGAGTCATTTGAGGGCTCATGCAAGGAAGGGTTCTGGTGGTGGAGTTGTGGGATTGTGAGGGATGGCAATGATCTGTAAAGATTATGCTATTACCATGCCATATATATATATATGTATATATATACATATACATATATATGTATGTATATATATACGTATACATATATATGTATGTATATATATATAACATATATATGTATATTATATATATAACAAGTTTTTGGTACAGCTAAACTTGTATATATTTTTTTTAAAGTAACATACTTTATTAATGATCAGCAATTAAACGAAAAAAAAAAAAGAAGATGAAAGATGATAGAAACTTAAAGGCCCTTTCGACGGGTGCTTTTTCATGAGTTAACAAACGGTGGATCAGTTAAAAATCAAATATATATATTGGGTAAAAGGGGGATAGGATTATGTAAATGTTGGAGCAACAAGAAGGAAAGAAAAATTTTTTTACATTCACGTCACCCAAACTTCAGCAACCACATTCCCAGCTAAAATTACCAGGGAGTGTTTCAAATGTCGTTGTCTACACAAGGTTGGGCAGTAAGAAAAAATTGCGACTGCCTTGACGACATGAAAATGGTGATTTGTCCTGGCCTTGTATAGAACAGAAAATTGCTGATCACTATAGTTGATTTTGCAGCTATTTATACTGCATAGATGATCTCCAATAGCAGAGTCTTGCACCTGTGAGAACCCGGATATTGTTTGAGGAATATTTCTTATTCCCTTCGAGACATGTTGATTTATTCGTACACTCAACCTCTGTGTCGTCCTCCCTATATAACTGGCATCACACCAGCAATGATACTTATAAATTAATAAACTTTGTTCAAAGATTGGCAAAACATCCTTTTGAGTTGAGTGAAATGCAGATCTAGTGGTGAAGATAGTTCTGACCATAACTGCATTGAAACAGCGTATTACGGCCAATTTGATCTTATTAGCCAATGTCTGACCAACAAGTCCTATCCACAACAATCGTATATATATATATATATATATATATATATATATATATATATATATATAAGAGAGTTTTATAATTTGGTTGAAGTATTGTGTATATATTGGTTTGGAGGTTGGTTTTGAAGGCTATCACAATGCAGGTGTAAAGAAAAAATAAAAAGGTAACAATGGTGTTGTTAACCTGTAATTTATTTTTGATATTTCGAGATAAAATCGCTTTTTCAGAAGAACACTGGAACTGAAGTAGTTGTCGTCTTGACTACTACTTCAGTTCCAGTGTTCTTCTGAAAAAGAGATTTTATCTCGAAATATCAAAAATAAATTACAGGTTAACAAACAACACCATTGTTACCTTATTATTTTTTCTTTACACCTGCATTGTGATAGCCTTCAAAATCAACCTCCAAACCAATATATATATATATATATATATATATATATATATATATATATAGAGAGAGAGAGAGAGAGAGAGAGAGAGACATTTTTTTTTTTTTTTTTTTTTTAAATCTAAAATTTTAAGAATATTTTTAAAAATTTATTTTAAATCTTCTAAGACATTATCTTTTGGGATTTTTTTTCAAACATAAGACCTCAGTCCAGTTTGAAATGGAACACTATTAACATTGTAGAACACTAAGAATTTTTCATTTTTTTGTTTCAGCTTTTAATTTGAAAATATGTTTCAGATGAAACATTTAACATTTATTACATAGCCCTGAATATAGTTTTAAAAAAAAAGGCAAAATGGTAGCATATATCATATGTGAAAAATACATGTTCTGAATATTTTGTTTTTTCATATTCTATATTCACACACACACACACACACACACACACATATATATATATATATATATATATATATATATATAATAAATAAGTAATCCACAGACACGTGTTTTAAGGTATCACCTCTCATCAGTGTGGTTATACATTAACACTACCCCTGGCTGGGTTTGAGACCCGAATGAACTTTCGTTCGCCAATCCTCTTACCATATATATATTCGTTTATTTATTTCTAGTGTAATAAAACAGGATAAAAACTAATGACTCAGTCTTTCATGATTTTGATCCTCAGGTGAGTTAATATTTAGCATGTTTGATATGAGCTGGTATTTAACAAGCCACATGTGTTGAATGTTAGCTTACTTGAGGATCGAAAGCATGGAACTCTGAGTTATGAGTTTTTATCCAAATGCTGTGCATTTTTATGCATTGATTACTGTAAAGATTTTATGAATTAAAAGCGTTTTTAAATAATAATGTAATTTATTGTGTACAGTGCTCTGGTGCACCACAACTCATCAAAGTCTCATGTCAAGTACACAGAATAATGTTGTGTCAGGAACATGAACAGTTCACAGTAGTAATATGCATGTATGTGTGTGCATGTGTATGTGGAGAGTGGCATCAGGTATAGTGTTGGCGGACTACAGGAAGCATGGAGGCTTTGAAAGATTCAGTGCTCCGGCAGCCTACAACAGATGCAGGCAGTTTATTCCATGTCTCCGCAATTCTGAGCGTGAAAAAATGTTTCCGAAAGTCACGTGAACAGTGCTGTTTTCTGACTTTGTAGGCATGCCCACGTGTGTTGGAAAGATGGAGATCAAAAAGGTGCTCAAGGTTGCTGTTGTTAAGATGATTAATGACCTTATGAGCATTTGCCAGGTCAGTTGCCAGACGCCGAAGTTTCAACGAATCCATTCCCAGGGCTGCGAGACGTTCAGAGTATGGCAGATTCCTGATGGAGGGTACTCGCTTGGTTGCACGTCTCTGTACAGTTTCTAGGAGGTTAATATTCTGAGAAAGGTAGGGGTTCCAGAAATTTTAATCATAATCATAATTGTGTGTATGTATATATTCAAATAATACAGTATCACCCATTAATAAGTACACCCTAACATTTTTTTCATAAAAGAATACTTTTCTTCTAAACAAAAAATACCAAGATTGGTTATTTCCTATAACACCAACATAAACAAAGGGGAACCACTCTTGACTGATAAATTAGGTAATTTATGAGGAAGTGTGTCCCGGTCTCCTGCCTCAAGAGTTGCTGCCCGGTGACTATTAAAATAATGACCCAGCTCAGTATATTCAAAACTATCCATCTTCATATCTATCTATCTATCTCAATTTGTTCATATTTATCTATATTTCTTTAAATACTAAGATTTTTTTTTAATTCATGTTTGTTTAATGTCTTGTTTTTAGTTTAAATAAACAAGAATTACGACAAAAAAAGAAGCCCCCCACCAAATACATTTACTTGTTGAAAATATCTATCTATCTCCATTTGTTTGTATCTATCTATATTATTTTGTTTGTTTATCTATCTATCTATCTCAGTCTATTCAAAACTATATATCCATCTTCATATCTAAACAAGAATTACGACAAATTACAATAATAAACAAGAATTATGACGAGCTGGGGTTGTTATTTTGATAGTCACTTGGGGTTATTTCCTATAACTCCAACATAAACAAAGGGGAACCACTCTTGACTGATAAATTATTTATTTATTTATTGATCTACTAGGAAAAAAGAAGACAGGGTTTAGGGTTTAATGGGAAAATAAATAAATAATTTACGGTAATTTATGAGGAAGTGCGTCCCGGTCTCCTGCCTCAAAAATTGCTACCGGTGACTATCAAAATAACAACCCCAGCTTGTCGTAATTCTTGTTTAGATATGAAGATGGATATATTGTTTGGAATAGACTGAGATAGATAGATAGATAGATAGATAGATAAACAAAAAATAATAGAGATAGATATGAACAAATGAAGATAGATAGATATTTTCGACAAGTAAATGTATTTGGGGGTGGGGGCGCATCTTTTTTTGTCGTAATTCTTGTTTATCTAAATTAAAAACAAGACATTAAACAAACCTGAATAATAAAAAAATCTTAGTATTTAAAGTAATATAGATAAATATGAACAAATTGAGATAGATAGATATGAAGATGGATAGTTTTGAATAGACTGAGCAGGGGTTTCTATTTTGATAGTCACCGGGTAGCAATTTTTGAGGCAGGAGACCGGGACGCACTTCCTCATAAATTACCTCATTTTTGTTACTACTAGTTAGAATTGTTAAAAACATTCAAAATTGATAATTAAACATTTTTTTAATAATTTTAAACGGGAAAGATTACACTTAAAATACGTTTAAAATGCATTACGTTATTTCCTTGTCAAATTTTCAGTATTTCTAACCGGAACTTTATCTCTCCAACATACACAGAACATGGAGAAAAAATACATTTTGAGCAACAAAATTTAAAATATTTCAGACACAAGGGAGATAATCCAGTCATTTTTAAAAACAATTTTGTGTGCGTGTGTAACATTTAGAATATTGATGGTCCAAGGGAAACAACTCTTTTTTTTAATTTATCCGTCATAGGTTTATTTATTAGTGCCCATTTAATAATGGCTGGTTGGTTGGTTGGTTGTTTTTTTACAATATGTCAACCCTTGGGTTATATTATGCCGAATACATTTTTGTTTGATTCATTCTTTGTCGGATATACAACATATTTTTTAAACTCATTTTTTAATCTATTTAACACATAGATGGGACCCTAACAGGTACTACCACTCCATGTCAGAGTGGACCTGGGAGTAATGGCAATGAAGAGATACTCCACACTCCCCAAAGATCCAGAATTGGAACTTCATCACTAGATGCAGTTTAACATCATACCCAGGACGTTAACACCCTCAGCCACCACCTTCTGGCACATATGATAAAATTACTAGTTCCAATATATTGGTAAATTACCAAATCTTAATAGGTTGACTTCTGATTTAGTTCGGAAAATTAAAACGGAAAGTTTTTTTGGTGGTACCCAATGATAGTTTAACTACAGTCTATGAATTAACATTTTGCTAATTGGGTTACGGTTTTAGGGGATTAAGGTTGTTTTTAATTACGTATTGCTTAAAAAAATAAACAACAAAAAACCCACATTACTATACATTTAATGTTGAAAAATATTTTTTAAACTAAGTTTAATTGAAATTATACATTGCAATACTAACACAAACAACTGTCTCAATAATAGATTCAATAATTAATTTCAATGGTTAATTAAATGTATAGTAATTTGTTTTTTTTAAACAATACGTAATTAAAAACAACCTTAATCCCCTAAAACCGTAACCCAATTCGCAAAATGTTAATTCATAGACTGTAGTTAAACTGTCATTGGGTACCACCAAAAAACTTTCCATTTTAAATTTCCGACCTAAATCAGAAGTCAGCCAAAAAAGATGTAAAAATAATTTTCTTGCAACTTCATTAAAAGAGTCAAATTAACAAAACAATTAAAAAAGAAAAAAAAAAGAAAAGAAAAGAATTTTGAATAAAAATGTCTTTAAAAAACCCCTGATATTTTATTGCTTTAAATACCGAAAGTTTTATTAGACTCCAATAAATAATTAAACGATTTGGAGGGAATTTTTATTTAAAAAAAAATGGTGCTTTAGCACGCCAATACTTGAGGTTTTATGCACATTGATGATTTGATCAACCTTTTTTGTGTATAAAAGACAAAAAAAGTTGACGCTTACAGCACGTGTATTCCCAGGAGGCGATCACCTAGGTACTGACCATTATAATTTCAATTCAAAGCAAAAAATACTGATTATCTTAATTCAAAAAAATCAAACAATTCATTCTAATAAAATATTAATGGGTGAATTAATCAATTCGAGAAAGGAAATAATTGTAATTTCGAGGGAAAAAATAAAAATAAAAATAAAAAGAATGCTTACAGCACCTGGTATTCCCAAGCGGTCACCCATCCAAGTACTGACCAGGCTCTACGCTTAACTTCGGTGATCGGACGAGAACCGGTGTTCTCAACGTAATGTGGCCGTAAGCGACTGCGAAGGTAATTATTACACAATTTATATCAATTTGCGTACTGGACAACTAAAATATTATTTAAATTTTCTAGTGAGCAGTTGATATAAATAGTGTATTAATTTCTCGTGCAGTTTGAAATTTTGTTAAAAGGAAAAAAAATTTATTGTAGTTTCATCTGATTGTTACTATTGAAATGACTGCAACATCCGTGCATTCAATCTTAGCTTTTCTGGTACTTAACAATAATATACAACATTTCTTTATTTAAAAAAAAATATCCGTATTTACTTTCTTCAAAGGCTTTTTTATATATATTTTTTTTCAAATTTTTTGTCTTTTATTTACTTTGCTGCATTTGTCACCCCCAACTTTTTTTTCGCGTGAAATCATGTTTGTTTCTTACAAGTGTTGAATAAACCGGTGTATTAAAAAAAATATAATCCCTTCTCATTGAAAGACCCTCACGTAAAACAAAACGATATGTGACACAAAAATAAAACTTAATTTTTAACTTTTACATATTTGACTTTTTAAAAATTATTTTCTTTTATAAAATTAAATTTTTATGCCACTTAAAAAATTGGAGAAAAATTATGACAGTTCACTCGAACAAGGAATATCTGTTTGGAAGATTAGTTATAACGGGAAACTTTGGATATTTTAGTTATATTGGTGGTATTTACTCAAATTTCTGTATGATGAACTATAAAAGAGTAAAATATTTTGAGTGATCCCAATTATAATTTACTGAGGAGAAAACATTTCCTTTGCGTATTGTCAATTATAGGTATACCCAAAATTGACGTAAAATGCGTTTTTGACAAAATGAATTTAGCCCTCACCCCATACAGAAAATAATTTACCAAAAATCAGGGAATTATCGGATTTTAATGAAATTTTCAGTGTTGATTTATCAATGAAGGAACTTTATAATGCATTATTTTATTTTATTTCAAAACTTTGTGGTTTTTTTCAGGTCACTTAATTTTGACCCCCCCCTCTTATTTTTTTTTGGGGGGGGGTAACATTTTGGCGAGTTGGTCATTTTCTGTACTAATTACAGAATAAATAAAGAGATAAAAGACCAAAGTTATGAATAGAAAAAAAATTACGGGGGATTTTCTATGAGAAAATAAGTACCGAAAATCGGAAAATAAAATGTAAAAAAAAAATATTAAAAATTTTTTGGGGAGATTTCTTTTTTACTCATTTCGATAATTATTTAATTGGCTATTATCTTATAAAAGAAAAAAAAATACATCGATATTTTTTCTGCTTAAATTTTCAATAGAGTTTTTCTTCGAAACTTATTACTTTATGCACCTAAAATAAGGTTTGCATTAAATTATTTAATGCAAACCTTATTTTAGGTGCATATCTATTTAATTTAAATAGATATTTATTTCTAGAATCTAAAAATATATTTTAAACTTAACATCAGGATTTTCATATTCTAAATAAATTTTATATATCAATTTTTCATAGCAAAAATACTTAATTAAAGTTTTGAAATAAAATAACTGATGCATTATAAAATTCATTAATTAATAAATATATACTGATAATTCCCTGATTTTTGGTAATTTTTAAAAATCGCTAATGTTACATGAATTTTGTAAATACGCCATTTTCAAGTGTTAATGGTCAAACACGATCGAAATTGACAAAAAAATCATTTTAAATGTATTAAAAATAAATTAAATGTGTAATATTATTTTGCTTTTTTATTGATGGTCATTATGTTACTACTTATCAATTTAGACAAAAGTTTGACCTTAAATAATCGATTTAATTAATTTTAATTCGTTTTTAAAAAAACATTAGCTGACTTTAACAGACGATTTTTGGGTATAGCTAGTCAATTATTAAGCATGAAGTTCATGCCATGAAAAAATTTATAGCATTGATTTAGTTATTTATCAAAAGAAAGACAATACGTAAAAATAAAAATAAAATCATCCAGAAAATTTTTAATTAAAAAGTTTAATTTTATAATGTGTCTCTCCACGATATTAGATAGTTGCGACCAACCGACTCAGGAAAAAGGTTTCAGTTTGAGTATGTATTACTACTGTTAGCCACAAGTAGGATGTGACACAAGGTCGCAAATATAAAGCATCCAGTGAGGATCGAACTCGTTTTTCATTAATAATAAATCTGTGAGACTCATATGGGACAGCTTGGTTTCAGATTGTGTAAATAAATTGATATTGCAGTCATTTGATTGGCCAGAAAACCAAGTAAAATGCTTTAAAATGTGAACGCGGCGCTCAGCGACTGTGATTATTAACAACTCTCGTCACATTCACAGATCAACTTCTAACACTTGTAGAGCAACTGATACAATGTCTGGACGTGGCCAAGGAGGTAAAGTGAAGGGAAAGAGCAAGACCCGATCATCTCGTGCCGGACTTCAATTCCCCGTCGGTCGTATTCATCGTCTCCTGCGTAAAGGCAATTATTCTGAACGTGTCGGTGCCGGTGCTCCCGTCTACCTGGCTGCCGTTATGGAATATCTGGCCGCCGAGGTTCTTGAATTGGCAGGAAATGCTGCTAGGGACAACAAGAAATCTAGAATCATTCCCCGTCATTTGCAGCTCGCTGTCCGTAATGACGAAGAATTGAATAAACTCTTGTCCGGAGTTACCATTGCACAGGGTGGTGTCCTCCCCAACATCCAGACTGTTCTTCTACCCAAGAAGACCAAAAAGGCGGATTAAAAAAAACAAACGATTCCTGCCTTCTTGAACGCTTAGTGGCCTTTTTCAGAGCCACTAACATTGTATGTCCTTTTTTAACCAACCAATGTGCATATTAAAATTCCCTCCACTTCATAATTTTAAAACAAACTGTTCATTTTTTTTTTCTCCTTTCCTTTAACTTGCAAACAAAACCGTTTTTAACCCTATTGCGTTTCACACAACATTAACAGATATTTGCTACTTTTTTTTTTTTCTTTCTTGGCTTGTCCAGAATATCTCCCTGAAGAATGTCTGCAGTAATGTACTAAGTTATTCTTCGTGGGTATGTACCACGAAGAATAAATTTCTGGTTATTTTACTGGGTGGGAGCCTCTTTAATAAAATAGAAAAAATCTAACGTTTTTGTCCAAAAGCATACACCAAAAAAAACAAAAATTAAGGATAAACTCCAGCTATGTCCACGAAACCACATCATTATTGTTTGCGGTATTGTGTGTGTGTGTGTTTTTTTTTTTTTTTTTTTTGTGTGGTGGGACAAATCCCTACACGCTTTATAGCAAACTGAAACCCATAATTTAACTTTTTTTTTTTTTTTTTTTAAATTAAAATTTTTTTTTTAATCCTCAATGCATTTCTCTGCGTAAAGTATTCTTAGTACAAGAAGGGGAAAAGTTATGTTTTGAAACTCCCATTGAAATTTAACTAATAAGGCTAAAACTTCAGCACGATACTGCCATTGCCAAACTGCATTGGTCTCTTACCTTTCCTTTGGACCACAGTGGCAATGAGGAGAGGGGTATCTAGTGCTTGGACAACAGCACATCCTCCATATCAACCCGCTCAGGCTACGTAGATAAACAAAAAACTTGGACACTATACCATCGTCTTTTGCAGACAGGAGGCTAACAAATTGGTTTCTATCCACTGTTGATGATCCAAGCAAAACCTGAATAGAGTAAGTTATGATTAGAACATCTTGCTGCAGCCGTCCCTCCTTCAAAACAAGGGGTATGGAGAATTCATTTTTTTATCAACAGGCCCGGAGGGGGTTACAGTCTGGTCAAAGTGATTTTAAGTAGTATCAATTACTGACCCAACCGTTTAATTTTCCTTTTACCTTTTTTTTTTTTTTTTTTTTTTTTTTTAATTTATTTATTTTTTAAAATGGAAATAGTCACACTATGATGGTTTTTAGTATTAAGTCAACCAGTTGAAAATGTAGGCAGCAATTTGAAAGTCTTTCCCCATTTCTAGAGAACTCTAATTTGTCATTTAAAGGGTGATGTAAAATTGGGAGCAAAACTAAAATAGGGATGACACTCTTTCACATACTTGCTAAATTAACCTCTTTGTCAAATCCTAAAACCAAATCATTCCATGTCCCAAATCACTTCTTAAACAAGTTTAAGATAAAAATTTTAATTGGTATTATTTGTATTATTTGGACTATTGTCCGCATCTTCATTCTTAACTGTACATTTCAGAAACGTTGTACAGATAACAATGAAGATGAGGACAATAGTCCGAATAATACTAATTATCAAGCCTCATTTAAAAAAATTAAGAGAAATGAAATCTTAAATTCACCTCCTTCTTACTCGGTGACATTCACCCACCTTTTTACCGAAATCCTCCAACAAACAAGGGACCAAGTAGGAAAACTACAAATGAAGACCACTTGTGACATTAGATATGGATTTAAAGAGAATAAGTTTCTTGACAGATGCAGTGTAAGTTTTTGTGAAAGTTAAAATCTGACATGTACTGTATGTAGAAAGACTTACAAACCTGTAATATCCTCAAAGGTTTTTATATATTCTCTAAAAACTTGTTAGGGTATTGATTTAGAGGGTGTAAATAAAAATGATTTGGTTATTTCCTATAGGTCTAACATGATCAAAGGGGAACCACTCTTGACTGATTATTTATTTATTTATTAATCTACTAGGAAAAAAGAAGTTAGGGTTTAGGGTCATTTTAATGGGAAAATAAATAAATAATTTATCAGTCAAGAGTGGTTCTTCCTTGATCATGTTAAACTTATAGGAAATAAGCAATGATTTGTTGTAATAATTAGAACACAAAAAAATCTGTTCATATCCCATAAAGGTAGAGGGGACACCTCCTCTCAATCTCATCAATAGGCAAAACCTAATAATAAAGACTAGCTAGAAAAATATGAAATTCTGCAAGGAAAATGCATAAAACAAAATGGAGTCCTTGTGTGTGTGTGTGTGTGTGGGGTATTTCTATATTGACTTTGGTATACTTGGTTAAACTTTGAATATCTACATCAGAAAAAAGGAAATGTATAAAGACTTGGATTTTGTTTGGTGAAACGACAAAACTTACAGCTTGTCTGGGAGGTTTTTACTTTTCTTATTCAATAGATATTGCCTATTTCAGTTATTTTTTCCAACCTTTTATGGAATTATTGTAATTAAAAAGAATCTAGAATAGTGAGCAGTGCTGTTTTCTGACCTTGTAGGCATGCCCACATTGTGTTAGAAAGATGGAGATCAAAAAGGTGCTCAAGGTTGCTGTTATAATAAGATTTGTTGGATAATACATGGTTTTAATGTGTACATCAATTTTTTGGCAGCTCAACCTGACCAGTGATCCTACAGGAAATCGCTTTTAAATCAAATGGACAATGTTCTACTCAGCTTATTACTAAAGAAATTCATTTGTATAGATAGAAAATTCTTTTGATTGTTCATAAATGTTGAGAAGGAGAATACAAGTAAAGAATCATAAACACCAAAATTAACAATAATACTTAAATACATAGATGTATTCTAATTATACTATAAAAGTAGAAAAATATTACTGTATTTAGCAGCATACCTGAAAAGATATTTTTTAAATACATAAAATTTTGCTCTAATATATTTTGGTTTTGCAAAACAAGGGAGGGAATCAAGATAAACTAATTTGCTTAGCGGTTAAAGGGAATTAATTAGCTAACCCCTTGAACACGAACCGCCGACATTCGTGCCGCTAACTAAATACATCCAAATAAAATGTTTTAATTTTATATTTAATATACAATTTTATTTTAATTCATGTTAAATTGTTTATGTTGTGAACTATAAACAGATTATATTTTATATTTTAGGCGATTTTTCAAGACAGGAGCCCAGGGTGAATTGCGGGCCAGCCAAGATTCTAAAATAGCTTGGGCAAATTATCGCTGGCTCTAAAAAATGGTGATCATAGGAAATTCTTCTAAAAATCATATAAAATAAACTAACTATCCGATTTTAATAAAACTTTCGGTATATGAAGTAATAAAAGACGAACTTTTATTGTAAATAAATGCTTGCTAAATTGAAAAGGCTAATGATTCTTTTCGTTAGTATTTGTTTCGCGCATTGATCCCCCGTTCAAAGATCTTTTTTTTTTTTTTTTTTTTTTTTTTTTAGATATAAATGATTTTTACATTTTTGGAAAGATAATTTAATGACAGAACACATGTAAAAAAAACTAAATTGCTACTAATTCGGTTTTGGTAATAGGGTATATTTAACATTGAAACTTAAATCTCGTAAATAAGAAAAATATGTATCTTTTTTTTTCTTTTTTTTCTAAATTGTTAGGTTATTTTCTAAAGAATTTTATATTAAAAGTTCCTATTGTCTACTTGTTTTTTTTGTTTTTTTTCAGGGATTTTTTAAAATTCATAAAATGTAAAATAAATACTTTTCTTTAGCGGATATCAAAATCGTATTTATTGATCAAAGAAAATATTGTATAAAAAATATCTAGCTAAAAATACTGACATAACATATTTCGTTTTCTTTTGTTTTTTTTTAAATTGAAAATAATATTGTCGTCATTTTTATTAATGGGGGGCGCTAAGGGATATAAAAAAAATCTGGTTTTTGGGTATTGTTGTTGTTATTTTTTGCTTCAGCGATAATAGGTTCAAATCCGTGACGCTAGTATAATAATACTTAGTAGAACTCAAATAAACAGTGTTTGAAGAAATTTATTATTTTATTTGTTTGAAAACATATACGTGTAAACCCTCCATACAAAAATAGTGCACACGTCAAGATGCGATAATTTTGTCAACAAAGATTAAGAAATGGCGGAATTTTACGGGAATTTACTTTTAAATACAAAAATTTAGGTTTTATGTAAGTGAAATTTGTTTTTTCTTTTTTATAACACATAAACTTGGAATTGTTCTTTATATTAGACGTAAAATAAATCATTAAAAGGTTAATTTTCCATTTTTTATTGACGTTTTAAAATATATTTTAACAATACTAGTGCGTATTAAAAGAGCGTGTTTTGCACATAGCTATTCTAAAATAAATATTAGCAAAAAAAAAAAAAAGAAAAAAAGATTGATGTGTTAAAAAATCTTTTAAATTCGACGTTTGACATTTTTTTAACAGAAAATAATAATAAAATAATAATAAGAGATAATAACATAAAAATTACTTTCTTCTGTTCGTTGTTGTTGTTGTTGTTGTGGTTGTTGTTTTCCTTCAATTGATTTTATTCCGTCTTCAACAAAACAACTTTTAAAAATGTATTTCATTTGTAATAAATATTATAACCTTATTTACATGAATGGTTGGATTAAAAAAAACTTATTTATTCATTTATCCATTTATTCATTTAAAATGCTTCAGGTATCAAAATATTAAAGATGACGAACAAAAATGTTATGCCGAATCGGTATTTTTCACCTTTAGTTGTCAAAATTCCTAGCAAATAAAGCAATCAGAGTAACCTCCCTTGACTTTCACTTTGAAACAAGCCGGTAGCTATTTTGAAAGTCTCCGTGAGAAATAAACAAATCTTAGAAACTTTTTCGAAAACAATACAACTGCATGCTTTAACACAAAAATATCATAAAATGTGTTCTTAATAACAATTAAGTTCATTTCAGATAATTTTATGCGAGAAATTTAGCCAACTGACTTTCACTTTGAAACAAGCTAGTAGCCATTTTGAAAGTCTCCATGCGAAATACACAAATCTTAGAAACTTTTCAAAAACAATACAACTGCATGCTTTAACACAAAAATATCATAAAATGTGTTCTTAGTAACAATTAAGTTCATTTCAGATAATTTTATGTTAGAAATTTAGCCAACTAACTTTCACTTTGAAACAAGACGGTAGCCGTTTTGAATGTGTCCGTGCAAAATATACAAATCTTAGAATCGTTTCGAAAACAATACAACTGCTTGCTTTAACACAAACATATCATAAAATGTGTTCTTAATAACAATTGAGTTCATTTCAGATAATGCGCACGCACAATTTTATGCTAGGAATTTTAACAACTAAAGGTGAAAATTACCAATAATATTAAGCTAATTCTTCCATCGATATGCAAACCTTTTCTCTGAGGGAAACCTAAGAAGTTCTGTGCTTTTTTTTTATTAACAACTTAAAGATTTTTGCTAATATACGAATTGTCGCTAAACAGAAGTTGTTTCCCTTCCTTCGTAATCCAACCATTTCTCTAGAAAGCTTGAAAATAATTTAGGATTTAATGAAAAAACATAGAACAAACGAAAAGATTTAAAAATTCATTTGAGCAATTTTTAAATCGTTTTACAGTTTACACTGCCCTTTCTGCCCTTTCTGCACTTCCGTTGCTCTGTAGGTATTTAGGGAGCTCGTTGTGTGGGTGTATCCAAAATCGAAAGCAAATTTACGGAACGAATAAACAGCTGTATGGTCACCTGTTCCATATCACCCAAGCCATCCGAGTAGGACGAACAAGACATGCTGGACACTGCTGGAGAAGCAAGGACGAATTCATAAGTTATATTCTCCTGTGGAAGCCAGCACATGGGCACGCCAGTGTGGACCGTCCAGCGAAGATGTACGGATACTGGATGCTGCGCGGAGGACCTGCATTGGAGAGAGATCATGGATATCCGTGATAGCGCGATGATGATGATGTGATTAAAGACTACATATAACGAACAGATTTACAAAATGAAGCTTACATAAGGAATTAAAAGAAAAGCAAATAAAGGTCGATAAGGATTTCGGTTATTTCCTATAACTCCAACATAAACAACTTTTAAAAATTTTTACAAAATTTTAAAGAATCCTTATGAGAGTGGCCTCTTTGGGCGGAAATCACAAAATGAAGGAATTCACCTAAAGACAGCAAGTATAAGGATGAAATTCTAATTTTAATAAAGAGATACAAAGTATAAACAAATTCCTGTTCAGCTGACATTCTCAAAAACAAAACAAAGGTTCCTAGTTCGATACCGGTCCCCGCCAACACAGCGTATGAGTAGCACAGGGATCTGTGCGGTAAAGTAAGGAGCTGATGGTAGGTGTGGCACTCCACCTCAGATGCTAAAAACAATCTCCTTGGTCTAGCGCTATTGAAAAGGAGATAGACTCCCTCGCTGACTGGCTGATAGCGACTTTAGGCCGCCCCGTCGACTTTACTTTACTTTACTTTATATATATATATATATATATATATATATATATACAAGTTTTGTTGAACTCTACAGACAATTCCTGTCGGACAAGTTTTTCGTTGATCCGTTCCAATTTTCGGGCCATCTTTCTGGTGTCGGGATGTAACTGGTATAACAGTCCCCCAAAGGTTTCAAAATGAGTGCTTTCGGCAATACAATTTGCCATCATCAGGTAGGAAACTATGGTATGATTTCGTGTCTCATTTTTAACGAGAACGAGTAGTAGCAAGGAATTAGAAGTGGGAGGTAATAACAATATATATATATATTTTTACACCGTTTGCAGAAATGATTGTCAACCGAACAATCATTCATTTGAGAATTTTTTTTAACATGAAATATGCGTTGAAAGGCAGTTCAATGTTTATTTTGAAATTTTTGTAAATGGCATTAATTCGGGGAAAGATACGAACCTATTTTTTTGTAAAGGTTCTGTCTTTCTCAGGTACGCCCATAGAATTCTTGAATTCTTTAGGTCGGTCGGTGATTGGTCGGATTTTGGGTTTTTTGTGGAACGAGGCTGATTTCCTGTTCCCTGAAAAGGGGCGCGAAATTCAGCAGACAGAAGATTGGGATTGAAGAGTCCGGTCTGGTTTTAGGCTGTCTCCGTTGGCATTTCCAGCGTTAAATTGTTATGCACCGGGACAAGACGAAGATTGGTAAAACTAGAGAAAGTTTATCATAGTCTTTCCCCGGAATTATTGTTTTTTAATCACACAGAGTGGGATTATTTTCTTCCCAAAAGAAGATTTTGAATTTTTTTATTTTTTTTATATATATTTGGAAAACCTAAATAGTATATTTTTGGCTCTCAGAGAGAGTTCTTTTCTTCCCCCGAAAAGAAGAAAAATTATTGTCTATTGTCGGCTTGAAAATCAGACTTTTATTTTATTTCACATTGTACAGGACGATATTGTCCATTTTATTTGTAAGAAGCAAGAGGCTTCTATTATTTCGAGGCATTTTTAGCTTTAAACGAATCTAAACTCGATTCCTGAGAAGGCCTCTTCTGTCACCCTAGTAGCAGAATCCCAGAAGAAAGAGGATACCAACATCAACCCCCTAAGAGGAAGAT
The DNA here is from genome assembly GCA_023376005.1 of Doryteuthis pealeii. Taxonomy (NCBI): domain Eukaryota; kingdom Metazoa; phylum Mollusca; class Cephalopoda; order Myopsida; family Loliginidae; genus Doryteuthis; species Doryteuthis pealeii. Next base: position 111,507,211 of record CM042142.1, on the reverse strand, counting down.
TCTATAGACAGACTGACGGCCCTGTTCTTTCTTTACCCAAAGTGGAAGTTTCGACCCTTGCTGACCGACAGAGGAGGAAGAGAAGGAAAAGGCAAAGCATTGTTCACTGTCCCTGTTCCTACTATTTGTAATTGTAAGTAGGGATCCTTAAATCCAATTTTTTTTAATAGTTTGTAAAATTCTTTATTTTTTCGGCCTTGTGCCCTTTTTTTTTTTTACACCTTGTTACCACTTTTTTGTAGTTTATAGAATACAATTCTATATTTTATATAAAAATAATAATAAATACGCGTACACATTTCTTTTCCCAAACTTAAGGGAAAGAAATTAAAACAAACACACTACACCATCCTTTTCCCAAACTTAAGGAAAAGAGATTAATGCAAACACACCAACACAATCCTTTTCCTAAACTTAAGGAAAAGTGATTAAAACAAATGTTTACATAAAAATCAGAATCGATTGGATAGGTTAGCATTGCTTTCAACTACGTCCGCGCGTTTGCTCCAAAAATTAATTACTTTTCGATCCCATCTTCTAATTATAAAAGACGGAGAAGAAATCAACAAATACACAGACTTCATCTCACGTTCAAACCGGACACATCCGACGACCACAAACAAACACACAGATCTCGTCTCGCTGCCAGATAGAACACGACCAAGAAACAGGTGTTCGAACGAACGATTCCACCGCTTCAACACAATTACTACTACTACCATTCTTCTTACCATTTCGTTCTACAATAAGAATCCGTTTCAGCAGGTCGTATATACAAACTTGATTCTCATTTCTGTCCACATCTAAACGAACTTTTCCAAACTTAACATACGAACTTTTACATTTTACATTACACATATCATATCTACACTATTCCTTTTGAACATTTCACATATTATTGCAAATTTATTCTCTGAATAAATTTATTTGTTATTTTATAATTATATGCATTTATTTTATCATTTCTCCGTATTTTCTACTTAAACTGTGTCATATTTTTATTCGTCATTTTAATATCATTTGAGAACCCCTACAACAAGGCCTCTACAAGTTTGTACTAATTTTTTATTTATTTTAACGGCTTTGTGCCTTAGAATTGTTAATTGAAGCATAAAGGACAAATTATTATAAGGACAAGTCACTAGTTTTCTTTTTTTTTTGTTCTTAAAATAAACTTTTGAATTACAATATTGTCTCCTTTGTAAATTTCTTTTTATTGTCTTATTAATTTTTAGTTTGCTGCAATTAACATTTATTTTTCAAATGGGACGTAAAAGGATGGAAATATGACCTTTTAAATCCGTTCATTCATCAACAATTAGAAACGACCACCATTAAAGATTAAAGATCAAAATGACAGTTTAATGTTTTATTTATGAGTCATAATAAAAAAAAGATAAACTTATAATATTAGAGGTAATCTTATAGTGATAATCTTATCATGTTAGAAGAAAATAATTCCTAAAGACAATGACTTTTAATTCTTCTATATTGATCCATATTGACAATTTAAATCCTTTCTTTCTTCGTCTCTCCTCTCTCCCCTCTCCTTCCCCTTTTTCTTTCGTCCACTTCTCCTCTACACCCCCCATCTACTCAGTCAGTCCTTTCTACTTCGACCTTCTCCTTATAACCTCAAGTTCTTTTTCTCCATCATGGTGTTTATAAGACATCCCCTTCTTACTCTCCCCCCCACACCGAATATATATTTATAGCTGGGCATGTGACACACATGAACAATTGGTAAATAGTTACAAACTAACGTATTGAATATATCGATAATTCATTTTATAAAATATCTCTTGAACAAAAACATAGCTAATTCAAAGTTCGGTAGTCTAAGATTAAAGCTCTCTCTCTCTCTCTCTCTCTCTCTCTCTCTCTCTCTATATATATATATATATATTATATATATATATATATATGTGTGTGTGTGTGTGTGTGTGTGTGTGTGTGTGTGTAGTAAAGAATAGAGGGAAAAATGTGGACAAAGGAACAAAACTCAGACAAGTATATGTAGGAGTTTTTCCTACATATACTTGTCTGAGTTTTGTTCCTTTGTCCACATTTTTCCCTCTATTTTTTACTACATTCTGTCGGATTTACTCCATTCCTCCTATCCTCATATATATCTATATATCTGTCTCGCTTCGCTCTACCCCCCTCTCTCTCTCTTTAAAACTCCCGCTAATTTTTAATAATTTTTGGCTTATTATTTGTATGGGGGTGGGACACCGTTTTCCAGACACCACTTTTCCGTTATACTTAAAGAAGCGACCGGGTACCATCTCCCCCACCCCACCCCGTATCACGTGAAACTACTTAGAATCTCACATTAAATAACCTGGCCTCTGTTTTATTGTGCACCACGCGGGGGAGTAAATAAATAAATAACACTTCTGTCTGAGTTTCTGTCTCTGATGATTTTAACATCCTGCTCCTCCCCCCTCTCTCTCTCTCCATCACCCCTTTCTCTTTATCTCCCCCTCTTTCTCCAGCCTCTTTCTCCCTCATCTCTTTTTATCCTCTTCCTCCTCTTGTTCACCCCCCACACACTTTTTTTTCATTGTAACTATCATTTTCTCTCTTCTGATTTTAGAGTGGTTGTTTATGTGGTTTTCGCAGCACTCCACTGAGAGCCAATTATTTCCTTTCAACAAGTTACTTTTCATAATTTTCGAGTCCCGCAGATTTGATAATTATAAATTTCAGGGTGTGTGTATCCTACTGCAAAATTATAAACACTGCCATACATTTTTGAGAAAAAAGCACGAATAACTAGAAGAGTTATTGGTTGGCAGCCTACCGTCTACGAGAGACAATGGAGCAGTGTCAAAATTTTTTTTTCTTTTTCTTTGAACTACATAGCCTGGGTGGGTTCGCATGGAGGATAAGCTGTTGCCCATGCAGCAAATCCCCCCTCTCCACACTGCCGCTGTGATCCAAAGAAAAGGTAAGGTACCAATGCGGTTTGACAATTGTAGTGTCGCAGGAGTTGATGGGTAGCACTGGATTTCAGCATCACACCACCTTTAGGGGCTCCGGCTCCTGATTTGTTTTCGGGGTTTACTCCCCTAGCGTTTCGTTGAAAAGCAGCAGAGGTTTTGTGTCGGACTTTTCCTTGACTTTGATGGGTTGCCGACCAAGCCTAAAGAGCTATTATATTCTCAATAAAAATTAATACTCAAAATAATTTGAAATTTGTGGGATTACCACTATTGTGTTGATATAGTCAATATGTCGGACACTGTTGGAAGAAGTACGGATGAACTCATAAGCGACGTCCTTTTGTGGAAACCAGCACATGGACATGCTAGTGCGGATCGTCCAGCACCTACATGTACCTACATAGACCAGCTCTGTGCAGATACTGCATGCTGTGTGGAGGACCTCCCGAGGTCAATGAATGATAAGGATGGTTGGCGAGAGATTGTCATGGATATCCGCGCTGCTGGTGCGACATGATGATGATGATGGTAATTATACATACTGTGGCGTTATTTTCGTATTTGCCTGGAGAGTTGTCTGCCCGTTTGGTTTCGCTGGTTCCCGCTAGGGGCCTTGGATATTTAAGCGGCTGATTTGAACGTCTCTTTCTCTCTTTCCCTGCTGCTCGACCTACGTGACACTATGGGTTAGACTCTGTCTATCCCCTTCTCGTTGGGGCTTCGGCCCTTAACACTGGCCACTCACTGCTAGTAAGTCTCGTATACGATATATGACTATCCTTTAGTCATGTATCCGTAACTATGTTTTTATGTACATTTAGGTATCTCTTTGATACCTAAATATCTTGTATTTTACCATTCATGAATGTGTCATTATCTCTACTTTTGTATGTATGTTCATGTACACCTCTATGTATTATTATCATTGTTTATTCTGTGCTGTATATAAAATGTTTTGTCTATCAACCTTCGTCGGAGTTTTATCTTCAAGTATTATCACTTTGAATCTTACAACTGGTGACCCCGACGTGGTGAAAACGTTTTGTGAAGGCTTTGTTTTGCATTTGGAACTTTAATCCTCACAATACCATCCCCATTATTTAACACTAGCAGCGGCTACCTGGCGTCGCCTGGGTAGAGGGTTTTTTTTTTAAGTTAGTCCCACAGATCCATTATTACTTAATCGGGAGTTGAATTCTCATGGGATGCCCCATTTAAATCCCTATGTAAAAAAATAGACCTTGCATTGACCCAGCTACTCTGAAAAGAAATGTTAATGTCTACTATCTAAAATATTAAATGAAAAAAAATCCATGCTGTTATCATTTAAATTTTATTTTTTAATCATCTTCACGAATATAAATCAAATCTCAATTATTTTTGCTAAAAAACCAAGCCCTGGTGATATTTAATGTGTATACATATATTTACTTTGTCGTTAATTGTTTTATTTTCGAAGTTTCCTCCGGACATACATATGCACACAACTGTCCTTTATATAGGTACTAGAAGTGGCTACCCGGTTGCTCTGAAAAGAAAAAATTCATGTCTACTATTTAAAATATCAAATCAAAAAAAAGTTCTATGCTGTTATCATTTCAATATCATTTTTTAATTATCTTCACTAATATAAATCAAACCTTCATTATTTTTGCTCAAAAACCAAGATCTGGTGATAGTGCCCTTTATATATGTATAGATAGATAATTCGTGATTTCTAAGAATACTGCATTCCGTTCAGAAATAAAAATGATTTTAGATTATTTAACTTAGGTGAATAAATAAACTATCAAAAGTATTAATTTTTCTGTTCCCAATTATTCAAGCAAGAAAACTCCAAACTGCAGTGGTTAGACTTGTATGGATCACTTAGAAGAATATCTGACTCATTGTTGTATACCCACATCTCGGGTATATAATGGAGAGAGAGAGAGAGAGAGAGAGAGAGAGAGAGAGAGAGAGAGAGAGAGAGAGAGACAGACAGACAGACAGACAGACAGTGTAGATAGGAGATGATGATGAGATGAGAGATGGAGAGTCTTACTTGTTAATATCTGCTTACTGCTTCTAACTCGACAGGCCGCCATGTTCTTCAGTCGATCTAGTGGGCTTCTTCTGGGGTTGCTTTTCCGTGTTGATTTCTTTTGGGTTGGGCTGGTCATTTCTTGTTTAAATTACTTAACAAACAAGACTTGTTTTCTTTTAAAGCTTTATTTTAACAACCCAGCCCATGATTCCACCACGGGGAGACCGACCCTCAGAGCGAGCGATCTATAGGTCCGCTCACTCTGGATTCTTTGGTCGCATCTGATCTAAAACTATCTCACGCCTAATCACGTCTACCGAAAGGTTAGCAGAATGTCACCGGGTGTCAATCATCGGCCGTGGTAACCTTCCACTGAAACCCCGTTCTTCTGACTCTAAAGAACTTTATTCAAATATTCTTACTATAGGTACGTACATAAACCATAAGCTGCTTATGAATTATGTAACATCATTAACTTGACCCATCTGCAAATATATAACTAAACTAAACGGCAGTAGCGAAGTCAAAAGAGAATGTAAGTAACAGCTGTTCTGGTTCCCCTGTCCATTTCTAGTGATGATAGTTGCAAAAACAGGACTTAGAAGAATATCTGACTCATTAACTTTACCCATCTGCAAATGAATTAAGCGACAGTAGCAAAGACAAAAGAGAAAGTAAGTAACGGTTCTTCTGCTTCCCCTGTCCATTTCTAGTGATGATAGTTGCAAAAACAGGACTTAGAAGAATATCTGAGTCATTAATTTTACCCATCTGCAAATAAATTAAGCGACAGTAGCAAAGACAAAAGAGAAAGTAAGTAACGGTTCTTCTGCTTCCCCTGTCCATTTCTAGTGATGATAGTTGCAAAAACAGGACTTAGAAGAATATCTGAGTCATTAATTTTACCCATCTGCAAATAAATTAAGCGACAGTAGCAAAGACAAAAGAGAAAGTAAGTAACGGTTTTTCTGCTTCCCCTGTCCATTTCTAGTGATGATAGTTGCAAAAACAGGACTTAGAAGAATATCTGAGTCATTAATTTTACCCATCTGCAAATAAATTAAGCGACAGTAGCAAAGACAAAAGAGAAAGTAAGTAACGGTTCTTCTGCTTCCCCTGTCCATTTCTAGTGATGATAGTTGCAAAAACAGGACTTAGAAGAATATCTGATTCATTAACTTTACCCATCTGCAAATGAATTAAGCGATAGTAGCAAACCCAAAAGAGAAAGTAAGTAACGGTTCTTCTGCTTCCCCTGTCCATTTCTAGTGATGATAGTTGCAAAAACAGGACTTAGAAGAATATCTGAGTCATTAACTTTACCCATCTGCAAATGAATTAAGCGATAGTAGCAAACCCAAAAGAGAAAGTAAGTAACGGTTCTTCTGCTTCCCCTGTCCATTTCTAGTGATGATAGTTGCAAAAACAGGACTTAGAAGAATATCTGAGTCATTAACTTTACCCATCTGCAAATGAATTAAGCGATAGTAGCAAACCCAAAAGAGAAAGTAAGTAACGGTTCTTCTGCTTCCCCTGTCCATTTCTAGTGATGATAGTTGCAAAAACAGGACTTAGAAGAATATCTGAGTCATTAACTTTACCCATCTGCAAATAAATTAAGCGACAGTAGCAAAGACAAAAGAGAAAGTAAGTAACGGTTCTTCTGCTTCCCCTGTCCATTTCTAGTGATGATAGTTGCAAAAACAGGACTTAGAAGAATATCTGAGTCATTAATTTTACCCATCTGCAAATAAATTAAGCGACAGTAGCAAAGACAAAAGAGAAAGTAAGTAACGGTTCTTCTGCTTCCCCTGTCCATTTCTAGTGATGATAGTTGCAAAAACAGGACTTAGAAGAATATCTGATTCATTAACTTTACCCATCTGCAAATGAATTAAGCGATAGTAGCAAACCCAAAAGAGAAAGTAAGTAACGGTTCTTCTGCTTCCCCTGTCCATTTCTAGTGATGATAGTTGCAAAAACAGGACTTAGAAGAATATCTGAGTCATTAACTTTACCCATCTGCAAATGAATTAAGCGATAGTAGCAAACCCAAAAGAGAAAGTAAGTAACGGTTCTTCTGCTTCCCCTGTCCATTTCTAGTGATGATAGTTGCAAAAACAGGACTTAGAAGAATATCTGAGTCATTAACTTTACCCATCTGCAAATGAATTAAGCGATAGTAGCAAACCCAAAAGAGAAAGTAAGTAACGGTTCTTCTGCTTCCCCTGTCCATTTCTAGTGATGATAGTTGCAAAAACAGGACTTAGAAGAATATCTGACTCATTAACTTTACCCATCTGCAAATAAATTAAGCGACAGTAGCAAAGACAAAAGAGAAAGTAAGTAACGGTTCTTCTGCTTCCCCTGTCCATTTCTAGTGATGATAGTTGCAAAAACAGGACTTAGAAGAATATCTGAGTCATTAATTTTACCCATCTGCAAATAAATTAAGCGACAGTAGCAAAGAAAAGAGAAAGTAAGTAACGGTTCTTCTGCTTCCCCTGTCCATTTCTAGTGATGATAGTTGCAAAAACAGGACTTAGAAGAATATCTGAGTCATTAACTTTACCCATCTGCAAATGAATTAAGCGATAGTAGCAAACCCAAAAGAGAAAGTAAGTAACGGTTCTTCTGCTTCCCCTGTCCATTTCTAGTGATGATAGTTGCAAAAACAGGACTTAGAAGAATATCTGACTCATTAACTTTACCCATCTGCAAATAAATTAAGCGACAGTAGCAAAGACAAAAGAGAAAGTAAGTAACGGTTCTTCTGCTTCCCCTGTCCATTTCTAGTGATGATAGTTGCAAAAACAGGACTTAGAAGAATATCTGAGTCATTAACTTTACCCATCTGCAAATGAATTAAGCGATAGTAGCAAACCCAAAAGAGAAAGTAAGTAACGGTTCTTCTGCTTCCCCTGTCCATTTCTAGTGATGATAGTTGCAAAAACAGGACTTAGAAGAATATCTGAGTCATTAACTTTACCCATCTGCAAATGAATTAAGCGATAGTAGCAAACCCAAAAGAGAAAGTAAGTAACGGTTCTTCTGCTTCCCCTGTCCATTTCTAGTGATGATAGTTGCAAAAACAGGACTTAGAAGAATATCTGAGTCATTAACTTTACCCATCTGCAAATGAATTAAGCGATAGTAGCAAACCCAAAAGAGAAAGTAAGTAACGGTTCTTCTGCTTCCCCTGTCCATTTCTAGTGATGATAGTTGCAAAAACAGGACTTAGAAGAATATCTGAGTCATTAATTTTACCCATCTGCAAATAAATTAAGCGACAGTAGCAAAGACAAAAGAGAAAGTAAGTAACGGTTCTTCTGCTTCCCCTGTCCATTTCTAGTGATGATAGTTGCAAAAACAGGACTTAGAAGAATATCTGAGTCATTAATTTTACCCATCTGCAAATAAATTAAGCGACAGTAGCAAAGACAAAAGAGAAAGTAAGTAACGGTTCTTCTGCTTCCCCTGTCCATTTCTAGTGATGATAGTTGCAAAAACAGGACTTAGAAGAATATCTGATTCATTAACTTTACCCATCTGCAAATGAATTAAGCGATAGTAGCAAAGCCAAAAGAGAAAGTAAGTAACGGTTCTTCTGCTTCCCCTGTCCATTTCTAGTGGGCTCTTAGATGATGGTTGCTACAACAGGATGATTTAGCCAATCAGAGGTCGGGTGAAATGAACAAGTCGAACAAACACACAGAAGCGATAAGCAATTTTGAACAACTTATAAACAAATACTTTTATATCTGCAAACATAATAATTATACTTTCAGTTTTGTTTTATAGGGTTTTTGGTTTTTTCCTATAACTCCAACCTAAAAAAAGGGGAACCACTCTGAACGAATTTTATCTGTTAATTAATCTACCCATTATTTTCCCATTAAACTACCCTAACCCTAAACCCTAATTCTAACCCTAACCCTAACCCCGTCTTCTTTTTTCTAAGTAGATCAATAAATAAATAAATAATTTATCAGTCAGAGTGGTTCCCCTTTTTAGGTTGGAGTTATAGGAAATAACCGAATTTTGATTATTAAATGACATTCAGCATGTGCTTGTTCGCAATCACCACCGCATATACAACGACCCCTGTTACGAATTTTGTGGCCGTTTTTGGGTGAGTGCACAGTGGAGATCCCTTGTGTTCCTTAGTGTTAGGTAGAATCCTTGGGTTCCTTAGTATTAGGCAGAATCCTTGGCTTCCTTAGTGTTAGGTAGAATTTCTGGTTCCTAGTGTTAGGTAGTTTTGTTGTACCTCGGTGTTCCTTAGTGTTAGGTAAATCCTTTAGTTGTTCCTCGTGTTCCTTAGTGTTAGGTAGAATCCTTTAGTTGTTCCTCGGTGTTCCTTAGTGTTAGGTAGAATCCTTTAGTTGTTCCTCGGTGTTCCTTAGTGTTAGGTAGAATCCTTTAGTTGTTCCTCGGTGTTCCTTAGTGTTAGGTAGAATCCTTTAGTTGTTCCTCGGTGTTCCTTAGTGTTAGGTAGAATCCTTTAGTTGTTCCTCGGTGTTCCTTAGTGTTAGGTAGAATCCTTTAGTTGTTCTCGGTGTTCCTTAGTGTTAGTAGAATCCTTTAGTTGTTCCTCGGTGTTCCTTAGTGTTCGGTAGAATCCTTTAGTTGTTCCTCGGTGTTCCTTAGTGTTAGGTAGAATCCTGATCCGATCGTCCGTGGCGAATACGTGCAAATGAATGGCTTTCAAGATTTTTTTTTTTTCATTTTTTTTTTCATTTCTTTATTTTGTGGTGTATTGCAGCATGTAAGGATTTATGTGTTTACTCTTGATAAAAAATAATAGCATTAACATCCTGAGAATGAAATGGGAAGCAAGAAGCAAAACTGTTTGTAGATTACTTGCCGAGTGTTGATGTGATTAAACAAACTGTGATCCCTTGGCACCGAGAGTGATTTGTGTGTCTGTTGGTCGCTCTTCTGAGTGACGGGAGTCTAGTCAACAACCGAGAGTCATTATTTAACCCAAATGCATTTGTGCCAAATAAATGACGCTCTCTCGGGCACAATTTATTGACACAAACAGCATATACATTTGAGTTTGAGCATTGTAATAAGTAATTGAGAGTTACCTCCCTATTTTATGATTACCTCCTCTTTGGAGAACTCTCTAGTGAATAAACTCTCAATAAGTGTAGAATAAAGCTTTCCAAAGTCTATCGGTGTTATCGTTTATCATTACAAGCATATAGCTCGAATTCTGGGGGTGGGGACTGGAGCAGTGGTTACCAGAGATACATTTATGAACAATGAACTCTCTCAGCTCGACACATTTGTGACCCATTCATCGTTATGATAATTGTTGTACCGGCCGTTCCTACAGTGGAGAATATACACCGGTTCTCACTATAAATAGTGAGACACCGAGTGAAAAGGTTGTACTGTTACCGTTTAGCGGCAAGCTAGCCGTTCTTGTACCTTATTGTAAATACACTTGTCTCATTTTACCCTACCTCGACTTGACTTCTTTTTTACTAACATCACAACAATAATACATTCACTTGATCATCTTCCGTACTAATTTGCACCAAAATCCTTCATCTTCTCTGTTTACTCTCCTACTTAAACTTATGAAAGAAACGGCGATTTTATTTGCAATTGATGATGGAACTGGAAGAAAAAAAATAAACTCCCCAAAAAGAAAGAAAAGGAAACAAACAAAAATGAGGGCCGGTTTTTTTAGTCCCCCGTCCCTTCTCTAGAGGTGGGTCAGCGACTGTTTTCCGAGCATGCGCTCAAAAACAAGCCGGTCGGTCCCTAAATAAGGGCTTACGGTAAAGTCACGTTGAAAGCACCGATTCCCGCTGGATCACCGAAGTTAAGCAGCGATGAACATGTTCAATACTGAGATGGATGCCGATTTAAGGGACAACAGGTACTGTAAGAAACTGAATATCAGAATGATTTGATATCGGCATTAAATGACCCGTAAAGGGTTGATATGCCGTAAAACAACCAACCAACCCTAAGTAAACATGAGTTTCTATAATTTTGGGGTTATTTCCTATAAGTCCAACATAAACAAAGGGGAACCACTCCTGACTGATAAAATATTTATTTATTTATTGATCTACTAGGAAAAAAGAAGACAGGGTTAGGGTTAGGGTTTAAGGTTAGGGTTAGGGTTAGTTTAATGGGAAAATAAATAAATAATTTATCAGTCAAGAGTGGTTCCCCTTTGTTTATGTTGGAGTTATAGGAAATAACCAATTTTGGAACTATAATAAAAAGAACTAGTAAATTGGGTGAATTTAAAACAAATTTTCTGTTGCGTATTGCTGAAACATGCTGAATCTTACAAAAAGAGGAAAAAAGACCGAATTGATTTGGTAATGCAGAACGGTGAGTATGACCAAACATGGCCGCTCAGTCGTTACTTGTTTATTCTGAAAAAAACCCAAAAAACCTCTAAGGGCGAAGGGCCGATAACCCATTAAGTTGGGTCTCTTGAAACAGGATTCAGAACTCCTGTCTTCTATATCTAACATCTTCCTTCCAGAATAAAAAGTTTGAAAGACCATGGGATAAAAATGTTTGGGGTGTGGGAATCATGGAGGAAATTTAACAAAGGGTAATACTTAAACAATAATGGGGACAGGACATGTCCTGTCTATCTAGGGATCGCATTCCAAATTATCATGAACATTGTCCGTTCCGGGGTCGCCAGATACAATCGCAACTGTTCGAAAAGGGAACGCATCTCCACTGCGCAATTGGGCGCATTAACTGCAACCACTCGGGACTTGTAACGTAGCTATTAAGAGTCAGAGGCCCGAGTTATCTAAATCATTCGTATTTATGAGTAGACAAAAGGGTTTTATTTTGTTAGACCTTTTGGTAATTCATGTTTAGTGGGAAAACCTGTTTTTTATGTTATGTAACATCTTATTACATACGCAATGTGTTTAACGGTAAAAGTCTCTGGTTTCTAATGTCCTGAAATAGCTCATCCACTTTTTAGAGCGCGGAGAATCTTCCAATTGTTACTTTCTTGTAGAGGTGATCGCAAGGTGATTATAAACTGATAAAAAGACCATTGTGTTTAACATGAAAGTGTTCCATCTGCTGCCTTCCAGTAAGAATTACAATGTTCTATATATATTACAACCAACTTAAGCCGTTTGATATCAACACCGAAGATAGTGAGTTAAAATGTTCTTATCAAGGTTTAGGGCTAATCAGACCACATGAACAAAAAAAAAGTATTTAAAAAAACCTCTCCTAAAAGGTTTTATACTAACCCAATAATTTTGAATAAATTAAAATTTTGTCTTAATCAAGATATACATGATTGATTGATTTTAACGACATTTCAACCTGTTTAGGGTTATTTTATGCACAGTGGTTAGGGAATTGCGTTCATTGAGCCTTTATATTTAGATTTTTGTGTAGTCGTTTCTTAAGAGTTTTTTTTTTTTACTCAGTAATATAATATCAAGTATTCCGGACCATATGACCTTAAGGCACCCCTTTTGCGATTTCGATTCGTGGGGACATTTATTCCATTTACACCGTCAAAATCCGGTTAATTGTTTACAGACGATTTTTAGAGTTTTCTTTTTAATTATAAAACTAACCCCTAACCCTAACCCTGACCCCTAACCCCAACCCCTAACCCCTAACAAACAACCGGATTTTTTACGGTGTAAATGAGAAAAGTGTCCCCACGAGTCGAGATCACGGAAACCCCTTCCGTGATCTCGACTCGTGGGGACACTTTTCTCATTTACACGTTAAAAAACTTTTCTTAAGGTATATGGTCCAGTATTCCAAATCTAATACTTATAATTATATGGCTTCAAGTAATTATTTCTATTTAATGATAGACATTTGTTTGCACACAGTTGTATGATTTCAGGTAACTAAAAGTAATTCTTAGACAACTATTATAGCAAATAATTTACTGTTATATAGTATAAAGTATTCCTATCGAATACAAATCCTTTTTAAACTTATCTATTAGATCTTCCCACAGGAAGCAAACCTCTCAGGGGAGGCGGGGAATTGCTCAGTTCCATTGGCATTCCTTTTAGTAGTGTCTCGGGCTCCAGGAGATCAACTCAGCTCTTTTCCCTTTTAGGTGAGGGGGTAAATGCTGCTTGAGGGAATGGCCTCCTGGAACTGAGCCACTATTCCGTGAATACTGCTACAGTATTTATCTTACCTCGGTTATTTCCTATCATTCTAACATAAACAAAGGTGTTCCACTCTTGACAGATAATTTATGTATTTATTTATTGATCTACTAGGGAAAAAAAGACGGGGTTAGGGTTAGGGTTAAGGTTTAGGGTTTAGGGTTAGTTTAATGGGAAAATAAATAAATAATTTATCAGTCAAGAGTGGTTCCCCTTTGTTTATGTTAGACTTATAGTAAATAACCCTTACCTCTCTGCCACGGGCAGTATGCAACAAGAGGTCAATTATTAGACGGAATTCTTCTCACGTACAATTGCACGGTCGAGGGTGTTGCGTTAAACGCTGAGGACCATGTGACCTTTAGGCACTCCTTTTGCGATCTCGTTTCATGAGGACATTTTTTTCATTTGCACTGCCAAAATCCGGTTGTTTGTTAACAGATGATTTTTAGAGTTTTTATTTTATTTATAAAACTAACCCCTAACCCTAACCCTAACCCCTTACAAACAACCGGGTTTTGGCGGTGTAAATGAAAAAAAAATGTCCTTATGAAACGAGATCGCAAAATGGGTGCCTAAAGGTCCAACGCTGAAGGTCAGTGGAAATAAAAACAAGACATATCAGACAGAGTAAAAATATACAACACGTGCTGAGCAAAAGATAAAAGAAAAGGATAACCACCAGAGAAACTGGGTCCATAAAGTGTCAATCAGAGTTCATACAGGAGGAGGGTGGTAGCCTTTCTAAAATAGAGTTGTCACACTTCTCACTGAAATAGAGGAATAAATTATAACTGTAGTTTAATCCAACAGATGGCAGTGCTAAAATTGCTTAAGTCTCTGTTGGCTATTTTCTCCTTGAGGGTCGCCTCGAGTATCATGCAATGAACCTGAACCTTGCTCTTTTAGTCAAAGGGGCAGGTGCTGCTTGGCGTGGGGCTAAAACCAAGCTCCTAAATATATAGGCAATTCTTCAGTCGTTCAATATATAAAACAGCTTAAAATTATTTTTCTACAGATTTTGCTGGAGTCGATCAAGTCGTATATGGTATGATTTGTTGTTTTTATTATATCTGAATTAAGAGTTTCGGGTTATCACAGGCACAAGACCGCAAGTATGGACTGCTTAGTGAGGATCGAACTCACCACTCAGTAGTAATTAACCTGTGAGACTCGCTTGCTAAACATTGCACTATTGACTAAAAAGTAGGTACTTATCAAACCCGTTCGCCACGAGTAGGATGTGACACAAGATCTTATTATAATGGGTTTCAATGTTATTCATTCGAACTGCAAAAAGGATGATAAAAAAAAGTAAAAATAATCTAAAACATCACTCTTCATAATTGATACATATAAGTAAAATGATATGAAATGAATAACAGAAAAAGAAACTAAAAAAATTGGTTGCAATTTGAAAAAAAAAAACACTTTATTTCCTGGAGAAATAATCCTCAATGTAGTTTGCCCTAGTTCCATTTTTATGACTCAGGAATGACAATCAAAACAAAAATAATAGTGATTTTTTTCTTTGTTAAATGTTGTTTTTAGCTGTTAATCCAAGCGTCTTTTCTCTCTTCTCATGTCATAATTTTATTGCAAGATTTTTCCTGTAGAAAAGAAATTGGTAGAAAATATTCCCTTTTCAGGAATATCTAAGTTTTAAATTTAAACAAGTATGTGGCATTCGGCGGGGATCAAATTCGCTATTCATATCGGGATTAGCGCCGTGAAGCACCAATACCAACATGGGGGATATCTTCTAACTCCAGAGTACGGGTAAATTCGCTTTGTAAATATACCGGGGAAATTCTCCTAGTTCCGATATACAAGCGAATAAACCTTTTCAAGTACAAAGGGGAGATAATTTCAAGGGGCGGGAAAATACGCAGATTTAAATCGGATGCTGAATGAAAGAAAAGCACGATAACAAATACTAAAGTTCAACAATTTTAATATAACAAATAAAATAGTTAGAAGAAAGAAGGAATAATTGCCAATTTGAAAGAGGGTGGCGTAGTAACTAATAGATAGAGAGAGATTTAGTTGTAAGGGTTTACAAAAAACGATTGTTTTGCGGGGAACTTGTCTGTGAGCCGGTAACAGTGTTCATTTGTCGTAATGGGTCGAAGTTCTTTGAATGTAGATTTCGTAGAGTTCTTGTTGTAGATTTCGTAGAGTTCTTGGTTGTAGATTTCGTAGTGTTCTTGGTTGTAGATTTCGTAGAGTTCTGGTTGTAGATTTCGTAGAGTTTCTTGGTTGTAGATTTCGTAGAGTTCTTGGTTTGTAGATTTCGTAGAGTTCTGGTTGTAGATTTCGTAGAGTTCTTGGTTGTAGATTTCGTAGAGTTCTTGGTTGTAGATTTCGTAGATTCGTAGTTCTTGTTGTAGATTTCGTAGAGTTCTTCTTGGTTGTAGATTTCGTAGTTCTTGGTTGTAGATTTCGTAGAGTTCTTGGTTGTAGATTTCGTAGTGTTCTTGGTTGTAGATTTCGTAGAGTTCTTGGTTGTAGATTTCGTAGTGTTCTTGGTTGTAGATTTCGTAGAGTTCTTGGTTGTAGATTTCGTAGAGTTCTTGGTTGTAGATTTCGTAGAGTTCTTGGTTGTAGATTTCGTAGTGTGTTGAATTTCGAGTGAGTGCCGGCTTGTGCTTTTTTTCATTCTCGAGGGAGTTAGACTCTAATTCCTCAAGGCATGGTTGATTTTCATAACCCAGTGTGGTAGCGAAAAGCTACGAAGTTCCACTCTGGTCTTATTCTTTCAGTCTTTGAGGGAGATAGACTTAATTTCCTCAAAGACGTGTTGAATTTATCGACCTGTGAGGTAGCATTGCTACAAAGATCCTCACAGGTGGCCATCTGCTGCGACACTGAAGTTTCAAAGGCGAAAATTCTCCCTTGCCCTAATCCGTGACGTCACGTTTCTCTGTGTAAGCCTGGCCCTTCCTTTTTTTCAAGCCTACGTGATGAAGGAACGAGTATAGTGGGGGTTGTTCGCTTGGGTCAAATTCTGGGACGAAGCAGCAACCGTGACGTCATGGGCTTTTCGGAAAATTCTTCATATTTTTAATTTTAATTCTAATTTTAACAACATAAATTTTGATATTCAGTAGTAATGGATCTGCGAGACTAGTTTGCTAGCCATTACATCATGACGTGACGCCTGATAAAGGTATTTACCTTATCCGTTTGCCAGGTGTAGGATGTGACACAAAGTCGCAAGTATGGGGCATCCAACGAGGACCGAAATCGCTACTTTGTAGTAATGGATCTGCGAGACTAGTTTGCTAACCATTACACCATGATGGGGCACCTTCTTATACCCAACCCTTTCGCTACAGGTAGGATGTGACACAAGGTAGCATTCAGTAGTAATTAACTTGTGAGAGTCGCTTGCTAACCATTACACCATGATAAGGTGACTAACATGAACTTATACTGGATATCTAGGAGAGATTCTAGATATTTTTGTATGGTAACATTTTCATACAATAAATGTTATTTGATAATGTTTTCTTAGTTGGTTGTATGGATGTTTTGTTTTACAGTATATCAACCCATTTCAGGTCAACTCAGTCGGTAGAGCATCCGCCTAGGAATCGTAAGGTTCCTGGTTCGAGACCAGTCCCCGCCAACACAGTAGCACAGATTAAGTAAATGGGGAATTGACGGTAGGTGTGGCAATCTCCCTGGTCTAGTGCTAGCGAAAAGGAGATATACTCCCTCGCTGTCAGGCTGATACCGACAATAGGCCACTCCACCAACTTTACTTATTGCCCAATCAAGTCATTTTGATAAACAACAAATTCAGGTTTCATACATTACCTGCTGTCGCTTAAGTGGTCGACATAAATAAAGTATTGAATAGGCTCATTGGTGCCTAACTTCGTTTTCTTAACAATATATATCGAAGGGCTAGTCTAGCTCGGTCGGTAGAGCATCCTGCTCGGAACCACAAAGCTCCGGGTTCAATACCGGCTCCTGCCAACTCAGCGTATGAGTAGCACAGGGATCTGTGCGGTAAAGTGGGGAACTGATAATAGGTATGGCGCTCCACCTCAGATGCATAAACAATCTCACTGGTCCAGCGCTAGTGAAAAGGGGATAGACTCCCTCGCTGTCTGGCAGATACCGACAATAGGTCACTCCGTCGACTTTACTTATATATGAATATAATATAATATAATATATATGATATAATAATATAATATAATCTATAGATATATAAAGGGCAGTTGTGTGTATGCGTATGTCCGGAGGAAACTTTGAAAATAAAACAATTAACGACAAAATAAATATATATACACATTAAATAGAGATTTGATTTATATTCATGAAAATAATTAAAAAACAAAATTTAAATGATAACAGCATGGATCTTTTTGTTCATTTAATATTTTAGATAGTAGACATTAACATTTCTTTTCAGAGTAGCTGGATCAATGCAAGGTCTATTATTTTTACATAGGGATTTAAATTGGGCACCCCACGAGGATTCAACTCACGATTCAATAATAATGGATCTGCGGGACTAAAGTTCCCCTCTACCCAGGCGACGCTGGGTAGCCGCTGCTAGTGTAATATAAATATAGGGAGTAGCAAAAAAAAATCGGATACTACGAGTTTTAAAAGCGAATTAAGAATAATTAAATCTATTATTTAAGGTTAAACTTTGTCTAAATCGATAAGTAGTACCATAATAACCATCATTAAAAAAGAAAAATATCATTACATATGCAGTTTATTTTTAAAAGATTTAAAAGTATTTGTTTTGGTCAATTTTGTTCGCCGACGCCATGTTGGCTGTTTTTCAATGGTTTTAGGCGCTTGTTTACAATTTTAACGTAACATTTGGGATGAAAAAATAATTTATTAAAAATCAGGTAATTATCTGATTTTAATGAAAATTTCAGTATTGATTAATGAATTTTATAATGCATCAGTTATTTTATTTCAAAACTTTAATTTAGTATTTTTGCTATGAAAAATGAATATATAAAATTCATTTAAAATATGAAAATCCTGATGTTAAGTTTAAAATGTTATATTTTTAGATTCTAAAAATAAATATCTACTTAATGCAAACCTTATTTTTTTAGACGAAAGTAATAAGTTTTGAAGAAAAACTCGATTGAAAATGTACCCCCTCCCCTCTTTAAGCAGAAAAAAATCGATGTATAATTTTTTCTTTTATAAAATAATAGCCAATTAAATAATTATCGAAATGGGTAAAAAAGAAATCTCCAAAATATTAATTATTTATTATTTTTTTACATTTTATTTTTCGATTTTCGGTACTTATTTTCTCATAGAAGAGCAACCGTAAAAATTTTTTTTTTGTTTCTATTCATAACTTCGGTCTTTTATCTCTTTATTTATACTGTAATTAGTACCAGGTAAGGACCAACTTGAAACAATTTTACGCCCCCAACACAAGGGGGGTCAAAATTAAGTGACCTGAAAAAAATTAGAAAGTTTTGAAATAAAATGAATAATGCATTATAAAGATCATTCTTCGATAAACAGACACTGAAAATTTCATTAAAATCCGATAATTCCCTGATTTTTGGTAAATTATTTTCTGTAGGGGGGGGGGTGGCTAAAGTCATTTGGTCAAAAATGACTTTGAGGCTCTGTTTGCCAGTCCCTATATAAATAATAATTGAAATAATTAATATAAGTAAAATTGTTTCTTTTGGTCCATCTTGTACTGATGAATATACCAAAAATCCAGCACGAAATAACGCATTTCTTTGCGTGCTTCAGAAACAGCCAGACTATCACAATATGAAGACTAAAAAAAAAAAAAAAAACGCAACCCCGTTTGTTGAAGTATCGTCTTAGCACCGCTAGACAGAACAAAGCCGAACCCCATCACCAATCACTCCCTTTTTTAGCACTTCTAGGTGAATGCTCCTGTTCCCCTTCGCTGCCATATCCTCTAAACAAACAAGTATGTTATGTCGGCAGAAAGCCAACGGACCCGTCTAAAGGCTTCCCTGCTCGGGTACCTAAAATACGCCCCACCCAAATTATTAATCTGGTAGAATGAACGGCACTGTATTATTTTGACAGCTTTCTCGAGAAAAAGCTCTGAACCCGAGGGTGAGTAAAGGTGAATCGGTCGGCTCCAACCGGACAAAATTAGATAAATACAAAAGAAAGTTTTCGTCAAGAATTAGATAATACGGACCATATGACCTTTAGGCACCCCTTTTGCGACCCCGATTCATAAGGACATTTTTTTTCATTTACACCGTCAAAATCCGGTTGTTTTTTAACAGACGATTTTTAGATTTAAAAAAAAATCATAAAACTAACCCCTAACCCTAACCCTTAACCCTAACACTAACAAACAACCGGATTTTGACAGTATAAATGAAAAAAATGTCCTTATGAATCGAGATCACAAAAGGGGTGCCTAAAGGTCATATGGTCCGATAATACAATTAAGGAAAGGACGGACCATTATTAAATTTTTGGGTAAAACGCTGCCGTTAATCCGCCGTTATTGGTTTTCTTATAGTTTACTGAAGAAATAATCCCGAATAGATATTTCAGTTATTTCCTATAAGTCCAACATAAACAAAGGGGAACCACTCTTGACTGATAAATTATTTATTTATTTTCCCATTAAACTAACCCTAAACCCTAACCCTAACCCAACACCCCAACCCTAACCTTAAACCCTAACCCTAACCCCGTCTTCTTTTTTCCTAGTAGATCAATAAATAAATAAATAATTTATCAGTCAAGAGTGGTTCTCCTTTGTTTATGTTGGACTTATAGGAAATAACCTATATTTCGATGGCTGTGTTGGGAGACAAAACATAATTGTCTCCCTTTTTACATTGAAGGAGGGGATTTTCCACGCCACGTGTCCGTTTCGGTCACGTGACAAGATGAGCCCTACATGCATACGCTCATACGTACATACCGTCTAAGTAAAAAGACGGCTATACAACATGTGACTTTCTTTCCCCATCTGACGATTAGCCATCACCGACATAGCAATCATCGGTGACTATGCTACAACCGACCTCTGCCCTTGACTCCACAGCTTTTAAGGAACACGCACTAATTTTTCACAACTCCCCGACTTCGATTCATTAACTCAGCTATTGCATGTTCTGATTGGTCTATTTTCCAATACCTTGTAGACTTGGTGACATTTTTTTAAACAACAAAACGAATAAATTTAACTTTGTATCACATAAATTGTAAACAACTTGAAATCAAACGTTTTTTTTAAAAGTTCGTTTATAATCATTCAGCTCTTTACTATAGAACAGTGTGATAAAAATGTCTAACTTGAAAATTGCAAATGGTAATTAATTTATTCCACCCAAATAATGAAATTAATGAAAGTTTTCATTTGTCACGGTGCATTATATATATATATAATATATAGATATATATATATATATAGAGAAGAGAGGGAGAGAGAGAGAGAGGGGAGGATAATAGATAGATAGATAGATAGATAGATAGATATGAACAGGTTGAGATAAATAGATAGATAGATATGAATAGGCTGAAATAGACAGATAGATATGAACAGGTTGAGATAGATAGATATGAACAGACAGACAGATAGATAGATAGATAGATATGAACAGGCTGAAAAAGATAGATAGACAGATAGATAGATATGAACAGGTTGAGATAGATAGATAGATATATAGATAGATAGATATGAACAGGCTGCGATAGATTGATAGATAGATAGATAGATAGATAAATATGAACAGACTGAGATAGATAGATAGATAGATAGATGGATAGATATGTGCATATTATGTGTATTTATGAGCTTACAAGGAGTGGATCACATTCCTTTTCCCCGCCCTATCGGTTGGAGCGGTAGAAAACGCCAACTGTACTTATGTAGAGGGGTATGACCCTCCTATGTGGGCCACCTGTTATCTGTGGGAGGTCAGGATCGTGGTGGATGAACGGTTCGTGAAACGGATACTAAGTGGCCCCGTGACATGCAACAATCCACCTCGGTCCTTATTGGATGGTCGAAGAGGCCCCAACCAATCAATCGATTGATGTGAACCATAGTTTCGTCCAGGATTTGAACTCTGGTCGACGAGTCCATTTCCCGAGACTCTAACCATTTAACCACGCGCCTCCAGCTTATGGCAAACACCCAACCCTTTTTATCACATAGTTACTAGAAGGCAGTCGCTGAAGGTCAACCATCAGTTTATTAATACGTATGAAGTTATTTCTTCTTATTTATTGATACACATCAAGTTAATGAAAATTATTTCTATTAGTTCATATTTACCAATAAACTATTTACTTACAAATCATATATACAAAAACAAGATTTTGAATTAAATAACCCACAAGGTTTGATATTTCATTTATCAAATAACCAACCAACATTCTTTTTACGTTACCGAATATGAAAAAAATATCTAGCCGATTTTAATAAAATTGAGCAAAGTTTACATTAGCCATGGGATCTAATTATGGCGTAGTTTAAAAGTCATATTTTGCACTATTTTTTCAAAATATTTTTAGTATTAGATTTTTTACAAAAGTAAATAAAAACAAAAATTATGTAAAAAATAAATGTTTTTATAATCATTTGATAAATGTGTCTTGAAGTCAATTCCTTTTTGAGCTTTTCACTCCAAAAAAAAAAAAAAAAAAAAGAAAAATCAACAGTTGGTAATTGTATTTGCTCAAAATTTCTTTGGGAATAATTCAAAACCTATCAGAAAAAAAGAAAATCAGACGAATTTTACAAAAATACCGGGAAAATCTTTGAGTTTCTTTGTCGAAATGAATTATCACAAAATGACGGTTTGATAAGTTTTCTTCCTTTTGAAAGTTATATATAATATATATATTAATATATATATATATTATATATATATATATATATATATATATATATATATATATATATAATTCCAAATTACCACCGGTAATTTTTAGTTACTAAACAATTGATTTACCGAATAAAATTAACGGGATTAAAATAAATTTTTTTTTAAATTTAAAAAATTTTCTTGTCGAAATGAATTATTACAAATGACGGTTTGATAAGTTTTTTTTCCTTTTGAAAGTTATATATTACTAAACAATTGATTTACTGATTTCCGATATGGTTTCCACTCAATGCTTAACACTCACTTCTGTATCAGGAGTGGTTTCTTCACAGGAAAAAACTTATAAACGTCATTTTGGTAATAATTCATTTCGAGCAATGAGAAAGATTTTTTAAATTTAAAAAAAATTATTTGTTAATCCGCGTTAATTTAATTCGTAAATCAATTGTTTAGTAACTAAGTTTACCGGGGTATTGGAATTTATATATATATATGATATATATAATATAATATATATATTATATAGGACTATATATATATATATATATTTAATTAATATTATATATATATAACTTCAAAAAAGGAAGAAAACTTATCAAACCGCAGTTTTGTGATAATCATTTCGACAGAAACTCAAAAGATTTTTCCCGGTATATTTTGTAAAATTCGTCTGATTTTTTCTTTTTTCTGATAGGGTTTTAGAATTAATTCCCAAAGAATTTTGGCAAATACAATACAACTTTGTTGATTTTTCTTTTTATTTTTTTTTTTTTTTTTTTTGAGTGAAAAGCTAAAAAGGAATTTGCTTCAAGACACATTTATCAAATGTTATATAACTTTTATTTTTTTTACATAATTTTTGTTTTTTTACTTTTCTGTAAAAAATCTAAATATCTAAAATATTTTGGAAAAATAGTGCAGAAATATGAAACTTTTAAACTACGCCATAATTAGATCCCATGGCTAATGTAAACTTTGCTCATTTTATTTAAAACCGGCAGATATTTTTTTTCATATTCGTAACGTAAAAAGAAGTTGGTTGGTTATTTGTAATGAATTCAACCTTTGTGGTATTTTTTCAGAAGTCTGTTTTTTATATATGAATTGTAAGTAAATAGTTTAATTGGTAATATGACTAATAGAATAATTTTCATTAACTTGAATGCTGTATCAAATAAATAAAGAAGAAATAACTTCATACGTATTAATAACTGGATGGTTGATCTTTCAAGCGATGCCGTTCTGTAACATATGTGATAAAGGTTGGGTGTTGCCAATAAGCTGGAGGCGCGTGGTTAATGTTCAAGAGTCTCGGGGAATGGACCTCGTCCGACCAGTTCAATCCTGGACGAACTATGGTTCACATCATCGATTGATTGGTTGGGGCCTCTTCGACATCCGAATAGGACCGGAGGTGGATGTTGGCATGTCACGGGGCCACTTAGTATCGTTTTCACGAACCGTTCATCACCAACGATCCTGACATCCCCACAGATAACAGGTCGGCCCACATAGGAGGGTCATACCCTTACATAAGTACAGTGGCGTTTTCTACCGCTCAACCGATAGGGCGGAACAAGGAATGGTGATCCCTCCTTGTAAGCTCATAAATAGCACATAAAATGCACAGTATCTATCCATCTATCTATGCTACTATCTATCTCAGTCTTGTTCATATTGTATCTATCTATCTATCTATCTATCATCTATCGAGCCTGTTCATATCTATCTATTAAATCTATCTATCTATCCTCAACCTGTTTCATATCTATCTATCTGTTATCTATCTTTTCAGCCTGTTCATATTATCTATCTATCTTCTGTACCTGTCTGTTCATATCTATCTATCTCAACTGTTCATATCTATCTGTTATTTCCAGCCTATTCAATCTATCTATCTATTGTATCTCAGACCTGTTCTCATATCTATCTATCTATCTATCTATCTATGCTATCTATACTATCCCCCTCTCTCTCTCATCTTCTCTCATCTCTCTTATATATATTATATATAATATATATATATAATGGATAATAATATGCCACCGTGACAAATGAAAACTTTCCATTATTTCATTAATTTTTGGGGTGGAATAAATTAATTACCATTTGCAATTTTCAAGTTAGACATTTTAGTCAACACTGTTCATAGTAAAGAGCTGAATGATTATAACGAACTTTTAAAAAAAACGTTTGATGTTCAAGTTGTTTACGAATTATATTTGATACAAAGGGTTAAATGTATTCGTTTTGTTGTTTAAAAAATGTCACCAAAGTCTACAAGGTATTGGAAAATAGACCGCAATCAGAAACATGCAATCAGCTGAGTTAATGAATCGAAGTCGGGAGTTGTGAAAAAATTAGGTGCGTGTTCCTTAAAAGCTTGGAGTCAAGGGCAGAGTTCGTTGTAGCAATAGTCACCGATGATTGGCTATGTCGGTGATGGCTAATCGTCAGATGGGGGAAAGAAAGTCACATGTGTATAGCCGTCTTTTTACTAGACGGTATGTTACGTATGAGCGTATGCTGTAGGGCTCGATCTGTCACGTGACCGAAACGGACAACGTGGCGTGGAAAATCCCCTCCTCAATGTAAAAAGGGAGACAATTATGTTATTTCTCCCAAACAGCCATCGAAATATAGTTATTTCCTATAAGTCCAACACTAAAACAAGGAGAACCACTCTCTGGGACTGATATTATTTATTTATTTATTGATCTACTAGGAAAAAAGAAGACGGGGTTAGGTTAGGGGTTTAAGGTTAGGCGTTGGGGTGTTGGTTAGGGTTAGGGTTTAGGGTTAGTTTTTAAAGATGGGATAAATAAATAAATTTATCAGTCAAAAGTGGTTCCCCTTGTTATGTGGACTTATAGGAAATAACTGAAATATCTATTGCGGGGATTAATTCTTCAGATAAACTATAGGAAAACGCAATAACGGCGGATTAACGGCAGAAGTTTTGACCCAAAAATGTTTAATAATGGTCCGTCCTTTCCTTAATTGTATATCGGCCATATGACCTTTAGGTCGACCCTTTTGTGATCGTCGAATTCATAAGGACATTTTTCATATGTACTACTGTCAAAATCCGGTTGTTTGTTAGTGTTAAGGGTTAAGGGTTTAGGGTTAGGGGTTAGTTTTATGAATTTTTTTTAAATCTAAAAATCGTCTGTTAAAAACAACGGTTTTGACGGTGTAAATGAAACAAAAATGTCCTTCATGAATCGGGGTCGCAACAGGGGTTGCTAAAGGTCATATGTCGTATTATCTAAGTCTTACGAAACTTCTTTTGTAAATTTATCTAATTTTGTCGGGTTGGAGCCGACGATTCACTTTATCACCTCCGGGTTCAGAGCTTTTTCTCGGAGAAAGCTGTCAAAATAATAGACAGGTGCCGTTCATTCTACGATTGAATAATTTTGGGTGGCGGTTATTTTAGTACTCGAGCAGGGAAGCTTTAGACGGGTCCGGTTTGGCTTTCTGGCGACATACATATCTTGTTTGTTAGCAGGTATATGGCAAGCGAAGGGAACAGGAGGCATTACCCTAGAATGTCGGGCTAAAAACAGGGATGACTTGGTGATGGGTCGGCTTTCGCTTCTGTCTGACGCGGTGTAAGACGATACATTCCACAAACGGGGTTGACGTTTGTTTTTTTTTTATATTAAGTCTTCATATTGATTGATAGAAGAGTCCTGAGTAGCTGTTTCCTGCTCGTAAGACACAGCCGAGACTGATAAGAAGAATGCGTTTGATTGTCGGTAGCTGGATTTTGGTTATATTCATCCAGTACTATTGAGTAAAATGGAACCATAAGAAGAACATATTTATACTTATATTAATTATTTACAATATTTGTTTATATAGGGCACTGGCACAGAGCCTCAAAGTCATTTTTGACCAAAGTGACTGTTAGCCACCGCCCCCCTACCTAGAACATATTTACAAAAATCAGGAATATCGGAGTTTTAGATGAGAATTTTCAGGTGTGCTGTTGTAGTTAGAAGCAATGATCTTGTTATTATGGCCTTGATTCATTAGTTATTTCAAAACTTTCTATTTTTTGCAGGTCACTAATTTTGACCCCCCTTGTGTTGGGGGCGAAATTGTTTCAAGTTGGTCCTTACCTGGTACTAATTACAGTATAAATAAGAGATAAAGAGACCGAAGTTGAATAATGGAAACAAAAACAAAATTTTTACGGTTGCTCTTCTATGAGAAAATAAGTACCGAAAATCGAAAAAATAAAATGTAAAAAATAATAAATATTAAATATTGGAGATTTGCTTTTTACCCATTTTCGATAATTATTTAAATTGGGCTATTATTTTTATAAAGAAAAAATTATACATCGATTTTTTTTTTGGCTTAAAGAGGGGAGGGGGTTACATTTTTCAATCGATAGTTTTTCTTCAAAACCTTACTTACTTTCGTCTAAAAAAATAAGGTTTGCGATTATAGTAATATATTCATTTTTAGAATTAAAAATATAAACATGTTAAACTTAACCATCAGGATTTTCATATTTTAAGAATGAATTTTTATATATTCATTTTTCATAGCAAAAATACTAATTAAAGTTTTGAAATAAAATAAACTGATGCATTTAAAATCATTAATCAATACTGAAATTTTCCATTTAAATCAGTATTACCTGATTTTAATTTAAATTATTTTTTCTCCCAAATTTACGTTAAAATTGTAACAACGCCTAAAACCATTGAAAAACAGCCAACATGGCGTCGAGCGACCAAAATTGACCAAACAAATTATTACATCTTTTAAAAATAATGGCAAATATGTAATGATATTTTCTTTTTTAAATGATGGTTTTAGTGGTACTACTTATCGATTTAGACAAAGTTTAACCTTAAAATAATAGATTTAATTATTCTTGATTCGCTTTTAAAACTCGCTAGTATCCGATTTGTTTTGCTACTCCTATATTATATTTTACACTAGCAGCGGCCCTACCCAGCGTCCGCCCTGGTAGGAGGGGAACTTTAGTCCCGCTGGAGGATCCATATTATTGAAATCGTGAGTTGAAGTCTCAGTGGGGTGGCCCCAATTTAAATCCCTAAATGTAAAATAAGCCTTGCATTGATCCATGCTACTCTGAAAGAAATGTTTGTCTACTATATAAAAGTATTATGAAGCAAAAGATCATGCTGGTTACATTGTTAAATTTTGTGCTTTTTAATTATTTTGTCATTGGAATATAATCAAGAATCGTCTCGACTTTGATGGTATAGTATATTGTATGTTTGTCGTTAATGTTTTATGTTTCAAAGTTCTCCTCCGACATACGCATACACACAACTGGCCTTTATATATCTTATAGATTATATTATATTATTATACTCATATATATTATATTATGATTATCATATATAAGTAAGTCGACGGAGTGAACCTATTGTCGGTATCTGCCGAAGGACGCGAGGGAGTCTATCCCCTTGTTCACTAGCGCTGGACCAGTGAGATTGGTTTATGCATCTGAGGTGGAGCGCATACCTATTATCATTCCCCACTTTACCGCAAGCAGATCCCTGTGCTACTCATACGCTTGAGTTTGGCAGGAGCCGGTATTGACCCGGAGCTTTGTGGGTTCCGAGCAGGAGATGCTCTACCGACGAGCTAGGACTAGCCCTGTCGAGTATATATTGTAAGAAACGAAAGTT
The DNA here is from genome assembly GCA_023376005.1 of Doryteuthis pealeii. Taxonomy (NCBI): domain Eukaryota; kingdom Metazoa; phylum Mollusca; class Cephalopoda; order Myopsida; family Loliginidae; genus Doryteuthis; species Doryteuthis pealeii. The sequence continues at coordinate 111,479,554 of CM042142.1, read as the reverse complement.
AGGGCCCAATGAGCCTATGTCCAACTACCTTATATTTATGTCCGACCACTTAGCGACAGCAGGTAATGTATGAAACTGAATTTGTTTGTTTATCCAAGAATGACTTGATTGGGCAAGTAAGTAAGAGTTGTGGAGTGGCCTATTAGCCTCGTATCAGCCCCTGACAGCGAGGGAGTATATCTCCTTTTCGCTAGCACTAGACGCAGGGAGATTGCGCACACCTACCGTCAATTCCCCGAGTTTACTTATCTGTGCTACTGTGTTGGCGGGGACTGGTCTCGAACCAGGACCTACGATTCTAGGCGGATGCTGCTACCGACTGAGTTGACCTGAAATGGTTGTATATCTGTAAACAAAACAATCCATACAACAACTAGGAAACATTATCAATACATTTATTGTATGAAAGCTGTTACCATACAAAATATCTAGAATCTCTCTAGATATCAAGTATAAGTTCATGTTAAGTACCTTATCATGGTTGTAATGGTTAGCAAAGCCGACTTCTCACAAGTTATTGACTACTGAATGCACCTTGTGTCACATCCTACCTGTAGCGAAAGGGTTGGGTATAAGAAGGTGCCCATCATGGGTGTAATGGTTAGCAACTAGTCTCGCAGATCCATTACTACAAAGTAGCGATGTTCGGTCCTCGTTGGAGTGCCCAAGCTTGCGACTTTGTGGTCACATCCTACACCTGGCAAGAGCGGATAAGGTAATACGTTTATCAGGCGTACGTCATGATGTAATGGCA
>CM042142.1:111240134-111478700 GCA_023376005.1 Doryteuthis pealeii | reverse complement strand
GAGAGCGAGAGACGAAGAAAGAAAGATTTAAATTGTCAATATGGATCAATATAGAAGAATTAAAAGTCATTGTCTTTAGAATTATTTTCTTCTAACAGTGCATAGATTATCACATAAGCATACCTCTAATATTATAAGTTATCTTTTTTTTATATGACTCATAAATAAAACATTTTAAACTGTCATTATTGATCTTTAATCTTAGATGCGTGTCTTTCTAATTGTTGATGAAGGGAACGGCATTTAAAAGTATATTCCATCTTTTACTGTCCCATTGAAAAATAAATGTTATTGCAGCAAACTAAAAATTAATAGACAATAAAAAGAAATTTACAAAGGAGACAATATTGTAATTCAAAGTTTATTTTAAAGAACAAAAAAAAAAAAATAAAGAAAACTAGTACTGTCCTATAATAATTTGTCCTTTATGCTTCAATTAACAATTTCTAGGACAAACCGCAAATAAAATAAAAATTAGTACAACTTGTAGAGGCCTTGTTTATAGGGGTTCTCAAATGATATTTAAATGACGAATAAAAAATATGACACAGTTTAATAGAAAATACGGAGAAATAATAAAAAAATGCAATTTAATATAAAATAACAAAATAAATTTATTCAGAGAAATAAATGAATAATATGTGAGAATGTTTTTCAAAAAGGGAATAGGGTAGATATGATATGTTAATGTAAAATTTAAAGTTCGTAGGTTAAGTTTTGAAAAGTTCGTTTAGAGTGGACAGAAATGAGAATCAAGTTTGTATATACGACCTGCTGAAAGCGGATTCTTATTGAGAACGAAAATGGTAAGAAGAATTGGTAATTAGTAGTAGTAAGTTGTGCTGAGGCGTGGAATCGTTCGTTCGAACACCTGTTTCTTGCGTCGTGTTCTATCTGCAGTGAGACGATCTGGTTTTGTTTTATGTTTGTTGTGCGTCGTCGGATGTGTCCGGTTTGAAACTTGAGTGAAGTAGTATATTTGTTGCATTTTTTTCTCCGTCTTTTATAATTAGAAGATGGGCATCGAAAAGTAATTAATTTTTGGCGCAAACGCGCGGACGTAGCTTGAAAGAATGCTAACTATTCACATCGATTCTGATTTTTATGTAAAATTTGTTTTAATCGATTTTTCCTTTTAAGTTAGAAAAGGATTTGTGTTGGTGTATTTGCTTAAATCTCTTTTCCTTAAGTTTGGGAAAAAGGATTGTAAGTGTGTTGTTTAATTTCTTTCCTTAGTTTGGGAAAAGAAATGGTACGCGTATTTATTATTTATTTTATATAAAATATAGATTTATTCATAATACACAAAAAAGTGGTAACAAGGTGTAAAAAAAAAAGGCACACGAAAGCGCACAAGGCCGAAAAATAAGAATTTTACAAAACATTAAAAAAAAATTGGATTTAAGGATCCCTACTTACAATTACAAATAGTAGAAACATGGACAGTGAACAATACTTTGCCTTTTCCTTCTCTTTCCGTCCTCTGTCGGTCAGCAAAGGTCGAACATTCCACTTTGGTAAAGAGAAGAACAGGGCGCAGTCTGTCTACAGAACTCTTCCTCTTTTTCTTTTTTGTTTTTGGGGGTTGATGTTGGTATCTCCTCTTTCTTCTGGGATTCTGCTACTAGGGTGCAGAAAGTAGCCTTCCAGAATCAAGTTTGATTCTAGCTAAAATGCCTCGCAAATAATAGAAAGCCTGCCTTGCTCTTACAAATAAAATGGACAATATCGTCCTGTACAATGTGAATAAAATAACAAAGTCTTGATTTTCAAAGCCGATACAGGCCAATAAATTTTTCTTCTTTCGGGGAAGAAATAACTCTCTCTGAGAGCCAAAAATATACTATTTAGGTTTTCCAAAGTATATATATATAAAAAAAAAAAAAACAATTCAAATCTTCTTTTGGGAAGAAAATATCCCACTCTGTGTGATTAAAAAACAATAATTCCGCGGAAAAAACTATTGATAACTTTCTCTAGTTTTACCAATCTTGTCTTGTCCCCGGTGTATAACAATTAACGTTGGAAATGCCAACGGAGACAGGAACTCTTCAACTCCCAATCTTCTGTCTGCTGAATTTCGCGCCCCTTTCAGCGGAACAGGAATCAGCTCGTTCCACAAAAACCCCAAAATCGACCAATTCACCGACCGACCTAAAGAATTCAAGAATTCTATGGCGTACCTGAGAAAGAAACAGAACCTTTGCCAAAAAATAGGTTCGCCCCATATCCGTTCCCGAATTAATGCATTTACAAAAATTTCAAAATAAACATTGAACTGTCCTTTCAACGCATTTTTCAGTAAAAAAAAAAAAAGAAAAAAATAATAATAAAAATTCTCAAACAGATGATTGTTCGGTTGACATCATTTCTGCAAACGGTGTAAAAATATATATATATATTTGTATTACTCCCACTTCTAATTCCTTGCTACTACCGTTCTCGTAAAAATGAGACACGAAATCATACCATAGTTTCCACCTGAGGATGCAAATTGTATTGCCGAAAGCACTCATTTGAACCCTTATGGGGGACTGTTATACCAGTTACATCCCAACACCAGAAAGATGCCCGAAAATTGGAACGATTCAACAAAAACTTGTCCGACAGAATTGTCTGTACAGTTCAAACAAAACTTGTTTATATATATATAATATATATATATATATATTATATATAATATATATTCATAAATAAAGTTAAAGTCGACGGGCAACCTAAAGTCGGTATCAGCAGTCAGCGAGGGAGTCTATCTCCTTTCAATAGCGCTAAGACCAGGAGATTGTTTTTAGCAATCTGAGGTGGAGTGCCACACCTACCAATCAGCTCCTTACTTTACCGCACAGATCCTGGTGCTACTCATACACGCTGTGTTGCGCGGGACCGGTATCGACTAGAACCTTTGTTTTGATTTTTTGAGAATGTCAGCTGAACAGGAATTTGTTTATACTTTGTATCTCTTTATTAAAATTAGAATTTCAATCCTTATACTGCTGTCTTTAGTGAATTCCTTCATTTTTGTTGATTTCCGCCCAAAGAGGCCACTCTCATAAGGATTCTTTAAAATTTTTGTAAAAATTTTTAAAAGTTGTTTATGTTGGACTTATAGGAAATAACCGAAATCCTTATACGACCTCTATTTGCTTATTCTGAACAGTAGAAATGTGTTTGGACCCTGACAGGGAATGTAAAGCCAGGTATTTTACCTTCAATCTTCAAGTAGACTTCCTTTTTTTCATTTTGTACCCTTTCTATATATTCCTTGTTCGTGGAACATATGTGTATATTCTACCATGGGACGCGTTATGTAGTCTTTCTTTTAATCACCATCATCATCTCATCATCATCATCATAATGTCGCGCTATTAGCACGGTATCCATGAAAACTCTCGCCAATCACTCATTGCTCCCGGCAGGTCCTCCCGCGCACCATCCAGTACGCGCAGATCCGATCAATGCTACATCTTCGCTGGACGGTCCACACTGCGTGCCCATGTGCTGGCTTCCACAGGAAATATAACTTATGAATTCGTCCTTGCTTCTCCAGCAGTGTCCAGCATGTCTTGTTCGTCCTATTCGGATGGCTTGGGTTGATATGGAACAGGTGACCATACAGCTGTTATTCGTTCCGTAAATTGCTTTCGATTTTGATACACCGACACATGAGCTCCCTAAATACCCATAGAGCAACGGAGTGCAGAAAGGCAGTGTAAACTGCTACAAACGATTTTAAAAATTGCTCAAAAATGATTTTTAATCTTTTCGTTTGTTCTGTTTTCATTAAATCCTAAAATTATTTTCAATCTTCTAGAGAAATGGTTGGATTACGAAGGAAGGGAAACAACTTCTGTTAGCGACAATCGTATATTAGGCAAAAATCTTTATGTTGTAAAATAAAAAAAAAGCACAGAACTTCTTAAGGGTTTCCCCTCAGAGAAAAAGGTTGCATATCGATGGAAGATTAGCTTGATATTAATGGGTAATTTCACCTTTAGTTGTTAAAAATTCCTAGCATAAAGTTGTGCGCTTGCGCATATCTGAAATGAACTCAATTGTTATTAAGAACACATTTTATGATATGTTTGTGTTAAAGCATGTAGTGTATTCGTTTTTGAAACAAGACGGTAGCCGTTTTGAATTCGACCGTGCAAAAAATATACAATCTTAAACGTTTCCGAAAACATACAAACTACATGCTTTAACCACAAAACATATCATAAAATGTGTTCTTAATAACAATTGAGTTCATTTCAGATATGCGCACGCACAACTTTATGCTAGGAATTTTAACAACTAAAGGTGAAAATTACCAATAATATCAAGCTAATTCTTCCATCGATATGCAAACCTTTTCTCTGAGGGAAAACTAAGAAGTTCTGTGCTTTTTTTTATTAACAACATAAAGATTATTTGCTAATATACGAATTGTCGCTAAACAGAAGTTGTTTCCCTTCCTTCGTAAATCCAACCATTTCTCTAGAAAGATTGAAATAATTTAGGATTTAATGAAAAAACAGAACAAACGAAAAGATTAAAAAATTCATTTGAGCAATTTTAAATCGGTTTTTACAGTTTACACTGCCCTTTCTGCACTTCCGTTGCTTATGGGTATTTAGGGACTCATTGTGTCGGTGTATCCAAAATCGAAAGCAAATTTACGGAACGAAATAAACAGCTGTATGGTCACCTGTCCATATCACCCAAGCCATCCGAATAGGACGAACAAGACATGCTGGACACTGCTGGAGAAGCAAGGACGAATCATAAGTTATATTCTCCTGTGGAAGCCAGCACATGGGCACGCCAGTGTGGACCGTCCAGCGAAGATGTACATTGATCGGATCTGCGCGGATACTGGATGCTGCGCGGAGGACCTGCCGGGAGCAATGAGTGATTGGCGAGAGATTTTCATGGATATCCGTGCTAATAGCGCGACATTATGATGATGATGATGATGATGATGATGGTGATTACAAAGAAAGACTACATAAACGCGTCCCATGGTAGAATTATACACATATAGTTCCACGAACAAGGAATATATAGAAAGGGTACAAAATGAAAAAAAAAAGAAGCTTACTTGAAGATTGAAGGTAAAATAACCGTGGCTTTACCATTCCCTGTCAGGGTCCAAACAACATTTCTACTGTTCAAAGAATAAAAGCAAATAGAGGTCGATAAGGATTTCGGTTATTTCCTATAACTCCAACATAAACAACTTTTAAAAATTTTTTACCAAAATTTTAAAGAATCCTTATGAGAGTGGCCTCTTTGGCGGCGAAATTCACAAAATGAAGAATTCACCTAAAGACAGCAAGTATAAGATGAAATTCAGATTTAATAAAGAGATACAAAGTATAAACAAATTCCTGTTCACTGACATTTCTCAAAAACAACAAAGTTCCTAGTTCGATACCGGTCCCCGCCAACACAGCGTATGAGTAGCACAGGGATCTGTGGTAAAGTAAGGAGCTGATGGTAGGTGTGGCACTCCACCTCAGATGCTAAAAAACAATCTCCTTGGTCTAGCGCTATTGAAAAGGAAGATAGACTCCCTCGCTGACTGGCTGATACCGACTTTAGGTTGCCCCGTCGACTTTACTTTACTTTATATTATATATTATATTAATATATATATATATATATATATATATATTTATACAAGTTTTGTTGAACTGTACAGACAATTCCTGTCGGACAAGTTTGTTCGTTGATCCGTTCCAATTTTCGGGCCATCTTTCTGGTGTTGGGATGTAACTGGTATAACAGTCCCCAAAGTTTCAAAATGAGTGCTTTCGCAATACAATTTGCCATCCTCAGGTAGGAAACATGGTATGATTTTGTGTCTCATTTTTAACGAGGAACGAGTAGTAGCAAGGAATTAGAAGTGGGAGGTAATAACAATATATATATATATTTACACCGTTGCAGAAATGATTGTCAACCGAACAATCATTCGTTTTGAGAATTTTTTTTAACATGAAATATGCGTGAAAGGCAGTTCAATGTTTATTTTGAAATTTTTGTAAATGGCATTAATTCGGGGAAAGATACGAACCTATTTTTTTGCAAAGGTTCTGTCTTTCTCAGGTACGCCCATAGAATTCTTGAATTCTTTAGGTCGGTCGGTGATTGGTCGGATTTTGGGGGTTTTGTGGAACGAGGCTGATTTCCTGTTCCCTGAAAAGGGGCGCGAAATTCAGCAGACAGAAGATTGGGATTGAAGAGTCCTGTCTCCGTTGGCATTTCCAACGTTAAATTGTTATACACCGGGACAAGACGAAGATTGGTAAAACTAGAGAAAGTTTATCATAGTTTTTCCCGGAATTATTGTTTTTTAATCACACAGAGTGGGATTATTTTCTTCCCAAAAGAAGATTTTGAATTGTTTTTTTTTTTTTATATATATATATTTGGAAAACCTAAATAGTATATTTTTGGCTCTCAGAGAGAGTTATTTTCTTCCCCCGAAAAGAAGAAAAATTATTGGCCTGTATCGGCTTGAAAATCAGACTTTTATTTTATTTCACATTGTACAGGACGATATTGTCCATTTTATTTGTAAGAAGCAAGAGGCTTCTATTATTTCGAGGCATTTTAGCCTTAAACGAATCTAAACTTGATTCCTGAGAAGGCTACTTCTGTCACCCTAGTAGCAGAATCCCAGAAGAAAGAGGAGATACCAACATCAACCCCCTAAGAGGAAGATTCTGTAGACAGACTGACGGCCCTGTTCTTTCTTTACCCAAAGTGGAAGTTTCGACCTTTGCTGACCGACAGAGGAGGAAGAGAAGGAAAAGGCAAAGTATTGTTCACTGTCCATGTTCCTACTATTTGTAATTGTAAGTAGGGATCCTTAAATCCAATTTTTTTTAATAGTTTGTAAAATTCTTTATTTTTTCGGCCTTGTGCCTTTCGTGTGCCTTTTTTTTTTTACACCTTGTTACCACTTTTTTGTAGTTTATAGAATACAATTCTATATTTTATATAAAAATAATAATAAATACGCGTACACATTTCTTTTCCCAAACTTAAGGAAAGGAAATTAAAACAAACACACTATACAATCCTTTTCCCAAACTTAAGGAAAAGAGATTTAAGCAAATACACCAACACAATCCTTTTCCTAAACTTAAGGAAAAGTGATTAAAACAAATGTTTACATAAAAATCAGAATCGATTGAATAGGTTAGCATTGCTTTCAACTACGTCCGCGCGTTTGCGCCAAAAATTAATTACTTTTCGATCCCATCTTCTAATTATAAAAGACGGAGAAAAAATCAACAAATATACATACTTCATCTCACGTTCAAACCGGACACATCCGACGACCACAAACAAACACACAGATCTCGTCTCACTGCCAGATAGAACACGACCAAGAAACAGGTGTTCGAACGAACGATTCCACCGCCTCAGCACAATTACTACTACTATTACCATTCTTCTTACCATTTCGTTCTACAATAAGAATCCGTTTCAGCAGGTCGTATATACAAACTTGATTCTCATTTCTGTCCACATCTAAACGAACTTTTCCAAACTTAACATACGAACTTTTAAATTTTACATTACACATATCATATCTACACTATTCCTTTTGAACATTTCACATATTATTGCAAATTTATTCTCTGAATAAATTTATTTGTTATTTTATAATTATATGCATTTATTTTATTATTTCTCCGTATTTTCTACTTAAACTGTGTCATATTTTTATTCGTCATTTTAATATCATTTGAGAACCCCTATAACAAGGCCTCTACAAGTTTGTACTAATTTTATTTTTTTTTTGCGGTTTTGTGCCTTAGAATTGTTAATTGAAGCATAAAGGACAAATTATTATAAGGACAAGTCACTAGTTTTCTTTATTTTTTTTTTTTTTGTTCTTAAAATAAACTTTTGAATTACAATATTGTCTCCTTTGTAAATTTCTTTTTATTGTCTTATTAATTTTTAGTTTGCTGCAATTAACATTTATTTTTCAATGGGACGTAAAAGGATGGAAATATAACCTTTTAAATCCGTTCATTCATCAACAATTAGAAACGACCACCATTAAAGATTAAAGATCAAAATGACAGTTTAATGTTTTATTTATGAGTCATAATAAAAAAAAGATAAACTTATAATATTAGAGGTAATCTTATAGTGATAATCTTATCATGTTAGAAGAAAATAATTCCTAAAGACAATGACTTTTAATTCTTCTATATTGATCCATATTGACAATTTAAATCCTTTCTTTCTTCGTCTCTCCTCTCTCCCCTCTCCTTCCCCTTTTTCTTTCGTCCACTTCTCCTCTACACCCCCCCATCTACTCAGTCAGTCCTTTCTACTTCGACCTTCTCCTTATAACCTCAAGTTCTTTTTCTCCATCATGGTGTTTATAAGACATCCCCTTCTTACTCCCCCCCACCGAATATATATTTATAGCTGGGCATGTGACACACATGAACAATTGGTAAATAGTTACAAACTAACGTATTGAATATCCGATAATTCATTTTATAAAATATCTTGAACAAAAACATAGCTAATTCAAAGTTCGGTAGTCTAAGATTAAAGCTCTCTCTCTCTCTCTCTCTCTCTCCCTCTCTCTCTCTCTCTCTCTCTCTCTCTCTCTCTCTATATATATATATATATATATATATATATGTGTGTGTGTGTGTGTGTGTGTGTGTGTGTGTGTGTGTAGTAAAGAATAGAGGGAAAAATGTGGACAAAGGAACAAAACTCAGACAAGTATATGTAGGAGTTTTTCCTACATATACTTGTCTGAGTTTTGTTCCTTTGTCCACATTTTTCCCTCTATTTTTTACTACATTCTGTCGGATTTACTCCATTCCTCCTATCCTCATATATATCTATATATCTGTCTCGCTTCGCTCTACCCCCCTCTCTCTCTCTCTTTAAAACTCCCGCTAATTTTTAATAATTTTTGGCTTATTATTTGTATGGGGGTGGGACACCGTATTTCCAGACACCACTTTTCCGTTATACTTAAAGAAGCGACCGGGTACCATCTCCCCCACCCCACCCCGTATCACGTGAAACTACTTAGAATCTCACATTAAATAACCTGGCCTCTGTTTTATTGTGCACCACGCGGGGGAGTAAATAAATAAATAACACTTCTGTCTGAGTTTCTGTCTCTGATGATTTTAACATCCTGCTCCTCCCCCCTCTCTCTCTCTCTCTCTCTCCATCACCCCTTTCTCTTTATCTCCCCCTCTCTCTCCAGCCTCCTTCTCCCTCCTCTCTTTTATCCTCTTGTTCACCCCCCCACACTTTTTTTCATTGTAACTATCTTTTTCTCTCTTCTGATTTTAGAGTGGTTGTTTATGTGGTTTTCGCAGCACTCCACTGAGAGCCAATTATTTCCTTTCAACAAGTTACTTTTCATAATTTTCGAGTCCCGCAGATTTGATAATTATAAATTTCAGGGTGTGTGTATCCTACTGCAAAATTATAAACACTGCCATACATTTTTTGAGAAAAAAGCACGAATAACTAGAAGAGTTATTGGTTGGCAGCCTTCCGTCTACGAGAGACGATGGAGCAGTGTCAAAGTTTTTCCCCCCCTCTCCACACTGCCGCTGTGATCCAAAGGAAAGGTAAGGTACCAATGCGGTTTGGCAATTGTAGTGTCGCAGGAGTTGATGGGTAGCACTGGATTTCAGCATTACACCACCTTTAGGGACTCCGGCTCCTGATTTGTTTTCGGTGTTTACTCCCCTAGCCTTTCCTTGAAAGGCAGCAGAGGTTTTGTGTCGGACTTTTCCTTGACTTTAATGGGTTGCCGACCTAGCCTAAACAGTTATTATATTCTCAATAAAAATTAATACTTAACATAATGTGACGGAGAACGAGAAAGGAAAGGGAGCAAGACATTGTCTTGCCTACCGGGATCGAACCCGCGTCCTCCCGCATGCGAAAACAGATGCGATGTAGGAACTGGAAGGACCCGAAGTTTGACTGACGTGCCCGGATGTTTGGCTAATATGCCCATAAAATAACAAGTGAGTCAAACGCTGGGCAGTTAGCAGTCAGCAGAAGCAGACGACGAAGCGCTTTTCAGTAAAGAAATAGATTTTAGTCGAACAGAAACAAAACTAAATAGGAAATGTGATTTTGAACTGCTAAAGATTATTTCGACTACGACGACGGATTTTTTTAGCTGCTAGACGAAGAATGTCTTGACCAACAGAGGGTCTGACTTGTGAGAAGACTGAGAACTCGCTTGTTTTTGGTTCCCCCTTGGCGGGAGCTTGTTGATTCGAAGGTCTATTTCGCCCCATATATTTCCCCCTTCTATACATAATTTGAAATTTGTGGGATTACCACTATTGTGTTGATATAGTCAATATGTCCTTCTGTGGAAACCAGCACATGGACATGCTAGTGCGGATCGTCCAGCAAATACCTACATAGACCAGCTCTGTGCAGATACTGCATGCTGTGCGGATGACCTCCCGAGGTCAATGAAGGATAAGGATGGTTGGCGAGAGATTGTCATGGCGCGACATGATGATGATGACGACGATGATGATGATGATAGTAATTATTCTAAGGTTAACAGCAACAAATAAATGAATTAAAACTTAGTTCAATTCTAAAAGTTTATTATACAACAAAACAATAACTAACAACATAAATGTCCTTCCTATATATATAGGGTCAAGTTTGAGTCTGCTGGAGAGGGAAATTGAGGATATCTGGTATGTTCTATTTGAGTCAATCCTCTCGGTGATACATTCTGGTTGACTCGTCGTGGAACTGGCCTGTAGGTGTTTGTTGAATATGGGCCCCATAACTACTGGGTGCAACACGGGATTGCTATGTCTAACCACAGAAAGGCTCTCCCTAAGTTAACTCTGTTCACAGAACTAGACATATTTTACTGAACCAACACACCCTTTGTCTGCCAAAGAATTTCTTCTCGTGATCGTGCGTACGATAAGGACATTTCTACATACCACCCCCATTATTTAACATTAACAGCGGCTACCCGGCGTCGCCTGTGTAGAGGGGGATTTTTTAAAAGTTAATCCTGCATATCCATTATTACTGAATTGTGAGTTGAATCCTCGTGGGATGCCCCATTTGAATAACTATGTAAAAAAAAAAAAAAAAAAAAAAAAATAGACCTTGCATTGATCCAGCTACTCTGAAAAGAAATGTTAATGTCTACTATCTAAAATATTAAATGAAAAAAAAAATCCATGCTGTTATCATTTAAATTTTATTCTTTAATTATCTTCACGAATATAAATCAAATCTCTATTATTTTTGCTCAAAAACCAAGCCCTGGTGATATTTAATGTGTATATATATTTACCTTGTCGTTAATTGTTTTATTTTCGAAGTTTCCTTCGGACATACATATGAACACAACTGTCCTTTATATAGGTACTAGAAGGGGCTACCCGGCGTTGCCTTGGTAGTGGGGAGGCAAAAATGTTAATCTCGCAGACTCATTATTACTGAATCACAATTTGGATCCTCGAAGGATGCCCCATTAAAACCTCAATGTAAAAAAAACCTTGCGTTGATCCAGCTGCTCTGAAAAGAAAAATTCATGTCTACTATTTAAAATGTCAAATCAAAAAAAGTTATATGCTGTTATCATTTAAATATCATTTTTTAATTATCTTCACTAATATAAATCAAACCTTCATTATTTTTGCTCAAAAACCAAGATCTGGTGATAGTGCCCTTTATATATGTATAGATAGATAATTCGTGATTTCTAAGAATACTGCATTACGTTCAGAAATAAAAATGATTTTAGATTATTTAACTTAGGTGAATAAATAAACTAACAAAAGTATTAATTTTTCTGTTCCCAATTATTCAAGCAAGAAAACTCCAAACTGCAGTGGTTAAACTTGTATGGATCACTTAGAAGAATATCTGACCCATTGTTGTATACCCACATCTCGGGTATACAATAGAGAGAGAGAGAGAGAGAGAGAGAGAGAGAGAGAGAGAGAGAGAGAGAGAAGAGACAGACAGACAGACAGACAGACAGAGACAGAGACAGAGAGAGAGAGACAGAGACAGACAGACAGACAGACAGTGTAGATAGGAGATAATGATGAGATGAGAGATGGAGAGTCTTACTTGTTAATATCGGCTTACTGCTTCTAACTCGGCCGACCGCTATGTTCTTCAGTCGATCTAGTGGGCTTCTTCTGGGGTTGCTTTTCCGTGTTGATTTCTTTTGGGTTGGGCTGGTCATTTCTTGTTTAAATTACTTAACAAACAAGACTTGTTTTCTTTTAAAGCTTTATTTGAACAACCCAGCCCATGATTCCACCACGGGGAGACCGACCCTCAGAGCGAGCGATCTATAGGACCGCTCACTCTGGATTCTTTGTTCGCATCTGATCTAAAACTATCTCACGCCTAATCACGTCTACCGGAAGGTTAGCAGAATGTCACCGGTTGTCAATTATCGGCCGTGGTAACCTTCCACTGAAATCTCTTCTTCTGACTCTAAAGAACTTTATTCAAATATTCTTACTATAGGTACGTACATAAACCATAAGCTGCTTATGAATTATGTAACATCATTAACTTGACCCATCTGCAAATATATAACTAAACTAAACGGCAGTAGCGAAGTCAAAAGAGAATGTAAGTAACAGCTGTTCTGCTTCCCCTGTCCATTTCTAGTGATGATAGTTGCAAAAACAGGACTTAGAAGAATATCTGACTCATTAATTTTACCCATCTGCAAATGAATTAAGCGATAGTAGCAAAGACAAAAGAGAAAGTAAGTAACGGTTCTTCTGCTTCCCCTGTCCATTTCTAGTGGGCTCTTAGATGATGGTTGCTAAAACAGGATGATTTAGCCAATCAGAGGTCGGGTGAAATGAACAAGTCGAACAAACAAACACAGAAGCGGTAAGCAATTTTGAACAACTTATAAACAAATACTTTTATATCTGCAAACATAATAATTATACTTTCAGTTTTGTTTTATAGGGTTTTTGGTTTTTTCCTATAACTCCAACCTAAAAAAAGGGGAACCACTCTGAACGAATTTTATCTGTTAATTAATCTACCCATTATTTTCCCATTAAACTACCCTAACCCTAAACCCTAATTCTAACCCTAACCCTAACCCCGTCTTCTTTTTTCTAAGTAGATCAATAAATAAATAAATAATTTATCAGTCAGAGTGGTTCCCCTTTTTTAGGTTGGAGTTATAGGAAATAATCGAATTTTGATTATTAAATGACATTCAGCATGTGCTTGTTCGCAATCACCGCCGCATATACAACGACTCCTGTTACGAATTTTGTGGCCGTTTTTGGGTGAGTGCACAGTGGAGATCCCTTGTGTTCCTAAGTGTTAGGCAGAATCCTTGGGTTCCTTAGTGTTAGGTAGAATCTCTGGGTTCCTCAGTGTTAGGTAGAATCTCTGGGTTCCTTAGTGTTAGGTAGAATCTCTGGGTTCCTTAGTGTTATGTAGAGTTCTTGTTGTACCTCGGTGTTCCTTAGTGTTAGGTAGAATCCTTTAGTTGTTCCTCGTGTTCTTAGTGTTAGGTAGAATCCTTTAGTTGTTCCTCGGTGTTCCTTAGTGTTAGGTAGAATCCTTTAGTTGTTCCTCGGTGTTCCTTAGTGTTAGGTAGAATCCTTTAGTTGTTCCTCGGTGTTCCTTAGTGTTAGGTAGAATCCTTGTGTTCCTTGGTTGCTGATCCGATCGTCCGTGGCGAATACGTGCAAATAAATGGCTTTCAAGATTTTTTCATTTCTTTATTTTGTGGTGTATTGCAGCATGTAAGGATTTATGTGTTTACTCTTGATAAAAAATAATAGCATTAACATCCTGAGAATGAAATGGGAAGCAAGAAGCAAAACTGTTTGTAGATTACTTGCCGAGTGTTGATGTGATTAAACAAACTGTGATCCCCTGGCACCGAGAGTGATTTGTGTGTCTGTTGGTAGCTCTTCTGAGTGACGGGAGTCTAGTCAACAACCGAGAGTCATTATTTAACCCAAATGCATTTGTGCCAAATAAATGACGCTCTCTCGGGCACAATTTATTGACACAAACAGCATATACATTTGAGTTTGAGCATTGTAATAAGTAATTGAGAGTTACCTCCCCTATTTTATGATTACCTCCCCTTTGGAGAAATCTCTAGTGAATACTAGACTATATAAACTCTCAATAAGTGTACCAATTATTCTAAGTAGAATAAAGCTTTCCAAAGTCTATCGGTGTTATCGTTTGTCATTATAAGCATATAGCCCGAATTCTGGGGGTGGGGACTGGAGCAGTGGTTACCAGAGATACATTTATGAACAATGAACTCTCTCAGCTCGACACATTTGTGACCCATTCATCGTTATGATAATTGTTGTACCGGCCGTTCCTACAGTGGAGAATATACACCGGTTCTCACTATAAATAGTGAGACACCGAGTGAAAAGGTTGTACTGTTACCGTTTAGCGGCAAGCTAGCCGTTCTTGTACCTTATTGTAAATACACTTGTCTCATTTTACCCTACCTCGACTTGACTTCTTTTTTACTAACATCACAACAATAATACATTCACTTGATCATCTTCCGTACTAATCTGCACCAAAATCCTTCATCTTCTCTGTTTACTCTCCTACTTAAACTTATGAAAGAAACGGCGATTTTATTTGCAATTGATGATGGAACTGGAAGAAAAAAAATAAACTCCCCAAAAAGAAAGAAAAGGAAACAAACAAAAATGAGGGCAGGTTTTTGAGTCCCCCGTCCCTTCTCTAGAGTTGGGTCAGCGACTGTTTTCCGAGCATGCGCTCAAAAACAAGCCGGTCGGTCCCTAAGTGAGGGCTTACGGTAAAGACACGTTGAAAGCACCGATTCCCACTGGATCACCGAAGTTAAGCAGCGATGAGCATGTTCAATACTGAGATGGATGCCGATTTAAGGGACAACAGGTACTGTAAGAAACTGAATATCAAAATGATTTGATATCGGCATTAAATGACCCGAAAAGGGTTGATATGCCGTAAAACAACCAACCAACCCTAAGTGAACATGGGTTTCTATAATTTTGAGGTTATTTCCTATAACTCCAACATAAACAAAGGGGAACCACTCTTTACTGATAAATTATTCATTTATTTATTGATCTACTAGGAAAAAAGAAGACGGGGTTAGGGTTAGAGTTAGGGTTTAAGCTTAGGGTTAGGGTTAGTTTAATGGGAAAATAAATAAATAATTTATCAGTCAAGAGTGGTTCCCCTTTGTTTATGTTGGAGTTATAGGAAATAACCAATTTTGGAACTATAATAAAAAGAGCTAGTAAATTGGGTGAATTTAAAACTAATTTTTTGTTGCGTATTGCTGAAACATGCTGAATCTTATAAAGAAGAAAAAGACCGAATTGATTTGTAATGCAGAACGCTGAGTATGACCAAACATGGCCGCTCAATCGCTACTTGTTTATTCTGAAAAAAAAAAAAAAAAAAAAAAAAAAAAACCCTTAAGGGCGAAGGGCCGATAACCCATTAAGTTGGGTCTCTTGAAACAGGATTCAGAACTCCTGTCTTCTATATCTAACATCTTCCTTCCAGAATAAAAAGTTTGAAAGACCATGGGATAAAAATGTTTGGGGTGTGGGAATCATGGAGGAAATTTAACAAAGGGTAATACTTAAACAATAATGGGGACAGGACATGTCCTGTCTATCTTGAGACTAGGGATCGCATTCCAAATTATCATGAATATTGTTCGTTCCGGGGTCGTCAGATACAATCGTAACTGCCGGAAAAGGGAACGCCTCTCCACTGCGCAATTGGGCGCATAAACTGCAACCACTCGGAACTTGTAACGTAGCTATTAAGAGTCAGAGGCCCGAGCTATCTAAATCATTCGTATTTATGAGTAGACAAAAGGGTTTTATTTTGTTAGGTCTTTTGATAATTCATATTTGGTGGGAAAACCTGTTTTTTTTAAATTTTATGTAACATCTTATTACATACGCAGTGTGTTTAACGGTAAAAGTCTCTGGTTTCTAATGTCCTAAAATAGCTAATCCACTTTTTAGTGCGCGGAGAATCTTCCAATTGTTACTTTCTTGTAGAGGTGATCGCAAGGTGATTATAAACTGATAAAAAGACCATTGTGTTTAACATGAAAGTGTTCCATTTGCTGCCTTCCAGTAAGAATTACAATGTTCTATATATATTACAACCAACTTAAGCCGTTTGATATCAACACCGAAGATAGTGAGTTAAAATGTTCTTATCAAGGTTTAGGGCTAATCAGACCACATGAACAAAAAAAAGTATTAAAAAAAACTCTCCTAAAAGGTTTTTATACTAACCCAATAATTTTAAATAAATTAAAATGTTGTCTTAATCAAGATATACATGATTAAGACAAAATTTTAATTTATCAATCAAGATATACATGATTGATTGATTTTAACGACATTTCAACCTGTTTAGGGTTATTTCATGCACAGTGGTTAGGGAATTGCGTTCATTGAACCTTTATATTCAGATTTGTGTGTAGTCGTTTCTTAAGAGTTTTTTTTACTCAGTAATATGATATCAAGTATTCCCGACCATATGACCTTAAGGCACCCCTTTTGCGATTTCGATTCCTGGGGACATTTATTCCATTTACACCGTCAAAGTCCGCTTAATTGTTTACAGACGATTTTTAGAGTTTTCTTTTTAATTATAAAACTAACCCTAACCCCTAACCCCTAACCCTAACCCCTAACCCCTAACCCTAACCCCTAACAAACAACCGGATTTTTACGGTGTAAATGAGAAAAGTGTCCCCACGAGTCCAGATCGCGGAAGGGGTGCCTTAAGGTCATATGGTCCAGTATTCCAAATCTAATACTAATAATTATATGGCTTCAAATAATTATTTCTATTTAATGATAGACATTTGTTTGCACACAGTTGTATGATTTCAGGTAACTAAAAATAATCCTTAGACAACTATTATAGCAAATAATTTACTGTTATATAGTATAAAGTATTCCTATCGAATACAAATCCTTTTTAAACTGATCTATTAGATCTTCCCACAGGAGAGGGGGGATTGCTCAGTTCCATTGGCATTCCTTTTAGTAGCGCCTCGGGCTCCAGGAAACCAACTCAGCTCTTTTCCCTTTTAGGCGAGGGGGTATATGCTGCTTGAGGGAATGGCCTCCTGGAACTGAGCCACTATTCCGTGAATACTGCTATAGTATTTATCTTACCTCGGTTATTTCCTATAAGTCTAACATGAACAAAGGTGAACCACTCTTGACAGATAAATTATTTATTTATTTATTGATCTACTAGGAAAAAAGAAGACGGGGTTAGGGTTAGGGTTAGGGTTAAGTTTTAGGGTTAGGCTTAGGGTTTAGGGTTAGTTTAATGGGAAAATAAATAAATAATTTATCAGTCAAGAGTGGTTCTCCTTTGTTTATGTTAGACTTATAGGAAATAACCCTTACCTCTCTACTACGGGTAGTATGCAACAAGAGGTCAATTATTAGACGGAAGTCTTCTCACGTACAATTGCACGGTCGAGGGTGTTGCGTTAAACGCTGAGGACCATGTGACCTTTAGGCACTCCTTTTGTGATCTCGTTTCATAAGGACATTTTTTTCATTTGCACCGCCAAAATCCGGTTGTTTGTTAACAGATGATTTTTAGATTTTTTTTTTAATTTATAAAACTAACCCCTAACCCTAACCCTAACCCTAACCCCTAACAAACAACCGGATTTGGGCGGTGTAAATGAAAAAAAAATGTCCTTATGAAACGAGATCGCAAAATGGGTGCCTAAAGGTCATATGGTCCAACGCTGAAGGTCAGTGGAAATAAAAACAAGACAGATCAGACAGAGGAAAAATATACAATACGTGCTGAGCAAAAGATAAAAGAAAAGGATAACCACCAGAGAAACTGGGTCCATAAAGTGTCAATCAGAGTTCATACAGGAGGAGGGTGGTAGCCTTTCTAAAATAGAGTTGTCACACTTCTCACTGAAATAAATTATAACTGTAGTTTAATCCAACAGATGACAGTGCTAAAATTGCTTAAGTCTCTGTTGGCTATTCTCTCCTTGAGGGTCGCCTCGAGTATCAGGCGATGAACCTGAACCTTGCTCTTTTAGTCAAAGGGGCAGGTGCTGCTTGGCGTGGGGCTAAAACCAAGCTCCTAAATATATAGGCAATTCTTCAGTCGTTCAAAATATAAAACAGCTTAAAATTATTTTTCTACAGATTTTGCTGGAGTCGATTAAGTCGTATATGGTATGATTTGTTTGTTTTTATTATATCTGAATTAAGAGTTTCAGGTTATCACAGACACAAGACCGCAAGTATGGACTGCTTAGTGAGGATCGAACTCACTACTCAGTAGTAATTAACCTGTGAGACTCGCTTGCTAAACATTGCACTATTGACTAAAAAGTAGGTACTTATTAAACCCGTTCGCCACGAGTAGGATGTTACACAAGATCTTATTATAATGTGTTTCAATGTTATTCATTCGAACTGCAAAAAGGACGATAAAAAAAGTAAAAATAATCTAAAACATCACTCTTCATAATTGATACATATAAGTAAAATGATATGAAATGAATAACAGAAAAAGAAACTAAAAAAATTGGTTGCAATTTGAAAAAAAAAAAAACACTTTATTTCCTGGAGAAATAATCCTCAATGTAGTTTGCCCTAGTTCCATTTTTATGACTCAGGAATGACAATCAAAACAAAAATAATAGTGATTTTTTTCTTTGTTAAATGTTGTTTTTAGCTGTTAACCCAAGCGTCTTTTCTCTCTTCTCATGTCATAATTTTATTGCAGGATTTTGCCTGCAGAAAAGAAATTGGTAGAAAATATTCCCTTTTCAGGAATATCTAAGTTTTAAATTTAAACAACTATGTGGCATTCGGCGGGGATCAAATTCGCTATTCAGTAGTAATGGATCTGCGAGACTAGTTTGCTAGCCATTACATCATGACGTGACGCCTGATAAAGGTATTTACCTTATCCGTTTGTCAGGGGTAGGATGTGACACAAAGTCGCAAGTATGGGGCATCCAACGAGGACCGAAATTGCTACTTTGTAGTAGGGGATCTGCGAGACTAGTTTGCTAACCATTACACCATGATGGGGCACCTTCTTATACCCAACCCTTTCGCTACGGGTAGAATGTGACACAAGCTCACAAGCACGGAGCATCCATCTAGGATCAAACTCCCTATTCAGTAGTAATTAACTTGTGAGACTCGCTTGCTAACCATTACACCATGATAAGGTGACTAACATGAACAAAGTAACTTATACTGGATATCTAGGAGAGATTCTAGATATTTTTGTATGGTAACATTTTCATACAATAAATGTTATTTGATAATGTTTTCTTAGTTGGTTGTATGGATGTTTTGTTTTACAGTATATCAACCCATTTCAGGTCAACTCAGTCGGTAGAGCATCCGCCTAGGAATCGCAAGGTTCCTGGTTCGAGACCAGTCCCCGCCAACACAGCCCATTAGTAGCACAGATTAAGTAAATGGGGAACTGACGGTAGGTGTGGCGCTCTACCTCAACAAAAACAATCTCCCTGGTCTAGTGCTAGCGAAAAGGAGATATACTCCCTCGCTGTCAGGCTGATACCGACAATAGGCCACTCCACCAACTTTACTTAATGCCGAATCAAGTCATTTTGATAAACAACAAATTCAGGTTTCATACATTACCTGCTGTCGCTTAAGTGGTCGACATAAATAAAGTATTGAATAGGCTCATTGCCGCCTAACTTCGTTTTCTTAACAATATATATCGAAGGGCTAGTCTAGCTCGGTCGGTAGAGCATCCTGCTCGGAACCACAAAGCTGCGGGTTCAATACCGGCTCCTGCCAACTCAGCGTATGAGTAGCACAGGGATCTGTGCGGTAAAGTGGGGAACTGATAATAGGTATGGCGCTCCACCTCAGATGCATAAACAATCTCACTGGTCCAGCGCTAGTGAAAAGGGGATAGACTCCCTCACTGTCTGGCAGATACCGACAATAGGTCACTCGACTTTACTTATATATAAATATAATATAATATAATATAATATAATCTATACATATATAAATGGCAGTTGTGTGTATGCGTATGTCCGGGGGAAACTTTGAAAATAAAACAATTAACGACAAAGTAAATATATATACACATTAAATATCACCAGGGCTTTGCTTTTGAGCAAAAATAATAGAGATTTGATTTATATTCATGAAAATAATTAAAAAACAAAATTTAAATGATAACAGCCTTGATCTTTTTTTTTTCATTTAATATTTTAGATAGTAGACATTAACATTTCTTTTCAAGAGTAGCTGGTTCAATGCAGATTTAAATGGGGCATCCCACGAGGATTCAACTCACGATTCAATAATAATGGATCTGCGGGACTAAAGTTCCCCGCTACCCAGGCGACGCTGGGTAGCCGCTGCTAGTGTAATATAAATAATGATTGAAATAATTAATATAAGTAAAATTGTTTCTTTTGGTCCATCTTGTACTGATGAATATACAAAAATCCAGCACGAAATAACGCATTTCTTCCGTGCTTCAGAAACAGCCAGACTATCACAATATGAAGACTAAAATAAAAAAAAAAAACGCAACCCCGTTTGTTGAAGTATCGTCTTAGCACCGCTAGACAGAACAAAGCCGAACCCCATCACCAATCACTCCCTTTTTTAGCACTTCTAGGTGAATGCTCCTGTTCCCCTTCGCTGCCATATCCTCTAAACAAACAAGTATGTTATGTCGGCAGAAAGCCAACGGACCCGTCTAAAGGCTTCCCTGCTCGGGTACCTAAAATACGCCCCACCCAAATTATTAATCTGGTAGAATGAACGGCACTGTATTATTTTGACAGCTTTCTCGAGAAAAAGCTCTGAACCCGAGGGTGAGTAAAGGTGAATCGGTCGGCTCCAACCGGACAAAATTAGATAAATACAAAAGAAAGTTTCCGTCAAGAATCAGATAATACGGACCATATGACCTTTAGGCACCCCTTTTGCGATCCCGATTCATAAGGACATTTTTTTTCATTTACACCGTCAAAATCCGGTGTGTTTGTTAACAGACGATTTTTAGATTTAAAAAAAATCATAAAACTAACCCCTAACCCTAACCCTTAACCCTAACACTAACAAACAACCGGATTTTGACAGTATAAATGAAAAAAATGTCCTTATGAATCGAGATCACAAAAGGGGTGCCTAAAGGTCATATGGTCCGATAATACAATTAAGGAAAGGATGGACCATTATCAAAGTTTTGGGTAAAACGCTGCCGTTAATCCGCCGTTATTGGTTTTCGTATATTTTACTGAAGAAATAATCCCGAATAGATATTTCAGTTATTTCCTATAAGTCCAACATAAACAAAGGGGAACCACTCTTGACTGATAAATTATTTATTTATTTTCCCATTAAACTAACCCTAAACCCTAACCCTAACCCCCAACCCCCAACCCTAACCTTAAACCCTAACCCTAACCCCGTCTTCTTTTTTCCTAGTAGATCAATAAATAAATAAATAAATAATTTATCAGTCAAGAGTGGTTCCCCTTTGTTTATGTTGGAATTATAGGAAATAACCGATATTTCGATGGCTGTGTTGGGAGACAAAACATAATTGTCTCACTTTTTACATTGAAGGGGGGGGGGGATTTCCCACGCCACGTGTCCGTTTCGGTCACGTGACCAGATGAGCCCTATAGGCATACGCTCATACGTACATACCGTCTAAGTAAAAAGACGGCTATACAACACGTGTCTTTCTTTCCCCATCTGACGATTAGCCATCACCGACATAGCAATCATCGGTGACTATGCTACAACTGACCTCTGCCCTTGACTCCACAGCTTTTAAGGAACACGCACTAATTTTTCACAACTCCCCGACTTCGATTCATTAGCTCAGCTATTGCATGTTCTGATTGGTCTATTTTTCAATACTTTGTAGACTTGGTGACATTTTTTAAAACAACAAAACGAATAAATTTAACTTTGTATCACATAAATTGTAAACAACTTGAAATCAAACGTTTTTTTAAAGTTCGTTATAATCATTCAGCTCTTTACTATAGAACAGTGTTGATAAAATGTCTAACTTGAAAATTGCAAATGGTAATTAATTTATTCCACCCAAATAATGAAATTAATGAAAGTTTTCATTTGTCATGGTGCATTGTACATATATATATATATATATATATATATATATATATATATAATATATATATATATATAGAGAGAGAGAGAGAGAAGAGAGAGGGAGAGAGGGAGAGGGGGAGATAGATAGATAGATAGATATGAACAGGTTGAGATAGATAGATAGATATGAACAGGCTGAAATAGACAGATAGATAGATATAAACAGGTTGAGATAGATAGATAGGTAGATAGATAGATAGATAGATAGATAGATATGAACAAATTGATATAGATAGATAGATAGATAGATATGAACAGGCTGAAATAGATAGACAGATAGATAGATATGAACAGGTTGATATATATATATATATATATATATATATATATATATATATATATATATATAGATAGATAGATACGAACAGACTGAGATGATTGATAGATAGATAGATACGAACAGACTGAGATAGATTGATAGATAGATAGATACGAACAGACTGAGATAGATTGATAGATATAGATAGATAGACTGAGATAGATTGATAGATAGATAGATACGAACAGACTGAGATAGATTGATAGATAGATAGATACGAACAGACTGAGATAGATTGATAGATAGATAGATACGAACAGACTGAGATAGATTTGATAGATAGATAGATACGAACAGACTGAGATAGATTGATAGATAGATAGATACGAACAGACTGAGATAGATTGATAGATAGATAGATACGAACAGACTGAGATAGATTGATAGATAGATAGATACGAACAGACTGAGATAGATAGATAGATAGATAGATAGATAGATATGCGCATATTATGTGTACTAGCAAATTTATGCACCCTCCGGGTGCAAGTATTTAAGTTTTAATATAATAAAATATCGTATTAAATTAGAAAGGCTAATGAAACTAAATAAGAATGCATATAAAAAGATTTGAAACACAGGGGGTATAATCGAAAAATAGAACAACTGAAACTTACTCTTCCATCACTCTCGTCTTTCATTGTTATTTTTTCTAATTTAAGTATTTAGTTAAAAGAGGAAGTAAAGAATAAAATGACAGTTATTTTTTTTTGTTAATGGATTCATTTAAGATTCATTGAAGAGATTTTTGCTTATATTTATTAAATAAAACCAAACAGTTAGAAATCAATAATACTAAGCACATATTTATCAAAATCACATTTTTAATATCAATATGCAAATTAGCCTTCTCATTCGCACAGTAAACTGCTATTTTGTTGTATATATAAATATAATTGCATGTTGTTAGTAAGTAGATATGCTTAACAGTATTAATAATGTAAAACAATTTTATTATTAAGAGGTTTAAATAAAAATAAAATCATGGAGAATATGACGTAAATAACTAAGGGAATTGTGACTTGAGTAGTAATATAGTTTCGGTTACAGACAGAAAAACACACAATCTCCATTATAATAAGATTTATGAGCGTACAAGGAGTGGATCACATTCCTTTTCCCCGCCCTATCGGTTGAAGCGGTAGAAAACGCCGACTGTACTTCTGTAGAGGGGTATGACCCACCTATTAGCTGTGGGAGGTTAGGATCGTGGTGGATGAACGGTTCGTGAAACGGATACTAAGTGGTCCTGTGACATGCAACAATCCACCTCGGTCCTTATTGGGTGGTCGAAGAGGCTCCAACCAATCAATCGGTTGATCATGTCAAGCCCTAGTACCTATATGAATATCCCGACCGTATTCTTCAAATTTCTCTTATGGTTATTATCAGTACAATAGAACACTAATTAGGACTGAGCCTATTCTAGTAGTGACCACCCCAAGCGGAGTTTAACAGGTTTGAATTCAGAGTTTTCCTTCTCCTTGACTGGTTGCCTAACAAATGTTAGAGTCCAGTCTGCCTTATTATTTACCCATAGCTGGAGGGAGAGTAGTTGGATTCATATCTTTCCCAAGGATATTAGCACCATGTGGACCGTAGTTTCGTTCAGGATTTGAACTCTGGTCGACAAGTCCATTTCCCAAGACACTAACCATTTAACCACGTGCCTCCAACTTATGGAAAACACTCAACCCTTTTTATCACATAGTTACTAGAAGGCAGGGGCTGAGGGTCAAACATCAGTTTATTAATACGTATGAAGTTATTTATTCTAATTTATTGATACACATCAAGTTAATGAAGATTATTTTAACCAATTTGTTTATACATACGAAGTTAATGAAAACTATAACATAAAATTATTTCTACTAATTTAGTGTCCTTGGTATGACAATAAACTGCATCTAGTCGTAAGTGTCAAATTCAGGAGTTCTGAGGGTGTGGAGTACCATTTTATTGCCATTACTCTCAAGTCCACTCGGACTCTGAGAGGTAGTACCTATTAGGACCCCTTCTATTGGTCAAATAGAACTGTTTTTGGTTTGGTTTGGTTTGTTTTACGGCATATCAACCTCAGTGGGTCATTTAATGCCGATGAAGTTTTGAAATAAATCAATTCTTAATGGATAATACTATTTTTTATAAATACATTTTTCTATTTAACCAATAGATGGGACCCTAACAGGTACTACCACTCCGGGTCAGAGTGGACCAGGGAGCAATGGTGATGAAGGGGTGCTCCACATTCCCCAAACCTCCAAAACTAGAACCTCACTATCAGATAGAGTTTAACGTCATTCCCAGGACATGTAGACCCGCAGCCACCGCCTTCTAGCACCCATATGATAAAAAGGGGTTGGGGCTTGCCATAAGGGCAATAGGGTTGGGAATAGAACTGTTTGCAAGTTGATGAAAATTATTTCTACCAGTTTATTGATACACATGAAGTCAATGAAAAATCCAACATAGAAATTATTTCTACCAATTTATTGGTGAACATGAAGTTAATGAAAATTAAGACTTTTACATTTTTTTCAGGTCAGTTAACTTTGAACCACGTATCTTTGGGGATCTGTGTTACGCCTCAAAGATACGTGGCTCAAAGTTAACTGACATGAAAAAATGTAAAAGTTCTTAAATAAAATAACTGGTGCATTATATCTTTTATTCATTAATATATCGACACTAATAATTTCATTAAATTTGGTTAATTCCCTGATTTTTGGTATGTTTTTTTCTTTCGGCGGAGTGATATACAATGGTGGAATTTAGGTCCGTTAAGTTTAATTTAACCAAATGTCTAATATAACCACTAGCTTATTACTACTCATGAAGTTATTTCTTCTTAGTTATTGATACACATAAAGTTAGTGAACATTATTTCTATTAGTTCATATTTACCAATAAACTATTTTCCTACAAATCATATATACAAAAACGAGATTTTGAATTAAATAACCCACAAGGTTTGATATTTCATTTATCAAATAACCAACCAACCAACCAACATTCTTTTTAGGTTACCGAATATGAAAAAAATATCTAGCCGATTTTAATAAAATTGAGCAAAGTTTACATTAGCCATGTGGTTTAATTAAGGCGTAGTTTAAAAGTCATATTTTGCACTATTTAAAAAAAATATTTTTAGTATTAGATTTTTTACAAAAGTAAATAAAAACAAAAATTATGTAAAAAATAAATGTTTTATATAATCATTTGATAAATGTGTCTTGAGTTCAAATTCCTTTTTGAGCTTTTCACCCCCCCCCTAAAACCCCCCAAAAAACAACGTTTGGTAATTGTATTTGCTCAAAATTTATTTGGGAATAATTCTAAAACCTATCAGAAAAAAGAAAAATCAAACGGATTTTACAAAAATAACGGGATTAAAAAAAAAAATTTTTTTTAATTTAAAAAAATCTTTTGAGTTTCTTGTCGAAATGAATTATTCCTTTTCTTCCTTTTGAAAGTTTTATATATATATATATATATATATATATATATATATATATATAGTAAATGAAGAAAAACTCTAAACTTGCTTCAGCTTGGTTAAACCACACATGGAAAGACCCTAACTACGGAAAAAAAAACTATATATATATATATATATATATATATATATATATAGTAAGTTTCAGGGTGGCCTAAAGTCCGTATCAGCCAACCAGCGAGGGAGTCTATCCCTTTTCACTAGCGCTAGACTAAGGAGATTGTTTTGGCATCTGAGGTGGTGCGCCACACCTACCATCAGCTCCTTACTTTACCGCACAGATCCCTGTGCTACTCATACGCTGAGTTGGCGAGTACCGGAATGGAACTAGGAACCATGTGGTTTCATATATATATATATATATATATATATATATATATATATAATTCCAAATTACCCCGGTAATTTTAGTTACTAAACAATTGATTTACTGATTTCCGAAATCAATATGGTTTACCCACTCAATGCTTAACATATTCTGTATCAAGGAGTGGGATTTTACTTTCTTATCGCAACATAGTTGACAAGTTAATCATGTGAATATTTCTACCTATTTCAAATATCATCACAGTTATCATGTAGCAGGGAAATGTTTACTAAGTTTACGTTAGTTTGGCACAAGGTCACACGATTAAGACCTCTTAAGTCGAACTCTTAGGTCGAACTCTTTAGCAACGAACTACAAGGCTTGTTCGATAACCATCTTTCAGCGTCAAACTTTTTTCATACAACATGTAACGAGAGATTTTAAAAAAAATTTGGTATAACCTATTTCTTTCAATTTTCGTTCATATCATGCTTGGAGCAATTTTTAAAAAAATCTACTTCCAGTCTCAAAACGTCTTAAATTACTTACAATCGAAACTGTGTTACTTGATATTTGTAATTAAATCTAAAAAAAAAGAAGATATATGTTAAATTACTGATAAGATATCTGCTATGTTTTATATATATATATATATATATATATATATATATATATATATATATATATATATATATATATATATATATGAGATTGTCTAATCTGTTGGTTGTGTACTGAAATAAATTTTGAATCATACAGAGCAATAATCAACAACTATTTTATTAGCATAGCTCCCTTAAAATAGTTTTATGTATTTATCCTCAATAATGTTTTTATATGAAATGTATTTAGGGCTTTCGCTACAGTAAAATGGTTGGGGAAATTTTTACGCTACCCAATACGATGGTTTTCATGTCATTTGATCAACGATTTGGACCGATTTTATTTATAATGTTTATTTCATATTATCATAGATCGACCAAAGTTGAACACCTCTTTCTTTCTGTTCTTCTACAAGGAATGGTTTTGACATTAAATAACCGCGAAGGTTGATATGCCATTAAACAAAGAAATCAAACCTGACCAAACGTACCAAACGTTGAGAGTACAATCTGTCCTACTTTCCCCCTCATGACTAGGGAGATTTATACCTTTCACGTGACGTGAAACGCACAGAGCCTCACCCAGGATCTGGATTTGGCTCGTCTTATGACGATAACAGAATGAGAGTGAGAGAGAGACAGACAGACAGACAGACAGAGAGAGGGGAGGGGGAGAGAGGGGGAGAGAGAGGATCTGGATTTGGCTCGTCTTATGACGATAACAGAATGAGAGAGAGAGAGAGAGAGACAGACAGACAGACAGAGAGGGGGAGGGAGAGAGGGGGAGGGGAGAGAGGGGGAGAGAGAGGATCTGGATTTGGCTCGTCTTATGACGATAACAGAATGAGAGAGAGAGAGACAGACAGACAGACAGAGAGGGGAGGGGGAGAGAGGGGGAGAGAGGATCTGGATTTGGCTCGTCTTATGATGATAACAGAATGAGAGACAGACAGACAGACAGAGAGGGGGAGGGGGGGAGAGAGGGGAGAGAGAGGATCTGGATTTGGCTTGTCTTATGACGATAACAGAATGAGAGAGAGAGAGAGGGAGAAAGAGAGAGAGAGAGGGAGGGGGGAGAGAGGGAGAGAGAGGGAGAGAGAGGGGGAGAAGAGAGATAGGGCGAGAGAGAGAGATAGGAGGGAGGGAGATAGGGCGAGAAAGGGATAGGGAGGGAGGAGACGGGAGAGAGAGAGAAGGGGAGGGAGAGAGAGGGGGGAGGGGAGAGAGGGGGGGAGAAGAGAGATAGGGCGAGAGAGAGATATAGGGAGGGAGGGGGATAGGTAAAAAAGGTGGATTATACAAACCAATTCTATGCTAATTGTAAATGTCAACGCAAATATGCAGTGATGCTGATAGCTTTTTCATCTTGTGCGTCCTGGGACGCATGTATTTGATGTGAATGAGTCCCCGGGAAATTTGATAAGTCCCAACTAAAGTTTCTTAATAAATTATAGGGTTCTTATTTATAAACAACTAAAGCCGTCTAACCTCTACCTTGTACCTCATACAGTGTAATTCGTTGCCAAGAAAAACACTGAGACGAATGGATACGATTTTTCTGCGTCTTTTTAGATTTTTAAGCGTCAATGACACAGGACGCGTACTTAGCATCTCTGAATATGTTTTATCAAATGTATACACCAAATGAAAGTAAATATGAAAATTATTTTCAGTAAGACACTCGTACTGTTTCTAATTTAAAAAAAAAAAGTTGAATCATTAGTTTAATTACTGATAAACTTGCAACTCGTCCTCGACAACTGTTGGCGGGGCTTAGAATTGCTTCGGCATTTCAGTCTCGGAAGACTATAATAAGGTTTTTGTGCCCCTGAAGTTACAGTGCCTCCTGTGACTGTGAAGTCCGATGTTTGAAAAACATTCTCGACCACAGATATCGCACGTGAAGGCTGTCCCTGAAGATGTTGATGTTCCGATGCTTTGTTGCCGCTGCTTTCTTCTAGACCTCTTAGCTTTATGGTGTTGTGACAGGGTGACTTCTGATATGAACAGTCCTCTACGGAGATTCTGCCATCACTGAGGGCGGCCCTGAGCCAAATTTTCCCAGCTGGAAGGGGCAATGCCAAAGCGCCTGATATCATTCTTGCAGATATCCTTGAATCGCAGTTGGGGACGACCAATTTGTCTTTTACCAGACGTACCGTACTACCTGCTCCATAGTTGGATTATCGGCAACTAAACCGGTACCCCCACCAAGCTTGTCTGGTGAGGAGGGTGGATAGACACCCAGCAGGACCAAAAACAAAACCCGTGAAAGGGCTTAGGGGCTTAGAATACAATGAGTGTATCCACTGCAGCTGTGTAAGACCCCCACCCACTTAAAAAGGGATGTCTTGGGTATGATGGTGATGCTCCAGTTGAGAGCTCTGGGGAGTGCGGAGTACCCCGTAATTGCCATTACTCCCATGTCAACTCTGACCCGGAGTGGTAGTACCTGATAAGGTCAAATAGATCTGTTAAAACATTATTCGTATTTGATCGGAATACTTGATGCCATATAAATGAAAATTATTTGTATTAATAATAGTTACTTGAAGCTCTAATTCAGTTGTTTGGTTTCAAGTATTCCTATCTAATACTAATAATTATATGATTACAAGTAATTATTTCTATTTAATAATAATCTATTTTAGGTTTTATGGCTTCAAGTAACTATTAATAATCCTTAGTAAACAATTATAGCTTTATAACAGGTGGGGGTGTTATATTAACGTTGGAAGACTTAAAGTAACCTCCCAACGTGGGTACATGAGTATACATAAAAACATTCCGACAAAGGTGTGAAAAGATAACATATTTATTCCGTAAGTAACGGAGATACATTTAAGAAAAAGATATACACAACAGATACATAAACATATTATGAGGAAATAGGCGTACGACTTGCATTGTAGAGAATGTCACTTACTGGTAGCTGGTTTGGGGACAAAGCCCCTCACCTAAAGTGGTTAGAGGCGGCAGGCGCCTAGACCATGTTAACTCGTTGGCGGCCTGAGTGAAAAGAGACAGGAAGTCGTAGTTCCCGCTTGTGGCCAAAAACCAACGCCACCTATCAACCGAACCAACCAAGGCAAGAGAAGATAACTCATTATGGACATGTCCACCCAGACTTCGTTTTACTGACCCAATAGCTTCAAGTGACTATTCTTAATACAAATAATGTACAATGATTAATTGATTGATTTTAACGGCATGTCAACCCGTATATGGTTATTCTATACTTGTAGGTTAGGGAATCGCGTTCATTGTACGTTCATATTTACATTTTTGTGTAGCTGTTTCTTAGCATTTTTTTTTGCACGTGGTTCTAATGATTTTTAAAAATGATTTTTAAAAGATCTATTTGATCCATAGATGAAACCCTAACAAGTACTACTACTCCGGGTCAGAGTGGACCTGGGAGTAATGGCAATGAAAGAGCACTCCACATTCCCCAGACCTCCAAAACTAGAGCCTCACTATCAGATAGTTTAGTACCATACCGAAGACATCCATTAGGGGTCTTACCCACTGCAGGGGATACAGTCAGCGTATTCCAAGCTCCGATGACAGGGTGAGAGCAACTTATATAAAATTCTCCGAAGAAAAAAGTCATCATATCTGTTCTTGGCAAATCGAGTGGGCGGTAATGTATCCGACTTCAAAAATAATCCCATTAGTTCTTTCTAACGAGTTAAATCTGTAACAGTGAACTGGTGTAAGTGGATACTGCAGACTTGATCTTCAGATCAAAACGTTGCGTACGGCCATTTCCTTATATACATATGATATATTATAGGAGACGTTAATCATATTTATATGTAATGTATTATTTTACACACACACATACAGACACACACACACCCACACACGCGCGTGTGTGTGCGTTTGTGTACACTTTCAGATCGAAATGTACTTACAGCCATTTCCTTAAATACAGATGATATTTTATACGAGACGTTAATCATATTTATATGTAATATATTATTTTACAAAAACGCAAACACACACACATGTGTGTGTGTATGTGTGTGTAAGTGTATGAGAGAGAGAGAGAGAAGAGAGAGAGAGAGAGAGAGAGAGAGAGAGAGAGAGAGAGAGTGTGTGTGTGTGTGTGTGTGTGTGTGCACTTGAGACTACAGGCACGTGCGAGAAACGTGCCCACGAATTCAAGAAGCGACTCGGCCATGAAAAAGAAAGTACTCGACTGGTTTGCCTATAATCACACACACACACACAAACACACACACACACACACACACCACACACACACACACCACAGAGAGAGAGAGAGAGAGAGAGAGAGAGAGAGAGAGAGAGAGAGAGAGAGAGAGAGAGAGCATCTTTTGGCCTCTTCGGTAACGCATCAAGTAAATTGATTTTCGTTATATCGATATTCATGCTGGTCATTTAACATTACACGATATTATTAATCGGAATACGCAAATAGGAAATAAAAATAGATTGAAGATTTGATTTTATCTTAAGTGTTATCCAACAATAAACTTTAACCAATTTTCTGGGCATGACTTTAAACGGCATCTAATGGTGAAGTTCAAAATCTGGAGCTCTGGGGAATGTTGAGTACCTCTTCATCACTATTGCTCCCAGGTCCACTCTGACCCGGAGTGATAGTATCTGCCTTGCTATTTACCCATAGCTGGAGGGAGAGTAGCTGGATGCATACCTTTCCCAAAGGAATTAGCGCCATTCAAGAATTGAACCCGGGTCGACGACTCCATTTCCTACGACTCTAACCATTACACCACGCGCCTCCATATTCTTCACGTGACAAGTATGATATTCTGAGAATATAAAATCCATTATTCATTGAAAAATTGATGAACCCAAATACCAGTGTAGCGTTAGTTTGTATTCGCCGGGTGGAGTTGTCTGCCCCTTTTAGTTTGATGATGCCCGCTAGGGCACGAGTATTTAAGCGCCGGTTTCAAAGCCTTTCGCTCTCTTTATAGTTTCAGCAACTACGAGCCACATGGGGTAGATTCTATCTAAACCCTCTCGTAGGGCTCCGCCCCCTTACATTACTGTAAGTTCTTTACAGCATGGACTATCGCTAGTCTCATGTCTGTACTCTTTTATGTTATACTCTGTATCTTTCATGAATATGTCTATCTTTATTTGTGTAACTCTGTTTACCTTATTATGAACGTTGTATCTACTGTTATCCATGTGCTGTGTTATTAAATGTTTGTCTATTAACCTTTGTCGGAGTTATTTGTATCCAAAGTATGTTGAACTTTAAACCATCCTTACACCAGCTATCTCTTGGGATTTGCCTAGGAATTGCAAGGTTCCTAGTTCGATACCGGTTCTTGCCAACTCAGCGTATAAGTAGCATAGCTTGGATAATCTGCTTTATGCTATAAAGTGGGGAGCTAACGGTAGGGGTGGCGCTCCACATCAACAAAGCAATCACCTTGGTCAAGCGCTAGCGAAAAGGAGATAGACCTCCTCGATGACCGGCTGATATAGACAACAGACCACTCCGCCGACTTAAAAAAAAGAAAAGAAAAAAAGAAAGTAAAAAATAAAGTTGGCGGAGTGGTGCTATACCAAGGAGATTGATATTTTGCTGAGATGGAGCGCCACATCTATCGTCAGCTTCCCACTTTACCGCACAGATCAGATTACCCAATCTGTGTTACTCATACGCTGAGTTGGCGGGGACCGGTATCTAACCAGAACCTTGAGATTCATAGGCGGGTGCTCTACCGACTGAGCTAAACCGGCAACTTTACTTACCTACTTATTGGCGAGATTCAGTGATATCACATGAATATACTCACGTTTTTGGGTCTTGAGAAGCAATAAATATTTGTGCGTTACTACGTTAGCCGAATCACTATGGTGTCGAATTTTCAGAAGGCAGCTTTTAGGATGCACAGACACAACCGAGAGGAAAGTAGGAACAAACAACACGTTGTCAAAGCGGAAGTCTAACATGTCTTATATCCCCGCAGGAATAACAAGGTAAACCTAATGCACAGAAAAGTATATGTCTTGTTT
Organism: Doryteuthis pealeii; assembly: GCA_023376005.1. Taxonomy (NCBI): domain Eukaryota; kingdom Metazoa; phylum Mollusca; class Cephalopoda; order Myopsida; family Loliginidae; genus Doryteuthis; species Doryteuthis pealeii. The sequence goes on along the minus strand of CM042142.1, from coordinate 111,445,705 downwards.
ATTCTTTACGCCGACCGAAAAGGAGACACCTTATTTTCAAAACACAAGACAACACCAGGGGAAAACAGTAAGAAAATGCGTTGATTACAAGCTTAGATTCAAATGCTGTGAAGATTAAGAGTATTTACGGATTCGAAGTACTACAAGAAATTCCTTCACAGATAAGTCCCGTAGCAAATACCATTAAATTTGCAGCAATTTATGCAATTTTTTGTCAATATTGTGTCTGCATTTACTTTTGTGTTGAAATAACTCCGTAGTTGAAGGCAAATTGTCGGACAAAGAAGGAACAACACAAAAGTAAATGCAGACACTAATATTGACAAAAAATTACATAAATTGCTGCAAATTTAATGGTATTTGCTACATGAAGGGATTTCTTGTAGTACTGAAGATAACACAGTTTTCTTCTCGTCGGTGGGAAATGTAGAATAAACGCTTCGTCTCGGTAGTTGTTCTTCCTTTGGTCAGTGTGCTGTCGTAACGGCCTTTCTGCAGTGACGTGATCGAAAAAAAGATATCTTTTTCAGAAGGAAAAAAAAAATTGTGAAATTGTATTTATTATAACATCTCACAATGCACACGCTTTTTAAAACCATTTTCAAATTTTGCTCGTACCACAATCTATTCACATATCTAAAGCGTCGGTACAACTCTGCACAAATAAAATCTCTGAATAACATCATTAAACTCAGGGGAAAAATTCGTACGTGTACACACAATATCAAGTTTATCGAGGAATGTATATTACAACGGGTCGTCCCTAAAACCATTTCCTGCCGCATCTCCAGATCGCAAGCCAACGCTAGCTCTCAAATTGAAAAAGCTTTTCTCTTAGATGAAAGACAAACCATAAACACTAAACTCAGAGTCCTTAGACATCACTACCGACTCCTTTGGCATAATGCACTAAGCTTCCTCTCACTCTTTGACTCAATCCGCCTCTGTAGGCATATTGCGTTCACTGACGAGAAAGCTGACAAAATCATTCAATCAAAACATAACGCTTTAATAACCTTACTCACTAACAAACGTTATGGATCCACATCAAACCAACTTAACCTAACAATAAACAATTTTTCAAATTACTGCCTCAATGAAACGGAAAAATTCGTACTCCAACATGGACTCGAATTTTGTATCCCCCCCCCTCCAAAATCAACAGAGAAACAACCTTCGCAGAATTTGAACTATTATATATTCAATTACTTAAACACTCACCTACATCCACGGAAGCACTCACAGCCTTGAAGGCCCGACTTGTCGACATTGCCCACTCATTCTGCGGCTCCAACATCTATAAAACCGATGAACATTTCAATGCAGTTAAATCACTACGCAACAATGCCAACATTATTATATCCAAACCTGACAAAAGTACAGGAGTTGTAATACTCAACAAACAAGATTACAACAACAAAATGTCCAATATCCTCAATGACACCTCTAAATTCAAAATCCTAGGTGATGTTGATACCTTTGATAAAACCGCCACTCAGGAGCAACGTATACAACGTGAATTACTACAATTCTACAAAGAACACTATCGCGAAACACATGATAAAATACGCCCAGTAGGATCCCAGAGACCGAGATTATATGGTCTCCCTAAGATCCGCAAACAAAACATTCCATTACATCCTATCCTATCAATGGTTGGATCTGCCCAACACCGTATAGCTAAGTGGTTAGCACATACCCTTGAACCTGTTCTGCAATTCTACTCCGAACACTGTATAAGCGACTCTTTTACTTTCGCTAAAATAATACGAACTACCCCATTTGATATCAATTCTTTATTTTTCTGTTCCTTTGACATAGAAAGCCTCTACACCAATGTACCATTAGATGAAACTTAACATCTGTACTGACGCCCTATACCTTAGTCACTTAGAACCTCCCCCTGTACCTGAACATGTTTTCCTCAGGCTAATGCATATCGCCACTAAAGATGTCCATTTCAGCTTTAATCACACCATGTTCCAACAAACCGACGGAATAGCGATAGGTAGTCCCTTGGGGGCTACTATATCTAATATTTTTGTTGGCTTTCAGGAAAAACGCCTCTTTGAAGAAACCAATAAACCGTTATTCTACAAACGCTATGTCGACGACACATTTGTAGTTTTCACTTCCAGATCCGAAAGCAGACGCTTTTTTCTACTACTCAACAAACTTCACCCAGCACTTAAATTCACTTGTGAATTTGAATACAATAACACTCTACCTTTTCTCGATGTCCTAGTTGAGCGTTCAAACCTCTGTCTATCGTAAACCCACTTTCACTGGCTCTTACACACGCTGGAGTTCATTCTGTCCCACTAAACGCAAAATCAATCTAATTAAAACTCTAGTGCATCGCGCTTTGATGATATGTTCCTAAACTAAACTCAAAGCCGAACTTCATTATATTAAAACCACTCTAATGAAGAATGGGTATCCAGAAGATATAATCACCACCACAATTAAACACAAATGCGCACAGTTCTCCACCGACCCCAAATTTGGACCGCAAAAATTCCCAGTATACCTAAAATTACCCTGGACTGGCAACTCCTCTATGCAACAAATTGAACGCATTGTACGATCAGTCCACCATTGCTTTAATGCCGTCAACTTACGTATTATTTTAAAATCTAATACACTCTTTCCCCCAAATCTCAAGGACAGTGTACCCCCTCACCACAAAAGCTATTTAATCTACAAATTTCTTTGCAAATGTGATATTTGCTACATCGGACGCACTACTCAGAGATTGGAGATCAGAATCAACCAGCACATACCCACATCCCTATGTAGCAATAATTTGGACCATTCCACTAAACTACCTAGTCAAACCTCCACTTCCGCTATCACACGTTACCTACTTGATAATCCTGCATGCGCAGAGTTTTATAATCATTCAATGTTCACTATATTAGAGGCCGCTGACAACGAATTACGTCTTTCAATTCTTGAATCCTTATTGATCAGCAAATTCCGTCCTGAACTCTGTATACAAAAACAATCCTTCAATTTACTGTTATTCGGATCCAACAACCACTCCTCCAACAATAATATTGTTGATAATAACTCTGCCTGTTCTCACAACTTTGCTACGTATATATATATATATAATATATATATATATATATATATTTTTTTTTTTTTACTTCCACATCTGCGGATTTTACACATTATTCCTCGTACAAACATTAGTGTCACGGTATGCTTCTCTGATGAGACGTGACCGAAAAAATATATTTTTCAGAAGGAAAAAAAAAATTTGTGAAATTGTATTTATTATAACATCTCACAATGCACACGCTTTTTAAAAACATTTTCAAATTTTGCTCGTACCACAATCTATTCACACACACACACACACACACACACACACACACACACACACACACACACATATATATATATATATATAATATATATATATATATATATATATATATGAGGAGTGAAATCCAACAAAATGTAGTTGAGAATAGAGTAAAATGTGGATATAACAACACAAAAACTAAATTCAATTGATATTCAGCTAATAATGAGGCGAAATATCAATTGAATTTAGTTGTTGTGTTGTTATATCCACATTTTTCCTCTATTCTCAACCACACACACACACACACACACACACACATATATATATATATATATAATGTAATAATGTATCCTTCTACTATGTATATACAAACCCCACCGTGCAAGCTGATTGTAACACAAAGTTAATTTTAAGGTTTTTGTTTCTTCTAAACCGGTTGTCATACCAAGAATAAAGAGCCCAGTCTGTCCTACTATTTTACCCATACTTAGAGGGGGGATAGTTGAATTCATACCTTTCCGAATGGTATTAGCACTATGTGAAATTCACCCAGCCTCGTCCAGGATTTGAACGAGTGGACCCATCTCCATTTCCTACTACGTTAAACATTTCACAACAGGCACCTCTTGTATTAAGCATTAAGATTTGCTTAGTGGTTAAGGCAAGCAAAAAAGAATGTCTCAAATGTTGAGTTTTAACACTCCACAAAGCTGCACAGTATAATTTCCCTTTACCCATGTTGGGTCAGTAAAACGAAATCCGAGTGGACGTAAGTCCAAAATGAGTTATCTTCTCTTGCTGTCTTTCGTTCGCCGCCGATAGGTGGAGTTGGTTTTTGGCCACAAGCGGGAACTACGATTTCCTGCCTCTTTTCACTCAGGCCGTCAACGAGTTAATATGGTCTAGGCACCTACCGCCTCTAACCACCTTTGGCGAGGGGCTTTGTCTCCAAACCAGCTACCAGTAAGTGACATTCTATACGACGCAAGTCGTAGGCCTATTTCCTCATAATACGTTTATGTATCTGTTGTGTATATCTTTGTCATGAAAATATATCTCCGTTACTTACGGAATAAATATGTGATCTTTTACACCTTCGTCGGAATATTGCTTGTACTTGTAGTAAGTTGTGTGTTATATATATTTTATATATAGGTTGTACACATCTTACTAACTTTAAACAAGACTCAACACAATGGAAAAATAACGAAGTCGTATTAAAATAAACAATCTGTATTAAATAAAGTTACATCAATGTAAAACAGCATACCGGGTAAAGTCCTTTCTTTTATATTGTTGTATTAATAGTTCATATTTTACCTTCTTTCATTTTCCGATAATGGAGCTGACTGGTTGCGTGACGACTACTTGCTTGTCATCCTCAAAAACTTCTGAATTCCCGCTTCTTCTTTTTGGCACTCGATTTTTGAATTCAGCGTCTGTTGGTTCCGTTACTGCATTTTTGGAATTCTTACTCCCCCTTTTTTAAAACAATCAGCAACCGCCATTTTATTAACCAATACATACTTATATGTACCCACGTTGGGAGGTTACTTTAAGCCTTCAAACGTTAATATAACACCCTCACATGTTATACCCATTTTGTTTCCTTACAACCTTATTGAATTATTGTTATTCATTTATTTTTTAAGCTTCACTTAGTCGTGCACAAGACTCACAAGTTGTTTACAGTACCTAGTGTTAATAAGTGGCCACCCATCTAAGCACTGAACAGGCTCGTTATTGCTTAACTTCAGTGATCTGGAGAGAACCGATGTTTTCAGCATGACTTAACCATCAGTCTATCTCATCATTGAATTATCTGGATCAATATAGTTTTCGGTGGTATCGAACCACCGAATGCAACTTTTAGAAGTTACATGTACAACCAAGAAAATACTGGATGTAAAAAAACACCTTGTAACACCGGGAAGGTAACATGTCTTATGTCCCCGCAGGAATAAGAAGGCAAACACGTTACACAGAAAAAGATGTCTCCTGCTTATTTTTTGCGTCGACCAAAAAGGAGACTCCTAATTTTCAAAACACGAAACGATACCGGGAAGAACAGCGTCGTATGTAGGAATATGCGAGGGTGACAAGCTTAGTACCGGGGAGATATATCACTGTCCTACCTCCATGGAAACACTCTTCCCTTTTCTTTTTTCCCTTTCTTGTCCCCCCCCCTGTATCTCTCTGTCTCTCTGTCTCTGTCTGTCTGTCTCTCTCGTGGTTGGTCTGCTCTAATAATCAGATTCCTTTTATCTACCCCCTGTCAATAGTACTTCATATTAACCACGACAAAAATATAATCTCTAATATTGTCTCGAAACACTGCAATGAATGTTTTATCTTGAGATGATAATATACAAAATAAAGAACAGATGTTTTCTGCTTCTTGAAAAAGACTTACTTTTATACATATTTTCTCCGCTATCCGAAATGCCCCAGACTGAATAAAAAATTACCATCTATCTATACATATATAAAGGGCAATTGTGTGTATGTATGTATGTATGTATGTATGTATGTGTGTGTGTGTGTGTGTGTCCGGGGAAAACTACGAAAATACACTAATTAACGACAAAGTAAATATATATACACATTAAATATCATCAGAGCTTGCTTTTTGTGCAAAAATAATGCGTGTTACTTTTTTATTTTTTTTTATTTTGTGCATGTTTTTTTTTTTTTTTTTTTCACTTTGAAATATAATATTGATTGATTGAATTAATTGCCACATTTTAAATTATATCTAATTTTTAAAAATTGCAAATTATTGAATTAAAATTTCTTATTATATTTCTTATAAGTGATGTAATTCCCTTTTACTAGGCGAGCAAAAAAAATCCCGACGTTTCACTACGTCTTTTTCACGTTGGGATTTTTTATGGGGCATCCAGCAAGGATCAAACTCGCGATAAGTAATAATGAATCTGCGAGACTGCCTTTTTTATCCCCCCCCCCCATCTATCCAGACACCGCCGGGTAGCCGCTTCTAGTCAATTTATATGGGACATTTTTATAAACATTCCCAGACTTGAAAAGAAAAAAAAAAACTTTCTTCTGCGTTTGCCTGCCTCGATGTCGAAGGTCGAGTGGTTTGTCATCTGCTGTGGCTGATGTAGATGACTTAAAATAGGACATTATGATTAACTGTCTAACCTCACGCATTTTTTCTGTCATACAGTGTGTAGGAATTACATTCCTTACTTTATACTATTGACTCATGTGTTTCTCCCATTAGGCGGTAGGTGTCGTTGCAAGTAGTCTAACGTATAAATCTTTACAAAAAAACTTGTATTAATAATGGAGATTATGTCTCTAATTGTCTATAGCAAATACAGACGAGCTTAAACAATAAAGCGTCCGGGTTTATTCAATTACAACTGAAAATGATAGATCGACCATCGCTACAAGGGCTTTAAAAACACTCAAAACATTTTGCAAAAAAGCCATGAACCTACGGAACTGGAAGTAATATTTTTTTTCAATCATTGTAGCACTATCAATTATATCGAAAACATTACGTAAGGTTATTTTTAATCTGTGAACACTCAACATTTTTCCCACATACGTTATAACGGTTATTGTTTCTTCACTTTACGCTATTTTGGCTTACAATGGGTTTCACAGGAACACTCTGTTTTCGGATAACGGGCCACACCTGTATTGATTATATCATAAAATTAGTATATACACACACACACACACACACACATATATATATATATATATATATATATATATATATATATATATATATATATATATATCAGTCATCCACAGACGTGTGTTTCGAAGTTTACTTCTCATCAGTGCAGCTCGACTTTTAACTGGGATCGAAACCCGACAGATTTTTCGTCTGCCAAGTTCCTTACCCTTGCGGCCATCAGCGGCTGTCAGTCTGGGGTGAACAATTAATTGATACATATTTTACGGGGGTATGTTTTTACAATCACCAGAGAACACACACACACACACACACTATATATATATATATATATATATATATATATATATTGTCATCCACAGATATTTTGTTTCAACGTATCACGTCTCCTCGGTGTGGCTAAACTTAGCTGGATACGGATAGAAACCCGACTGATTTTTTCATCAGTCAGGCGTCTTAACCACTTCGCCATCAGCCACCTACAGGAAAGTGGTAGATTTTAACTGACAAATACATACACAGGTATATATGTTACAGCCGCTAGAGAGCTCATATCCGGTTTATAGGAGAACCTTGTCATTTAAGTTTAATTTGCAACCGACAATCAAATTTTACCCCAGCGAGCTCAACCAACAAGGAGTTGGGATATATATATAAAAGAATCTGTCTGTCTATCGCTGTTTCTTGGTACAACCACGTCTTTTATAAAGGAAAATTGGTGAAGACCAGCAAAAACCAAAGTTTGATAAAATCTGTACCATATTCTTGTCCGAGAGAGGATTAAAACACTTTTTTACTCCTCATCTTTCATAAGGAAAAAAACAAACAAAATAAAACCAAACAATTAGATATCAATAATACGAAGCACATATTTATTAAAATCAAATTTTTAATATCAATATGCAAATTAGCCTTCCCGACCACACTGTAAACCGTTATTTTGTTGTATATATAAATACGATTGCATGTTATTCGTATGCAGCCCCGCCCAACGGGTGGGGATTGCTATAATTAACGGCGTCGATCCCAGGGGGCCATCCCCCCCAGGCAACACCTGCCCCCTCGATTTAAAGGGGCAGGGCTGGGTTTATTGCCCAGCGCCTGAGGCGCCCCCCTTGAGGGAGAATGCCGACGGGATCGACGCAATTTTTCACCCGCCACCCATGAGCTTCGGTTTGTGGATGGTCCCACGTTAATAGGGCCTTATGCCTAACCCGTACAAGTGGGGTACGAGGTAAATACCATGTAGAACCGGCCAACGCCGGGGATCCAGTGGCTTCGGCCCTGGATCTTTACAAGTTAATAGCGTTGATTCCAGGGGGGCATCCACCCCAGGCAACACCTTCGCTCTCAATTTAAAGGGGCAGGGATGGGTTTATTGCCAAGTGCCCGAGGCGCCACCTTGAGGGGGAATGCCGACGGAATGAACGCAATTTTTAAACCTGCCACCCATGAGTCTCGGCTTGTGAGTGGTCCCACGTTAATAGGGCCTTGTGCCTGACCTTGTATGAGTGGGGTACGAGGATAATATCGATTTAAAGGGGCAGGGCTGGGTTTATTGCCTAGTGCCTGAGGCCCCCTTTGAGGGGGAATGCCGAAGAGATCAACGCAATTTTTCACCCGCCACCCATGAGCTTCGGTTTGTAGGTGGTCCCACATAAATAGGGCCTTGTGCCTCACTCGTACAAGTGGGGTACGAGGTAAATACCATGTAGATATGGCCAACAGTATTAATAATGTAAAACCATTTTATTGATAATTAAGCGTTAAATAAAAGATAAAATCATTGATAATGTGACGTAAATAACTAAGTGAATTGTTACTTGATCAGTAATATAATTTCGGTTACAGACAGAAAAACGCACAATCTCCATTATAATAAGATTTTTTAAATATTGGCTAAATTTTCTATTTATGTAATTTGTCTTTAAAAAATTGTTATATAAACCAACGAGATGGGCGATCGGTTAGTTGATTTCACAGCATGTCAACCCCTGTTGGGTTATTTCAAGCCAAAGACGTTTAGTTCTATCTATGTTTGATGGCTATTCAAGATCCTTTTAACCCAATTTTTTAACACATTTTTACAACACTTATTTTCTATTTAACCCATAGATGGGACCCTAACAGGTACTACCATTGCGGGCCTGAGTGAACCTGGGAGTAATGGCGATGAAGGTGTACTCCACTCTTCCCAAAGACTCAGAATTGGAACTTCACCACTAGATGCAGTTTAAGGTCGTACCAAAGAAAATATTCTATTGTATCGGAAATTCCATAGTTAATTATCTCCCCCTGCCGCTAGGGGGTGATTCGCCAACATCGTATATTGGCGCCAAAACCAAAAACTTTACTTATCAGAGAGCCGTTACCATAGAGAGACGTAAAAGTAAACGCTCTCATCTCCAAGCACAAAACATGGCCCACTTATCACGGAACCGGTTACCAGGAAGAACGAGAAACGTCCGAAGAAGCGTCCTATCAACATTTCCTACCAACGAACTGAATAGCCCTGTTATCACCACTACTCCAAGAACTCTGCTTAACTCTCAGATAAGTCTTGTAGCAAATACCAATAAAATTTGCAAAAACATCTATGTAATTTTTGTTTCTACAAGTGCCTGTATTTTACTTCCGTGTTTGTTCCTTCTTTGTCCGACAATTTGCCTACAACTACGGAGAAATAAGAGCTCCTTCGAATCCCGTAAATACTCTTAATTGGTATATGGAAAAAGGGCGAATCAAACATGATGAAAATAGTATGATTTTTAACCTGAAAATCAAACAAAAAATTAGAATGTTGAAAATTTCATCAGAAACAGTTCCAAAGAAAATTAGTCATGGATACTATTCATAAAGTAAAGTAAAGTTGTCGTTGGGGTAGCCTAAAGTCAGTATCAGCCAGACATCGAGGGAGTCAATCCCCTTTTCACTAGCGCTAGACCAAGGAGATTGTTTGGGCGTCTGAGATTGGAGCGCCACACCTACCATCAGCTCCTCTCACCTTACCGCACATTTCCCAGTGCTACACATACGCTGAGATGGCGAGGGCCAGTATCGAGCCCGGAACCTTGTGGTTCCTAGTCGGACGCTCTACCGACTGAGCTAAACCGATTATTCATAATTTGTTAAATATTATAAATTCTATATAAATATATAAATTCTATTTATGTAATCTGTCTTTGAAAAATATTATATCAACCAATTAGAATGTGTAAATATGCTCTGCTAGCAAGGCTTAGAATACACTGACTGTATCCCCATACAGAGGGGTAAGACCCCCCCACTCCCCAAATGAAGGTATCCTGGGCAGGACACTAAACTGTATCTCATGGTGAGTCTTCAGTTCTGGAGATCTGGGTGTGTGTGGAGTACTCCTTCATTGCCATTATATTATATTATATTATTGTAGAAGTTATCCTCCAGATATAGAAACAATACGATACTCACCGTCGCAGTGGGGTTCTAACTACCGTCGAGTTAGCAGACGAGAACAACAGGCAAGCTGTAACTTAAATACAGTCCTTGCATGCTGCTGGCATAATGCAAAGTGATGGATGAAGAGTGGGTACTTATCCATGTTCTTACTCACCCTGAAATCCAACTCTAGTTTTAGTTTGGCATTCATCTTGTAACAGAGTTGAATACTTTACACAACACCCATACAGAGGGGTAAGACCCCCCCCCCAAATGAAGGTATCCTGTGTAGGACACTAAACTGTATCTCATGGTGAGTCTTCAGTTCTGGAGATCTGTGTGTGTGTGGAGTACTCCTTCATTGCCATTACTCCCAGGTCAACTATGATCTGGAGTTGTAATACTTGTTAGAGTCCCATCTGTGGATCAAATAGATCTGCTTGAAACCTATTTGTATTAGTTAAGAATACTTGATATAAAATAACTCAACTTAAGATACTAAACAAAAAATGTAAATATAAACGTACGATATGTGCCATTGCCTAACCCCGAGGCATAAAATAACCCCAGCCTCTAGCTGTGTAAAAATAGATTCTTGAAAGATATTGCCTGAGAGGGGTTGGAAAATTCAATAAATGAAATAAAAAAGTTTAATATTTAAAAAAAAAAATTACTTACTTAAAAAGCTTCGTATTCACTCCACTCCACTGAGATATTTGTTTTGTTTAACGACAGTAGGGACCTCCAAAACGTCTCTCAAATTTTCTGATTTAATTATTCAGACTCTTATCTTTATAGACAAATTCAAAAATTGTACGAGAAAAATATATTTTGATCGGATTTCATAAAATTAAATAAGAGGGTGTCGACCTTGTAAAAATATTTACCTTAATGTATTTTAAGAAAAATCTATTTTAAACATAAATTCATCCAAAGGCGAATAAGTATCGAAATTTTCGTGAAAATTTACCAATTAATTGATTTTTCATAGAATTTTAATATTTTTTTATATAGTAATGATATTGACTATAAATTAAATACTCATTGATAAACTTATTTAATTCCTGAAATGACTGTGATGTAAGCAGTGACGTAGTTTTGCTTACAGGCAAATAGAAACCGAATCTCTATTATTAATACTAGCATATTATATTTTTACTCAATTTTTGAGTGTATATAATATAAGGTTGTTTTTTATTTTACGCATTGACGATTTTGGGTATTGTGACGTAAGCATTGACGTAGTTTCTGTTACAGACAAATAGAGACTGAATCTCCATTATTAATAGAAGATGTGACGTAAGTAGTGACGTAGTTTTGGTTACAGACAAATAGAGACCGAATCTCTATTATTAATAGATTTGCTACACTCTTTACTCTCGTAACAAACACATATGATATGTGTAATTTGAGAAAACTCTTCATTAGTTTTTTTTTTAAGATTTAAGATATTATATTTTCTTCTTTTAACTAATTATTATTATTATTATTATTATTATTATTATTATTATTATTATCAACTGACATATAAAATGGATTTATAATCCACAATATTCATTGTATTGGCAACATCAAATTTATCAAATCTCAAATCACCAGGGTATGATATTAAACTGCATCTGATGACTAGACTCCAGTTTTAGTAGGAAGTATAGTACCCCTTCATTGCTATTAATCCCAGGTCCACTTCGACCCGGTGTGGTAATACCTGTTACTGTTACTGTGACTTGGATTTACCGTTTGGATACTTAAAAAAATTCAAATAAATGTCTATCTCTTGCCAAAGAATTAATCTAAAAGTCATTAGTACAAATGAGCGTCTGCCTCTTTGGAATTTCTGCTATTTACACAGATTCCTTTCAACGGCGCAAACCTGCTTAATAGAATATATGCGCATTGTGGAAAGTATTCAAGAGTTTCACCTTTCAGCATAAGCAGTCAGAATAATTGCGCGCGGGTTTAACAGTCGGCTGCTTTTTTTCCTTCTTTTTTTTCTTCTTTTTTTGTTGTTACTATGAAGATACTATTTACGCACCTCTCTCACTTGAAACCAATTCAATGATTTCTTGTTACGATTCTGGTCGCAATTCTAGGCGTTTAGTTATTCTGTTGGTAAATCCAAGTCGGTATTAAGTTTGGTGACTTTGGTTAATCCTTATTATTAGTTAAATATTAGCTAAATGTTCTATTTATGTAATTTGTCTTTAAAAAAGCTGTCCATACATATATAAAGGGTAGTTGTGTATATGTGTATGTCCGGAGTAAACTTCGAATATAAAACAATTAATGACAAAGTAAATCTATATATACATTCACTATCACCAAGGTTTGGTTTTTGAGCAAAAATAATTAAGATTTTATTTATATTTCGGAAGATATTTAAAAATTAAAATTTGTATAGTAACAGAAGGTAATTGAAATATGATGTTGATTGATTGAATTAATCGACTCATTTATATTGTATTTTTTAAAATTGTAAATTATTGAATTAAAATTTATTACAATATTGTTATATTTATTTACGCGGGGATTTTATGGGGCATCCAGTGAGGATCTAACTTGTGATAAGTAATAATGGATCTGCGAGACTAACTTTAAAAAAATCCCCCCTCTACCCAGGCGACGCCGGGTAGCCACTTCTAGTACATATATAAAGGGCAGTTGTGTATATGTGTATGTCTGGAGGAAACTTCGAAAATAAAACAATTAACGACAAAGTATATATATACACTTAAAATATTACCAGGGCTTGGTTTTTGAGCAAAAATAATAGAGATTTGATTTATATTCGTGAAGATAATTAAAAAATAAAATTTAAATGATAACAACATGGAATTTTTTTTAATTTAATATTTTAGATAGTAGACATTAACATCTATTTTCAGAGTAGCTGGATCATTGCAAGGTCTATTTTTTACATAGGGATTCAAATGGGGCATCCCACGAGGATTCAACTCAGGATTAAGTAATAATGGATTTGCGGGACTAACTTTAAAAAAATCCCCCTCTACCCAGGCGACGCCGGGTAACCGCTGCTAGTATTATATAAACCAACTAGAATATGGAAACATGTTCTGCTGGCAAGGCTTAGAATACGCTGAAAAGGGTTGAAAAGATTGTAGTTTCAGTATGTTATGATTTTTGTGCCCGTTTTTAGGCTTCAAGTGAGAAATCCCTTGTGTTAAGCAGAGCGCGATCTTTAGTGAAGAAACCTCTGGTTGTTCCTTGGTGTCCTTTAGTGTTGGGTATGATCTTTTGGTTGTTCTTTAGTGTTGCAGGTCAGGTCCGTTCGTCAATGTCGAATAACGTGCAAATGAACGGCTTTCCATATCGGCGATTAAATAGTTAACTAACCACGTATTCGAGCTGTTGATTGGCTGAGTTTAATCCACGTGTTTATAAGTTTAAGTAATGGATTCTAGCACACCTTATATGCCAAAAATAAAAGGAAGAGCGTGGTGTAATGGTTAAAGTCATGGGAAATGGACTCGACGCCCCGAGTTCAAATCCTGGACGTTGTAATTGCATTTCACTTAGCGCTAATACCCTTGGGAAAAGTATGAATCCTACTCTCCCTCCAGCTATGGATAAATAGCAGGGCAGACTGGGTTCTTTAATCTTGGCTAGGTAACCAGTCTAGGAGAAGGAAAACTCTGAATTCAAACCTGTTGAACTCCGCTTAAGAAATTGACCTTGTGTCGTATCCTGCTCGTGCGGAGGGGTTGGTAAATATATATATGCCAAAAATAATCCAGCACAGTAGATACTCCTTATAGCAGAAAGTCTGTATTATTCCTTGTAATACTTTTCTGTAGGTTTTGATTTCAGGAAGCTCAATTTGCAATTGATTTCAGGACAAATACGTTCTATATCGTTTCAGATTAGATAATTTTTACCGGAAATGCATGCTGCTGGTGTTGGGAAAGTTCATAAATATGAGTGGGGATTTGACACCTTATACCACCAAGATAACCCAACACTTCTTTGGTAAAAAGAATAAAGGGAGCATTTTAAATAGTTGATTTGTCATTATTAGGAGGAAAGAAGTGGGGGGAAGCTCTTAAAGTAGTCTTGACTAACGAGAAGAAAGTTCCTTTGGTTTGAATTCAGAGTTTTCCTTCTATTGGTATGGCAACCGGTCTAGGAGAAAGAGAACTCTGAATTCAAACCTGTTAAACTCCGCGTAAAAATTGACCTCGTGCCACATTCTGCTCGTGCGAAGGTGTTGATAAATGCGTATACCCAGGATACCCCTTTTGCGAGGGTATCACAAATCTGCTGGGGATACAGTCAGCATGTTCTTTGTCCCGCTAACAGGTTGGTCACTTCATCGAGAAAAATAAACAGATGCTACGCGTTAATATAAGACAAATCATTTACTAAAAAAAATACTCTCTTCACTCTATCCGTATTAGTGTGGGTCAAACGCGCGGTAAAGCTAAACCGAAGAAGCCGAACATTTTTAGACCTTATTTTTGCCAAAGCCTGGCCCGTTTACAAAAACTTTTCTCGTTCCCCAATGATACCTGCATCGGAAAAAATAAGGCCTAAAAATTTTCCGGTTCGGGTTACCCTTACCGCGCATTTAACCTGGACTAGGCTGTTGGATACTGAGTAAGTATGCCTTTGGGGAAGTTGTCCAGGTAGCATTTAATTAAATGTTGTGAGTTATCAAAAACAACATTAAAATCCTGAATGATTAACAATGAGGTTTATTACCTTTTGTACAGGAAAATGTAACGAGAATAAGAATAGCAAGGACTTTTCCTTGGAAAATGGTGAGTAACAAGTAACAGGTAAAATGGGGAACTAGAATAGTTTGGTAAACGGGTCAAAGCCTGGTCGGTTTAACAAAAAAAATAAAGTCTAAAAATGTTCGGATTCGGGTTACCCTTACCGCGCATTTAACCTTAACATTCATTTAGTCCTGTATTTAATTAACTAACAAGCTTGTTAAATGTTGATTGGAAATAAACAAATTTAATCAACAAATCTCTGATGCTTTGAAATGCTTACATATCTTTCCGGGTAGTTCTCGGTAGACTTGCTAGTTTTAAGCTACACGAGACAACAGGCAGTGAAGCAACTTATTTGTTGTAGGGAACCCTTATGGGAATAGAGTCGATAACATGATGAGGGTGCTAAGAATACTTTATGGCCTCTTTTGTGTTGAAGATGGGTTTTTGCTCATTGTAAATATCAGATTACGTAAGAAGCGACTCTTGTTCCCTTGGCGTCTCAAAATAACAGAAATGTGTTTTATCTATAAAAACACAACCGGAAAAATGGCTGAAGAGTATTAGAAGGTTAAGAAGTTTTCTTATATTATTAATTTTTCGATTAATATTTTAATTTTCTTTTTTATCGCAATTTTAAAATACTGTCATCAGTAGACGACACGAATCAAACATTTATTTTTTTTTAAATTAAGAAGAATAAAGTAGATAATAATAATAATAATAATAATAATAATAATAATAATAATAATAATAATAATAATAATAATAAAGTCAAAGTGATACCAATTGTAGCTGGTGCACTTGGAACGGTCTCAAAAAGCTTGGAAAAAGACTGGAAAATCTGGAAATCAGAGGAAGAATTGCGACCATCCAGACTACTGCACTGTTGCAATCTGCCAGAATACTCAGAAGAGTCCTGGAGACCTGAGGAGACTTGTTGTCACTCAAACTCCAGGGAAATACCATCAGCTAATGCTGGTGTGAAAAACTAATAATAATAATAATAATAATAATAATAATAATAATAATAAGAAGAAGAATTAAGTCATGGGAGAGACTCAAACAGCCATCTTTTAAACCCCTGCGAACTTTCCTGCCTATTAGGCCATGGATAATTACCGACACTAGGCTAGCAGACCATTGCTAGTGAGTTAGATTCTCACTGAGTGCTCCATACATATTATGTATTTGGTTGGTTGTTTTGTTTTACAGCATATCAATCCGCTTTTAATACCGAATCAAGTCATTTTGTTAAATAAAGGACTCGGTTTGCTTACATTACCTGAGGTTGCTTAAGTGGTCACCCAATTTTGTACTGAACAGGCTCATCATAGCTTAACTTCGGTTATCTAGCGGGAACCGGTGCTTTCAGCGTGACTTGACCGTAATAGATAGATAGTTGATTGGATGATTGGTTTGTTTTAATACATATCAATGATTTTCGGGTCATTTAATGCCGGATCAAGTCATTTTGATAAACAAAGGATTTGGTTGTTTTTTTTTACAGTACCTGTCGTTGCTTAAGTGGTTACCCAATTAAGTATTCGACAGGCTCATCACTGATCTAGCGGGAACCTGTATTTTCAGCGTGACCTGACCGTAAGATAGATAAATAGACTAACATTTATTGTTAGATTGTCCTCTTAATGAGAGACCCTCTCTTACCTAGAAAAAAATGGTTACGTTAAAACCTTCCTTTGGGTCCGGGAGTAAGCACATGATATTTAGTAACTCTACATCAAACTGTTTTGGCCATCTATAGAGGACAAGAAAATACACTTTTCCCACTTATATATATATATATATATATATATATATATATATATATATATATATATATATATATATACTAGCAAATATATGCACCCTCCGGGTGCAAGTATTTAAGTTTTAATGTAATAAAATATTTTATCAAATTAGAAAGGCTAATTAAACTAAATAAGAATGCAGATAAAAAGATTTGAAACAGAGGGAGTATAATCGAAAAATAGAACAACTGAAACTTACTCTTCCATCACTCTTGTCTTTCATTGTTATTTTTTCTAATTTAAGTATTTAGTTAAAATAGGAAGTAAATAATAAAATGACAGTTATTTTTTCTTGTTAATGGATTTCATTTAAGATTCATTGAAGAGATTTTTGCTTATATTCATTAAAATAAAACCAAACAGTTAGAAATCAATAATACTAAGCACATATTTATTAAATTCAATTTTTCAATATAAATATGCAAATTAGCCTTCCCGTTCACACTGTAAACCGCTATTTTGTTGTATATATAAATATAATTGCATGTTGTCAGTATGTAGACATAGTTAACAGTATTAATAATGTATGACAATTTTATTAATAATTGCGGTTAAAATAGAAATAAAATCATGGAGAATGTGATGTCAATAACTAAGGGAATTGTCACTTGAGTCGTAATATAGTTTCGGTTACAGACAGAAAAACACACAATCTCCATTATAATAAGATATATATATATATATATATATATATATATATATAAATTGTTGGTACAGGCTAATGTATATAATATATTTAAGGCTATCATGTAGAGCGATCTACACAATGATAATGAGTAGGAGACAAAAAGGAGGAATAGAGTGGAAAAAGTTGTTTCATTAAGATAAAACTAGGGCCCTTTCGCCCGGTGCTTTTCAAGTTTTACACCCGGAAACAATTAAAAGTCAAATAGTAAATTAAATAAGTCGGGAATGGATAATAGATATAGAATTAGGTCAAACAAGAGGGGGGAAAAATTAATAAAATTTTCAAAACCCCATCGAGTTACACCCATCCAAGCCCCTCACCTAATAAAAACAGTGAGTGCTTGGGTCTTATATATATATATATATATATATATATATATATATATATATTATATATATAGAGAATATGTGCTTAATTGAAGTCGTACCTAATTTTTGAAAGTTAATTAATTAATAATTAATTAATTAATTAGGCGGGCATACCTATTTAAATGTAAAGCTAAACAAATTGAGAAAAATCAATCTCTGTATGTACATTTTCACGCACAAGGCGGTCTTTCTATCTATAGCTCTGCTGATGAGGCCTAATAGGCCGAAATGTACATACATAGATTGATTTTTCTCGATTTGTTTAGTCTTACATTTAAATAGGTATGCCCGCATAATTAATTAATTATTAATTAATTAACTTTCAAAAATTAGGTACGACTTCAATTAAGCACATATTCTCCCAAAAATTGTCGGCTAAAAAATGCCATATCATAAACACACCGCGTGTGTATTTACTTCTCATATATATATATATATATATATATATATATATGTGTGTGTGTGTGTGTGTGTGTGTGTGTGTGTGTGTGATTTTTCATTATTAAAACACATTTAGAACTTCTGGGAATAGAGTCGATAAGTTGATGGTAGAGAAGGGAAGCCAAAAATTCTTCTGTGACTTCTTTTGTACTGAAGATGGGTTTTTGCTCATTGTAAATATCAACTTACGTAAGAAGTGAGAAGTGATTCTTGTTCCCTTGGCGTCTCAAAATAACTGAAAGAAGCTTACTAAATGACAACAGTAGTACTGTCATCTTTTTTTTCTTTCTTTTAAAAAATTTTTTTTTTAGCTTCAACGATTCGCAGTTTTTTTTTTGTTTTGTTTTTTTTAACAAGACCTTAAACTCTTTGACTATGTTCATTTCCAAGTCACTTCGATTTACAAAAAGAAAAAAAAAACCTTGTAAACATTCTCAAGTGAATTTGCTTAATTAGTTTTTGGTTTGGCAGGGCGTAATGGATTTGATCATTGCTGGGGGTTCTATTTAACCCAGATCTTGTCATCGAAGTCATTTACTAAGTTCAGCCTTAGTTTGACACAAGGCTAGATGCATGGAGCACCCAGTGATAATCAAACTCATTAATAGAGTCTGAAATTCCAAGTTGTGTTCATGTATTTCATGTTTCTAACTCTTGTTAATTCCCCACTCGCAGCTTAATTCTGCACAATATATGGTAATTTTCACTTTTAGTTGGCTAAATTCCTAGCATAAAATTGTGCGTGCGCATTATCTGAAATGAAATTTAATTGTTATTAAGAACACATTTTATGATATTTTTGTGTTAAAGCATGCAGTTGTATTGTTTTCGAAAAAGTTTCTAAGATTTGTTTATTTCGCACGGAGACTTTCAAAATAGCTACCGGCTTGTTTCAAAGTGAAAGTCAAGGGAGGTTACTCTAATTGCCTTATTTGCTAGGAATTTAGCCAACTAAAGGTGAAAATTACCCAATATATTTGTTGCCTGTTTTTGGCGTTCTTTTCTAACTTGTATCGGAAATTCAACCGAGAATTATCTTCCCCTGCCGCTAGGGGGCAAATCGCCAACAGGAGGTTGGCGCGAGAATCAAACCAAACGTCACTTATCACAGAACAGTTACCAGGGAAGGACGTGAAAATAAGCGCCTCCAGCCGCCTCGTCCATAACCAGCAAACTTTCTAAGGCGTTGTATCAGCATACTACTAAGAAGGCTGATACAATAGCATACTAACAGAAGGCTGAAGAACGAGAAACGACCTGACGAAGCGTCTAAACAACATTCCAACCAGCGACCAGAATACCCCTGTTATCACTACTTCTCCACGAACAGTATTTAACCTCACAGATAAGTCTTTTAGCAAATACCAATAAAATGTGCAACAAATTCTTGTATTATTTGTCAATACATTGTATTAAATTTCCATTGTGTGTTTGTCTTCTTTCGTCCGAACAATTTGCCTACAACTGGGAGATTTAAGAGGCTCCCCCCCTTTAAATCCGCAATTCCTCTTACTTGACGTCGGCCATTTTATTTATTAACCCCTTCCTAAATATTTATTCTAGTCTTGTCTGTTTATTACAATATCTTTATTTGTTACTCTTATTTGTTACGATCATCACGCATGTGCATACGCGAACACATTTAACCACGTATAATACATTCGACACCAAATTGCCACTTTAAAAAAATCAACAAATCATTCCAACTCGGAACTAATGGTGAAAGTGTAGGTATAATATTTTTCTTATCCAATATTTTGCTGCTGAACAATGTTTGTGTAAGTCTTTGGTGTCGGGATTTCACGCCTACTTATATTGGCTGGTAGAGCTCAAAAAGATTGTTTTGGTTATTTCCTAGTTGAGTGACCCAGAAAAAACAGAACCCAAATTATTTATTTATTTTCCCATTAAACTAACCTTGAACCCTAACCCTAACCCTAACCCTTGTTGGATTTAAACTTTAAAAAATAAAATAAGAATTAACAGTTTTATTACAAAATTTGTGGGTTCTGTTTTTCTGGGACACCCTGTAATAATATGTTACTCAACTAGGGGGGTAGTGTTTAGAGTTAGGTTAGGGTTTAGGGTTAGGTTTTGGGTTTAGAGTTAGGGTTTGGGTTTAGGGTTAGGGTTGAGGTTTAGGGTTAGTTTAATGGGAAAATAAATAATTTGGGTTCTGTTTTTTCTGGGTCACCCTGTAATATCATGTTACTCAACTAGGAAATAACCCTTTTTTTTACTGATTTTTAAGCAAGATCTTTTTTTTTAATTTCTTGGTAGATAGTTAGTAATGACGGTTCACGAATCGTCCTGAGAAGTAAAACATCTCGTTATTTCCTCTTTAAAAAAAAAACAAACTCTGAACAACATGAAAACATTTCTGGCATCTGAAATTGGAACTTTTTTTAAAAATGCATTTAAACATCTTTGAATTGCATAGGAATTAACTACCTTGATGATGAAAAACGAAGAGTTCTTTAAAAACACATTCTTGATTTAATTTATCTCTTACTGAACCGCAAACGGAAGAAATCTTGGAGAAATGCCCAGAAACAAAGAAAAAAAAACTTATAAATTTGAGAAGAAATTTCGCTTCTAATTAGCACTGAAATAATGGGTTCATTCTGCATCTAGTTAGAAAATATTTATAGAATGTTTTCTACAAAGTTCTTTGAGTCAATATCTATATATAATGGAGATTGTCTGTAACAAAAACTGCGTCACTGCTTACGTCACACTACGTAAAACGTCATAACATAGAATAAATACACTCAAAATTTAAACATGCAATGTTAGACACTCCTCATTGCTTTTTTAAACAAGTTTTAATAAATACATACCTGGTATTATATTATATATATATATATATATATATATATATATATATATATATATAGTTTGTTTTATTTTAATATATATTCAAAATTATCAGAACTAAGTTTCCATTTCAATTTTTTAATTTTTTACTCCTTTAATAAATTTATTTTATTTTTTACTCCTTTAATAAATTTGATGATTTTACTTTACTTATGATACAAACTCTCTGATATTAAATTTTCAACTCCCATCCCCTCAGGCAATATTTATTTTACGTCGCCCAGAGGGCGTTTTTTTTATTTTGCTAGTTCTTATAATGTCATATGGTTAAAAAAACAACATTGAATATGATTTTAAACGCAAATACTTGAATTTTTGTATGTTTATAATTTAGCCATTTAAGAGCCGGTTTAGCTCAGTCGGTAGAGTGTTCGTCTAGGAACCTCAAGGTTCCTGGTTCGATACCGACCCTCGCTAATTCAGCGTATGTGTGCGGTAAAGTGAGGAGCAGATGGTAGGTGTGACGCTCCGCCTCGGACGCTAAAAAAACAATCTCCTTGGTCTAGCACTAGTGAAAAGGGGATAGACTCCCTCGCTGTCTGGCTGATACCGACTCTAGGCCTCCCCGATGATTTTACTTACTTACTTACTATTTATCCATTATATGATTTGTCTCTATACAAAAAGATGCTTACCGCACCTGGTATTCCCAACTGGTCACCAATCTAAGTACTGACCAGACTCAACGTTGCTCAACTCCTTATTCGATCTGATATAGCCGAAAGCGACAGAACAGTAAATTGACTTATTGGAAACCATTATTTCTTAACGTGCGTTTCTCACCGAAGCCGACCGCCCTGTCGACGAGGCTTAGAATATGCTGACTGTATCCTCTGCAGAGGGCTAAGACCCTACCAAAAAAAGGTGGTAAAACTCCAGTTCTTGATATTGTGGGGAATGTGGAGTATCCATTCATTGCCATTACTCCCATGTCCACTCTGACCCGAAATGGTAGTACTTGTTAGGTTCCCATCTATGGGTTAAATAGATTTGTTTAAAATTATTCGTATTTGATAGGACTGCATACAAAAAAAACCCTTAAGAACATACTGCACAAAAATGTAAATATAAACGTACAATGAACGCGATTTTTTAACATCAAGGCATAACATAACCATAGACGGGTTGACATACTGTTAAAATCAATCGATCAGTCTATAAAACAATATTGAATTATATAATTTTAAACTTTTTTAGTATTAGATTGAATTCCTGCATTTTGTATAAATATCACTGTTTAGTACACATTAAGATTGACACAGTCGATAGAATAAGTACATAAGCATAAGTCCACCAAATTGCAGACTTTTGACTTGTGTAGTTAACTTTAGCTCAGTCGGTAGAGCGTTCGGCTAGAAACCACAAGGTTCCAAGTTCGATACCGGCCCTCGCCAACTCAGCGTATGAGTAGCACAGGGATCTGTGTGGTAAAGTAAAGAGCCGATGGTAGGTGTGGTGCTCCACCTCAGGTGCAAAAACCATCTCCTTTGTCTAGCGCCAGTGAAAAGGGGATATACTCCCTCACTGATTGGCCGATACCGACTTTAGGCCACCCCGACGACTTTACTTTACTTTTATATATATAAAATAACGAAACAGATTTCTTGAGACAACTACGCCCGTGCGTTCAACATAATTCGATGATGTTCATAGCTCTTCGCTCCCTTTGCCATTAGGGTGAGTGAAGCCACACGTCGCTCATACGTAATAGAGTGACTTTAATTCAAGTGACGATTGAAAACTGATCTGTGTTTCTGTAGTAATTTAGCCTCATTGAGTAAAGATGTGTTTATAAGATTTTGTTAAAAGAAATAATATGACCTTACACAGTTACCGCCCCTTAACCATCGCCTGATAAGAGACCTTGTGCCATTGGTTAAAGGCCATTGTCAGCGACCAATCAAAACACATATTACTAGGCTTAGTTTAGCCGCCAAATTTCGAAGATTGATTCCTTCAATCTTCCTCTTTCGCTGCAATAACCAGTCGCTACAAAACGTGTTTTCTGAAGCCAGCTACCACGAGCTGGTGACCACGTGACAGTCAAAATTAACCCAAGCTAGCAAGAGACGCTCACCTCTTCATACCGGAGACAGATAAGTTACGCAAACGCATTATTTTGCAATCTACATCTACACTCTACAATTTGTACAATTTATAACACATTTGTATACCTCACACACATTTTGTATATCATACGTTACATATTTGTATATTGCACGTTGATATTTTGTTTGTTGAATACACCGTTTGTCTAAAATCCTTGTGTCGTGTTTTCCTTAGTTGTTGCCTTTATCATTATCTTGTCCATGTATTTACCACATTGTAGGAATAGCTGTATTCAGACAATGATGAATAATATACAGGTACACAAATTAAAGTAACAAGGGAAAAGCACACATACCTTTAACCAATTTTTATTAACATGTAAAAACACAAGTAGACACAACAATATAACGAGTACTTAAAGGTAGTACTAACAGTTATTTATCTCCCTCGCTGAGGGGGTGCTCAGGGGGTGCTCAGGTGGTGTAGTTGGCTATGCTTCCTGTGGGGTTTTCTTCTGTTACAGTTGACTGAGTGGTGAAATTTTCTTGAGGTTTTTACTCCTCGGAGCCGATACAAGTTAAGAAGTCGTTCTTACAACCTGACAAGGGACGTTACTCTCCGTACTTCCTGTCCCCTGGACACAGGAGAGTTCTAGCCCCCACAGTTTTAATGTTTTACCCACATGTATCGTGTCTATTATATTTATTGATTAAGCTTATCTTAGTATTAAGTGTATATGTTGTCATTTACCTAGCTACCTTCTTCACCAGCGACTACTAACGCCAATCACCAACTGAATACCCCACGTGATACTAACTGTGAAAAACAACTGGATATTCATGTGTAAATAAAAAACAGGAACGAAGGACAGCACTTGTTAGATTTAAGGATATTATTATTGGTTGGAATGCTAGGTGGCCTTCCAACGTGGGTACATACAAGTACCAGAAATATTCCGACAAGGAAGCAGTGAAGTGTAACAAACAGACTTTAATACATGAGCATATAGAACTACATTTAACAAGAATACATATACACATTAAAAGGTATACACAAAAGAGATACATAATGGATACATAATGAGACAATGAACAAAGAGGTGTATAAAGAAGATACATAAATGTATTATAAAGATAGTTGGACGTAGGCTTTCATATTAAAGAAGTTATGGAGAGTTCATGAAGGAATGTCACTTACTTATGACAGGCTGGGGAGCGAAGCCCCCATATATATATAAGTACAAGTAATATTATGACAAAGAAGCAGTGAAGTGTAAAAGACAGACTTTAATACACGAGCACATAGAACTACATTTAACAAGAATACATATACACATTAAAAGGTATACACAAAAGAGATACATAATGGATACATAATGAGACAATGAACAAAGAGGTGTATAAAGAAGATACATAAATGTATTATAAAGATAGTTGGACGTAGGCTTTCATATTAAAGAAGTTATGGAGAGTTCATGAAGGAATGTCACTTACTTATGACAGGCTGGGGAGCGAAGCCCCCATATATATATAAGTACAAGTAATATTATGACAAAGAAGCAGTGAAGTGTAAAAGACAGACTTTAATACACGAGCACATAGAACTACATTTAACAAGAATACATATACACATTAAAAGGTATACACAAAAGAGATACATACTGAACACAGATACGAATAGAAGATATACAAAGGTGTATAAAGAAGATACATAAATGTATTACAAAGAAAGTAGGACGTAGACTTTCATCCTGTAGGAGTGATGGAAAGTCCCTAAAGGAATGTCACTTACTTATGACGGCTGTGGTGAGCCCCCCACTCCATATAAAAGGCATAGACGCAAATGTCTAACCCATGCGTGTGGTTTGCTGTCCCGGAGAGAAGAGAATTCAAACTTGGCGTTTCCCTGATTAAATAGTCAGCACCCCTAGCTAGAAGAGTTATCTTTCCTTGTTTTCAGGTTTTGACACCTGAACACAAGGGAAGATAACTCTTCCAGGCCAAACAGGGGCAGACAATCGCTACATCGAGAACCATTCTTAACGTTGCTCCTGACATGTCACAATCCTATTATCATTCTTTCACTATTCAAATTCACTCTGTCAAACCTTGATATGCATTATAATTGCCTCATTAAGAACTATAATATCTCTATACGTTTTCTAAATACAAAGAATGATCTCAGGTGCTTTGGCATTACCCCTTCCAGCTGGGAAAATTTGGCTCAGGACCGCCCTCAGGCAGCAGGTTCTCCGTAGCGGACTGTTCATGTCTGAAGCCACCCTGGTGCAACACAATGAAGCCAAGAAGTCCAGAAGTAAGCGGCGGCAACAAAACACCGACACATCAACATCTTCAGGGACAGCCTTCACATGTGACATTTGTGGGGATTTTTTAAAAACGAAAAAAAAAACAAAAAAAAAAAAACAACAAACTCCCATGGGGCTTTGACCGGAAGAACCCCTCTGCGCATATCCGACAAAAGGACTGACTCCCTACCCCCAAAAGGATACCTCGATCATTTGAATTTAGGCCGCAACTGAGTGCACTCGTTTGCCTGGTCAGGGGAATGTCCCCTTGCTACGGCCGACTATGTCCCGTTCAATAAAGCCTAAGTCATAAAAATACCTTTTGCCTTTGTCTCTTCCTTTTTCGTTCCTTAAATTTCATTTCAGCTTACCAGCCCATAAGAACAACCAGCTTTATTGGGGACAAGATTCCAGTACAAACGAATTTAACTTAGCCCCATACATCTGTGGTCGAGAATGTTTTTGGAACATTGGACTTCACAATCACAGGAGGTGCTGTAACTTAAGGGGCACTAGAACTATATAGTCTTCCGAGACTGCAATGCCAATGAATAAAAAACTACCATATCTCTATACGTTTTCTAAATACCGCAATAGCTTCATTGAAACTCCCTACAAATAAACTCTAACAGTACTACTACATTTCTAAGGAATTTAACAAAAACTAAAAATGAATTAGTATTTTATAGAATAAACTTGGTGAGTCGAAATAACTCTTCGCTTAATTGCTTACAGCACGTATTCTTATTAAGAGCTCATAGATCTAAGTACTGAGTAGGCTCATCGCTGCTTAACTTCGGTGCTCTGAGGAAAACTGGGTCGTTTAGTGTAATTCACTTACTTTAAAGAGCAAATGACATCATTTGGTGTTTCAATTGTCATGTTTTTAAATGTTAAATGTACTGATAATAAAGTGCAATATTGTTTAGTGTAGGAAAATAAGTTTAAAAATTTTCGCAAACAGTTTTTCACCTGATTGTATATCAACTATTCTTTTATGTGTATCTATATAAATGTTTCCTCCTGTTTATAATATTGGAAATTCCATAGTTAATTATCTCCCCCTGCCGCCAGGGGGCGAATCGCCAACATACGATGTTGGCGCCAAAACCAAAAACTTTACTTATCACGGAGCACTCACTGAGGGTAGTCGCGTAAATAGCGGTCCCTAAACTTCACTCATCACTTAGCCCCAAAACTGGGTTTACTAATCTACTGACCGTCGACTTGGACGGAGGCATTTTTTCACAGCACACTTTCGAAGGCAATGTGTCCGCATACTACAAGGCTGTCACAATAGCACACTACAGAAGGCACGAAGACCAAATAGTATACTTGAAAAGGAACCATTCACCGTCATTTAAAGGAACTGTTACCCGGGCGAGAAGCTTCTAAAATATTACTTATCACCGAACAGGTTACCGAGGAAGAACAAGAAACGTCCGAAGAAGCGTCCTATCAGCTTTCCAACAAGCAACAGAATACCCCTGTTATCACCACTACCCCAAGAACATCACTTAACTCAGATAAATCTCGTAGCAAATACCAATAAAATTTGCAACAAGTTCTTGTATTATTTGTCAATACATGTATTAAATTTCCATTGTGTGTTTGTCTTCTTTGTCCGACAATTTGCCTACAACTACGGAGAGATAAGAGCTCCTTCGAATCCCGTAAATACTCTTGATAAAACTCGAGGAAGCTACTGTGGAGATTAAAAATATACAAAATGAGGCCTTGACCGGAAATACCATCTGCGCAGGCCCGACAAAAAGGCCTGACTCCCTTCCCCAAAAAGAACACCTCGGTCATTCAAACGAAGGCCGCAACTGAGTGTAGTTCGTTTCCTTAGCTAGGGCCCTGTGCCCTCGCTACCAGCTACTATGACTCCGTTCAATAAAGCCTGAGTTATGAAACCACCTTCTGCCTTTGTCTCTTTCCTTTTCTTTCCTCTTTCGTGCCCATGTTCCATTTCAGCGCGCCAGCCCAGAAGAACTAAGAACCAAGTTTTTATATGGGGCTAAAATACCAGCACTCAACAAACCTAATTATAGCCCCATACTACACACGAAACCTGTCAACTTAAGATGTCATAATTGACTATTCAACTATAATTTACTGTTTTAATGCTCAGTTAAGATATACTTAACCTGTATCTGACGAATGCATCATTTGGGTAATTTTTAGCATTTAATTTTCATAAACTAAAGGCTGGCTTAAGCAAACAATTCAAGACTCGACAGTGAATACCAAGATGCTTAACTGTGTTATGAGGGTAGCATGCCTTTTTGTAAATTGTTTGTAATGAGTTCGTAACAAAATGTAGTTGAATTTTGTCGTAGAGGAGTCTTCTGGGTACTATGATAAAAAAGGTTAATACTGAAATGAATTACAAATAAAATAGGTAAACAGCAAAACAAATAACAGGACGTTAAGTTGAAACAGACGTTGTCTCTTTGTTTTTTGGAGGGGGGGCAATTTATACATATATATAAAAGGCAGTTGATGTGCATATATGTATGTATGTATGTATGTTTGTATGTATGTGTGTATGTCCGAAAATAAAACAATTAACAACAAAGTAAACATATATACACATTAAATATCACAGGTTCTTGCTTTTTGTGCAAAAAATACGAAGATGTGATTTATATTTACGAAGATATCTAAACATTAAAACATACGTAATAATAATAATGGATTTGCGAGACTAACTTCCTAACCATTATACCACGTTATTTTTGTCCCCCTTATACCTAGTTGATGCTGGGTAGCCGCTTCTAGTAAACAATAATTTACAAAATATATTGTTTTATGTGAGTGTTAATTTCTTATGTATACAGTATATGTACGTAGATGTTTTTTAATATTCTTCTTAGATGTTTACTTGCGTTTTAGTCCTGAATTCCTTTAAATTCGGAACTGATATTTTTTTTTTAAGATAGGAGAATTTAACGCCTGTCTTCTTCGACTACTGGACTGCTACTGACCAGCACAATGAATTCCGGTATATTCATACCCACTAGCTTTGGGTGGCAAAATGTGAGATAGTCTTTTGTGTGTGTGTGTGTGTGTGTGTGTGTGTGTGTAAATCATGACATACCTAGGTCCTTTTCTATTTTCAGAATTTATGAAACACGTGCACCAGGTACCGTTACAACTCTTTACATGTGATTTTTTTTTTTTTAATGCTGAGAGCACCTTTCATAGAGTAATGGTTAACAAGCTAGTCTTGCAGAACATGTGAGTTTAGTTTAATCTTTATTAGCTCCCTCGCTATCGTGACTTCGTGTCAGACTAAGTTAAATTTAGTAAAGTAAGACACCTTTATAACACCTATGCATCTCTATTCATAATGGAGATTCAGTCTCAATTTGTCTGTAACCGAAACTACGGCACTGGTTACGTCATATTACCCCAAATCGTCAATAAATAGAATAAAGAACAATTAATATTAATAAAATAAATAAAAACTGTTCCTTGAATCCTATCCATTATAATAATGACAATTTTAATAAATAAACTATGAAAGTAATTAAAAAAATTTCTTATCACTTTAAACGGAAAAAAAACATTTGCGAATTTTGTAATCATGTAATTCATTTTTTACTCTCGCATTTTTTTTTCAGTAACAAGAAGTTAACTAAAATGGTTACAAATGAATAAAGACCTACGATTTTCGGTAAAATTTCTGTGTAAAATATTCAAAATAATTATGTATTTAATAATTTATAGATGTGAGCAACAATTTGTTTTCCATTTCAAATTGTTTTATTTTTATTTACTCCTTTAATAAATTTGATAATTTTACTTACTTATGATACAAACCCTCTGACATTGAAATTTTGACTCCCACCCCACTCAGGCAATATCTTTCAAAAATAAAGTTTTACACCGTCTGGAGGGCGTTTCTTTTTTTTGTTAGTATTTTTAATTAAATAGATTTGACGAGTAACGCCCAAAACAAAGACTTTCTACTAATAAGCAATTATATAACAAGCACATATATATGTTAATTCGATTGCCATTAAATATTTTTAAACGAGCAGGATTAAAGTAATCAAAAATGTTTGATTTTTTTTTTTTAAATACCTTTAAAAAAAAAAAGTAAACCAGATTTTGTAAATATTCATATTTATCTACTGTTACGTGCACGCACCCGTTGGAAACGACCAGTGCGCTGGCGCAACAATAATAATAACAACAAAAACTGCAAGAGATCCTGAGTGTAAAAGAATAACACAAAGGGATGGGGAACTTTCTTCTCAGCTTCGATATGTGGAGAGATCGATACGGAACACAACGCCAGACAACAAAGAAACAAGCAAGATCCCGTTAGTAGAATCTAATATTTATTTACATCAAATACAGGCAGTAGAAAAGTATTTTAAAAACAAACAATAAAAAAAAAATATATATATATATATATATGTAATAAGGGATATGGAAAGGGTGTCTATATTATAATATTATCATACATGGGTGGGTGAGCAATTGAACATTTAACATACAGACAAAAGACAGAATGTAAAACAAGAGAGATTTAACTCACTGTGATACCATGGATAATAAAAAATGTCCTTTCGTTATTCTTTCCCTTTTTATGTATATATTCTTTCCTATTTTCTCATATGCATCAAATATGTGTCAAAGTTCTTTAGATGTTCAAACAATTTGAACGTTCTGCATAATCCAATAAAAGAATGTCTTTTTCTTTATTTCTATTCAGAGTTCTTAGTTTTTTTTGGTGATAAGTTGATTTTCTTTCTTTCTTTCTTTCTTTAAGATGATTTCTTGTTTCTTTCTTTCTTTCTTTTTCTTTCTTTTCTTTCTTTCGCCGCTTCATTTACCGCGACGTTTCACAATTACGGAGCGAGGCAATACACATCTCACCTCTCCAAGGTGTTTTTCAGCTTCTGTGTTGGAGTCTGGTCTCTTTGGCGCGAATCTGATCGTCATGGTAACCAACTAAATCGTTATCTTCACAGGGCACGAAAGTTCTAAAGTCGTGTGTACTTTAAATCCGACCGTCGGTCGCGAAAATGCAAGACCGAGAAAAGAGATATTTACTTCCTCATCGTTTTCCGCAATTGGAAAGGGCATGTTTGAAAATCATTGTCTGTTAGGAGAATAGTATTATTTCACCAATACAATTTTTCCTGCTCGCCCACACATTATATAGAAATGTATTATAAATGTAAATATATATACTAGTTGACATACTAGAGGCATGTCACACTAGTTTATCATAAGAACGTGAAATAAGAAATTAACTTAATTAAAGTTTAAGACTTTAATCAAATATGAATATATCGGATGTAAAAAATCTTGTAAAAAAAATTGCACATCTGCCAAAGCGCCATATTTCTTTTTTTAAATCCATAAAATCAGCTAATTATCATCTTTTTTATTTCCTGTATTTAAAGCAATAAAAGATAAGGTTTCTTTTAAAAGACATTTTCCTACCAAATTCTAAAAACAACATATTTTAAATTGTTTTTTTTAATTTTTTATTTAAAAAAAATTATTTTCCATGGTCCCCTCAATCATTTTGTTAATTTGGCTCCTTTAATGAATATGCATGTGAATGGTTTTTACACGTTTTAAGGATAATTCCATACAGAATTAGATTTGTCTGTTTTGTTCGTACGGATACTTTATTTTTCAAGC
Organism: Doryteuthis pealeii; assembly: GCA_023376005.1. Classification (NCBI taxonomy): domain Eukaryota; kingdom Metazoa; phylum Mollusca; class Cephalopoda; order Myopsida; family Loliginidae; genus Doryteuthis; species Doryteuthis pealeii. Next base: position 111,414,351 of record CM042142.1, on the reverse strand, counting down.
TCCAAAAATGGTAAAATAATGTACAATATTGCTCTTCAGGTCATTTCTTTTTTTACTTAGTTCGTTTTCGTAGCTTAATCTTCTAAGGATGTGGTTAATAAAAAAAAAAAAAATCAGGTTAAATCACTTTAAGAGGTCTGAAAAGAAATTATCAGTCCCGATTTTAAAGGAATTCAAGACTATAACGCAACTGTTCCACTCATTGCATGTGACTGGTATTTTGTTAATTAATGTAAAAATAACGAATAATTAAATTTGACTGATAAGATTTTTTTTAAAGTATGGGTTTTTTTAAAAAAAATCTAAATAATACTTTTTTTTTAGTTTTTCATTGGATGATATTTTTTTCTACGGAGACTCGCAAGAGAACCAATATAAAAAAAGGTCAAAAAAGGAAATAAAACTTTTCTGATAATTTATTAACATAAATACCACGGATTATTACGCTTTCGACCATTCATACTTTAGAAGAAAAGCACGCATCGCTTGTCATAATATTGCCGCTGGAAATTGCACATGCCTAAAGTTTAAGACTTTTTTCAAATGTACATAAAATATTCTATATTTTTTTTTAGTGTATCATTATTTTCTATACTATGATAAATTATACAATTTTTTAAAATTATTTATAAAGTTATCATTAACTTTTCGGACCATATTACCTTTAGGCACCCCTTTTTGATCTCGATTAAGAAAGGACATGTTTTTCATTTACACCGTCAATATCCGGTTATTTGTTAGGGGTTAGGGTTAGGGGTTAGGTTGGGGTTTAGTTTTATAATTTAAAATCTAAAACTCGTCTGTTAAAACAACCGGATATTGACGGTGTAAATGAAAAACATGTCCTTTCTTAATCGAGATCAAAAAGGGGTGCCTAAAGGTCATATGGTCCAATTTTTCAAATGTCGAAAAAGCCTTAATGCCATCGCTCAGTTAGAGAATTATTTATCAAAGATTAAGGCTTAAGCTATAAAGTACTCGTATCCCCCCCTTCATAAACACACGCAACGCACTTATCTTCTCTTGAGCCGTGTCTGCTGTCTGTCCTCAACTGACAAAAAAAAAACGTCCGTAAAAGTGGCTAAGCACCTCTTCCGGTATAGGGTCCAGTCTGAACTTGTTTCTTCAGCTTTCTTTTAGTGACAGATTAGTTTTAACTAAAGAAAATAAAAAGAGGGAGAGAAATGTGTGGGGTAGCAAGAGGTTTAATGTTTTAGGTTTAAAGGTAGCTATGGTTATTAATGGTGCGTGTTCCTAGGGTTTTCTTTTAACTCCATCTTATTTGATGGTCGCGTTGTAAAGGAAATAATTCAAGGGAAGAAAAGAAAGAGACAAAGACAAAAGGTAGTTTTATGATTTAGGTTTTATTCGCGGGTCATAGCCACCACGTGGCAAGGAGATTTCTTCCTGGCCAGTAGTAGTGTCTTGTCCCAGTTAAGGCCTAAACTCGAATGGCCGACAGATTATCTTGGGGGTCGGAAGTGGTTCTTTTTCCAGCACATGCTCGGAGGGTTCTTCCAGTGTGAAGGATCATGGGAGTTTGTTATTTTTTAGATTTATTTTGATTTTATTTTAATCCCCACAAATGTCAGTCATAAACAATATAAAATTTTCTGTATACAAAGAAAAAAATTGTAATAAAACTTTTTTTCGATTATGAAATTCAAGCACCTAATCAACCAGACATTTTTGAGATTCACTCAGGCTTTAAGTTTTTTTTTTTTACAACATTTCAAATTTCTAAGCTTTTCCAATTGGAAGATATGCGTAACACACTCATCCCACTAGGTTACCTACGTTACGTGTTCTTACTAAGTACTCACTGATCTAATTTCAATTCAATTAGTGAAATAGATTACTAATTAGGACTGATTCTATTCTAGTAGTGACCACCTCGAGCGATTTTTTAACAGTTTTGAATTCTGAGTTTTCCTTCTCCTTGACTGGTTGCCTAACCAAGGTTAAAGAACCCAGTCTGTCCTACCATTTACCGATAGCTGGAGGGCGAGTAGATGGATTCATACATTTCCTAAGGGTATTTGTGCTATAGGTTCGCCCAGGATTTGAACTCTGGTCGACGAGTCCATTTTCTACGACTCTAAGCATTACACCATGCGCCTTTAACTAAGTAGTAAGTTCGATTCTTACGGATCTAAATATTGAATAGGCTCATCACTGACGAGCTTCGCTGGTCTAAGGGGAATCGTTGTTTTCGGTGTGACTAGACCGTAAGCTAGATGGGAACTACACGAGGATACTGTATGCTGTATTGAACAAAAATTGGAAGCAGTATCTCCACAAAAATGCAGCTGTACGGCCACTTGCCTCCTGTTACACAAACCATCCAAATAAGACGAACAAGGCATACTGGACATTGCTGGAGAAGTCATATTGCACAAATGATATTTAAAGAAAAGAAAACATCAAGACAAACATATAAATAGGGACGTAGTGTTACATAATTATATACCTAATATTTATGGCAATAGTGTAGAAATCAAAATGGCCGTTATAAGCTACAGCCCACGGCCTTGAAGGATGAGTGACAAGGCTTGACCTCAGTCCTAACCTTCCGGTGGATACCGTGAGAACCGGTAGAGAGGACCGTCTCTTCCGGTTTAGATAGTAAGTAAGTCTCAGGAGTCAGTTAGGAGGTAGGAGCCGAACTCGTAGGATGTGAGTCTCACCTGCGCAGATGTCTGGGTTGGGGATTGAAAATAAAGTAACATCAAAGTAAATCGAAGTCTTGTGTTTATTACCTAAAAACTAACAATGACACAGGGTTTCTGATAAGGATAAATCCCTAACAGAAACCAGACCCGAAGTCCCCAAGAAAGTCCAGACCTTAGAAGAGACCAGACCAAGATAGACGATCAGAATAGCAAAGCCGGCCAGAAGAAAATACGACCAGAAGTAGGAAGTAAGAAAAGGGTATACAACAGTAGTAAAGATAAATGTTTTGGGGTGGGGTGGGGTGGGATGCAAGTCAAAGGCCGCCCACATGGTTAGCGGCGAAAACATTTAAAATTGCCAGTACTTTAGATCACTCTGTCGACTGGGACAGAAGAATACACCGACTGCACCTCTGCAGATGGGTAAAATTCCCTCAATGAGTCATCTGTTGGCCGTGGGTAACGACCCATGATTCTTCAGGATGGAACCCAGGTGGTTGAGCAGTCCATGACATGCAATACTTCACTTTGGCCCGTACTTAGGCTAGATGGGCGGTCGGAGAGCCCTCCCCCGATCAATTGGTTGGTCACGCCAAGCCCTAACACCTATATGATTGTCCTAACTCTATGCAAGCCCTAATCCATTTTATCCTATATATGCTAGAAGGCAGTGCCTGGGGTCTTAGTATCCTCGGTATGACATTAAACTGCATCAATGGTGAAGTTCCAATTATGGAATTCTAGGGAATCTGGAGTACCCCTTCACCGCCATTACTCCCAGGTCTACTCTGACTCGGAGTGGTAGTACTTTTTTAGAGTCCTATATATGGGTTAAATAGATAAAAAATGAGTTAAAAAATTGAGTTTTAAAAGAATTTGGAATACCCATCAAGCATGAATAGAACAAAACGTCTTCGGCATAAAATAACCCAACAAGGGTTGATATGCCGTAAAATCCAACAAACCAAACCAAGTACATTTAGATTAAAAGAAAACAATAATGTTTTAAAAAATATTGTTGAACATTCCAATTTCAGTATAACAAAGGACCCTTTATCAACTACAAATATGTTAACACGGGGTTATTTGTAATAACAGCAGGAGGGATCCCATGACAAAAAATTATGTCATCGGACTTTTATGAAAATTATATTCTTTCTTGCTTTAATAGTTCTTTTTTGTATTTCTTTCTTTCTTATATTTCGTTAAAATAAAACCCTGCAAAAATAGTACTAGTGATATAAAATGCGGGTGGGCAGGCCCCACGCCGCTCTCCTCGGATGCCATGACCCTGATAAACGACACTGAATTGTATTCTTATGAAGAGTGAAACGAACAAAATATTACATTTTCAAAACAACACACAAAAAATTTGATTAAAAAATTAAAATTTAAAATGAAAATGATTCAAATGATACGAAAAAAATTTTTTTATGAAATTTAAAACAACGAAATAAAAAAAATTAGATCAGAAAAAAAAATTAAAATCTTAAATAAAAAATTGAAATTATAAAAGATAAAATTTTAAAATAAAATAAAAAAATGAAATCTTAAATAAAAAAGATTAAAATTATAAAAAGAAATTTAGATAAAAATTTTTTAATAAAATTTTAAAAATGAAATTTAAAAAAAGATTAAAATTAGAAAAATATATTTTTTAATGAAATTTAAAACAACGAAATAAAAAAATTCAGATTAAAAAAAATAAAATCTAGAATAAAAAATTGAAATTAAAAAAATAAGATTAAAAAATTAAGTTTAAAAAAAATGAAATCCAAAACATTGCGATAAAAAAAATTATATTATAAAAAAGTTAAAATTTTAAATAAAAAACTAAAATAAAAAAGAATTAAAGTAGAAAAATAAAATAAAATTAAGAAAAATATTTAAATTGCTTCTTATCTGTCATTAGACACGTTTGAGATGTCTGACGTCTTATAACACTTTGGTTAATAATTTGACCGATTTATCCATTTCGTTGGGGTGGGTGAGCAGGTCTCGGATATCAAACTATAAAGATGTATGCTATAAAAAGCTCTTGGCATATGATTACGTATAAATATTAAACTACTTCAAATATTGCATTGAGCGATTCACATGGTTTAAGGGTTAACGAATTATGCAGGTAGGCATTTACTTGTAAATTCGATTCTCACTGTGTGTCACACACTTCTGGCCTTGTGTTAAATTAACCTTAGTAAATGATTACTTCAAATAACGTATTGAAATGAATGAGGAGTTCTCACCGATTATCTTCATTCTGGGGCAAGTATTGATCATTTAGCTCGAATCAATAAGATATTGGAGAAGGATCTTTGAATTCCTTTGACGTCATTACTTTTAAGTAGAAATTATTTACCATATAAAGACTAAGGGGAGATAACCAGACTAACTTTGAACTTTGATTTTGATCCACTACAATAAAAACTTGAAGCTCAGCTGCTTTCATTTCATTTAGTTGAAGGCGCGTGGTCAGATGGTTTGAGTTGTAGGAAATGGACTCGTCGACCCGAGTTCACATCCTGGACGAAGCTACAGCTCACATAGCGAAAGGGATAAATCTACTACTCTCCTTCTAGCTATTGGTAAATAGTAGGGCAGACTGGGCTCTTTAACCTTGGTTAAACAACGAGACTAGGAGAAGGAAAAATCTGAATTCAAACCTGTTAAACTCTGCTTGGGGTGATCATTACTAGAATAGGCTCAGTCCTAATTAGTGATCTATTTCACTAATACCATTGGGAAAGGTATGAATCCAACTACTCTCCCTCCAGCTATGGTAAATAGTAGGGCAGACTGGGCTCTTTAACCTTGGTTAGACAATCAGTCTAGGAGAAGGAAAACTCTGAATTCAAACCTGTTAAAGTCCGCTTGGGGTGGTCACTACTAGAATAGGCTCTGTCCTAATTAGTGATCTATTTCACTAATACCATTGGGAAAGGTATGACTCCAACTACTCTCCCTCTATTTTCACTACTTTTAAATAATAACTTTTATTCATATTGTTGTAAGTTGCAGAGAAAGTAGGAAGAAAAGCACGGCGAGTATTTTAGTATTATGTGACACATATTGTTCACGTCAAAGTCTGGTCTGACCTTTGACATCCATGTTTCGAAAACTAGGACAGTATCGTTCTAACAGTAAATATACACTTCTTATAACACTAGACTTTACGTAATTCCTTCTGCTTTCTTTTTCTCGTGTTCGAAACGAGAGGATCCTGATCGACACGGTTCCCTTTCCCAACTTGAATAATATTATATACCCTTTCCCACTTACCGATACGCATCATACCATTATGGTTTAGGGATTACTTTCCTTACTTGCCACGGATCCCCTATTTGATGTTAGGGTACATGAGTGGTAATCACCTCCGGTATCTACCAGTAGGTGCTGGGTGGCGTAGCGAGCAGTAGTATAAAAGTGGACATGCCAAAGTCAAAGGTCCCTTTTCATCTTCTATCCAGAGAGATGAATACGCAGCAGTTCATATGGCAGGGGGCTTTGAGCGAAGAGGGCTGGCAAGCGGACAACAGACCCCGGCAAACACAATCAGGCGTATTATATGGAAACTAGCCTGCTACAGTAATAAATAAAGAACTCCGTTTCCTACACCCTTCCCAAACAATCCCCTGTTTCCCCACATAAGACACTGATGATCAAACACAAAATAGATAAATAAATAAACATGGATGAACAGACCCACTACCCTCCTTGTGTCCCCTATCTGGGTAGCTCTCCTGTTCACTGCTTCTTGTAATGTTGACTTGACAATAAAGACGTTATTGTGCCTAGCTCCGTTGTCATCTTCATTTATACCAACCAGTACATAACGTAACAGAATGCTTCATCATCTTCCAATAAGCAGTCATGAAGGATATGAGGGCGAGGTGTTTTTTTTAGGTAATTACGTAGCGTCAATCTCTTAGGATGGAACTTTTTTTTCTCCATTTGAGGACACCGATTACTGTGTAATGGTTAATAGAATGGCAGTTGCCGATTTGTTTTAAAAAGGAGGAGTAAAAATCCCAAAAATGCAGTAACGGAAACCAACAGACGCTGAATTAAAAAAATCAAGCGCCAAAAAGAAGAAGCGGGGATTTTCAGTAGTTCTGAGGATGACAAGCAAGTAGTCGTCACGCAACAAGTCAGCTCCATTATCAGAAAATGAAAGAAGATAAAATATGAACTATTAATACCACAATATAAAAGAAAGGACTATGCCCGGTATGCTGTTCTACATTTCTGTAACTCTGTTTAATACAGATTGTTTATTTTAATACGACTCCGTTATTTTTCCGTTGAGTTTTGTCTAAAGTTAGTAAGTTGTGTACAACCTATATATAAAATATATATAACATCCAACTTGCTACAACTGTTTGAGGGGCGTCTAAAATGTTGAAATAGACAGAAAGCAATAGGAAAAGTACGATGACTAATGCATGGTTTCGTAGACTATTGAAATAATTATATTATATAAGACGACACCTAGAATTTTGTGGTATTAATTTAATCGACCTTTCAAAATAAGGCATCCCTACTTCAATCATATTGTCTAGTTCAGAAGGATTAGATAGACTGATATGACCTATTAGGAGAATGCTACACTACATGGGGGGGGGGTTAGTTCAGTTGGTAGAACGTCCACCTAGGAACCACAAGGTTTCGGGTTCGATACCGGCCTCGCCAACTTAGCGTATGAGTAGCACATAGATCTGTGCGGTAAAGTAAGGAGCTGATGGTAGGTGTGGTGATCAACCTCAGACGCCAAAACAATCTCCTTGGTGTAGAGCTAGTGAAAAGAGGATAGACTTCTTCGCTGTCTGGCTGATACCGACATTAGGCCACTCCGACGACTTACACCACATCAACGTCACTAGGGGAGAATCTAAATATAACATTACAGGTTTATTACTAATCAGCTGGTATTGGTATCACCCATATACGAATTTTCTCTCGGGGCCACGGGTCAGCGCCTACATCAGGATGCAAACCTCAGCAGGGTTGTATAGAAAACAGTCAGTTGCCCATACAGCCAGTCTCCCATCTCCGCTCAACTGATGTTATCTAAAAGGGAAGGACAAAGGCTGATACAGTTTAGCATCAGGGTCGTGGAGGGAGTTGACAGAACGAGGTTGAATACGTCGAGCTATCTTGAGGACTCTAGGTTTTGAATTCAGAGTTTTCCTTCTCCTAGACTGGTTGCCCTGATATTTCAACCATAGCTGGAGAAATAAACTACATACGAGGTATGTCAGAAAAATTCCAGGTTGATCGCATTCTTCGATGGAAGGGGCATCGTCCACTGTGAATTCTTGCCACAGGGCCAGACGATCAACCAGCATGTCTACAAAGAGACACTGTGTCGTTTGCTTCGTTCACTGCGCGAGAAGAGGCGATAGATGTGACAGAAGAACTCGTGGGTGCTTCACCATGACAACGCACCTGTCCACACTGTCCTGAGTATCCGAGAGTTCCCGGCCCAGGAGAACATCACTGTGCTGGAGCAACCTCCCTAGTCGCCCGACCTGGATCCATGTGATTTTTTCCTCTTCCCCAAGCTCATTGGGTCATCAAGAGAGCTACAGAAAATCCCGGAAGAACACTTCCAGGAGTGCATGCAAGCGTGGCAGAGAAGGATGAGAAAGTGCATTAGACTCCAGGGGGATTATTTGAAGGGGATAACTTGTAGTTTGGATTTGAAATAAATTTTTTGTGACCCTGTCTTGGAACTTTTCTGACATACCTCGTAAACTAGATACATAAATAAACTACACGGAATAATAGCAAAAGCATACAAAATCTGCACCACATCCACTCACCAGAAAAAAACCCGGCTAAACTTGCAAATCGGTCGGAAAATTAGGGTGACCAGAAAAAACAGGACCCACAAATTTTGTAATAAAACTGTTAATTTTAACGGGGGGGGGGTAGGGCTAGGGTTTAGGGTTTAGGGTTAGGGTTAGGGTTGGGGTTTAAGGTTAGTTTAATGGGAAAATAAATAAATAATTTTGGTTCTGTTTTTTCTGGGTCACCCTGTAATATGTTTTAATTTTCCGACCGATTTGCAAGTTTAGCCGAAAAAAACTGAACAATTGTCACTGATACAGCGCCCTTAACGAAACAGTTATCATGGTAGGAAATAGAATTGGCGACCCGAGTTCAAATCCTGGACGAGGTTGTTTGCATTTTACATAGCTAATGCACTTGGGAAAGGCATGAATCCATCTTTTCTCTCAGCTATGGCATAAGAGTAAGGCATACTGGGTTCTCTAGCCTTGGTTAGGCAACCAGTCTAGAAGAAGGAAAACTCTAACTTAAAACCAGCTTTACTCCGCTCAAAAACGGACCTCAATGGATTAGATAATGAATTCGGTTCGAAGTTATGTGAAGCCTCCCGATAACGACATGAAGCCTCCCAAGTTCGGTAAGAAGGTTCCCGAATTCCACAAAAAAAAAAAAACACCTGAAGACCGGAGGGCACATCGGCCACATTGGCCGAAATGTTGTATATACAAGGTGTGTCATAAAAGTATCGAAATTGAAGCTGTATTTACCAGGATAGAAATGAACAATGAATGGAACGTTCATTTTTTCCAGAATACAAGGTGTGGCATAAAAGTGCCGCGTTTGAAGCTATATTTACCAAGATAGAAATGAACAATGAATGGAACGTTAATTTTTTTTTAGAATACAAGGTGTGTCAAAAAGTAATAAGTTTAAAGCTGTATTTACCAAGATAGAAATGAACAATGAATGGAACGTTAATTTTGTTTCAGAATACAAGGTTTGTCAAAAAGTACAAAAAATCTCGATACTTTTTGAAACACCTTGTATAACAATAAAGATGAGAACAACATAAAAAATACAAATAATACAACTTACAGTTTGAATATTTTAAAAGTACTATGATAATTTTCGTATATACCAAAAACCTTTGCAAATATATTGTCGGTGTAGTTGAGTGGTCGACCTTTTGTTTTCGGGATATTTATGCTTTAAAAAGCCAATTTATACGCTGCTATATTCGCTACAATTAGACTGCTGAAAAAAACCCAACAACAACCTGTAACGATCCAGCTAAAATAGAGGAAATAACAACATACACTCTAAAGTTCAATCTTTCCATTATTAATACTAATTTTACTTACCCATATTACATAGGCCAGTTGGGTAGCGTAACGGTTATCGTAGGAGGAAATAGAATCGGCAACGGGAATTCAAATCCTAGACGAGACTGTTTTTCACTTCGCTCTAATGGGGGAAAAGGTATGAATCCATCTGTTCTACTCCCAGCTATCGGGAGAAAATAGTAGGACAGACTGGAATCTTTAGCATAGACGCCCTCGCTGTCCGGCTGATACCGACAATAGGCCAGTTCGCTGACTTACTACATTGATTACAAGGCAATACCATTTACAAAAAAAAAAAAAAAATTAATATTGAGCTGTTTCCAACATATATATTTTACATTTGGTTTCGTGGCTGGATTATATCTGTATAACATTTTTTTATACACCTTTATCTTTTATACACTTTTATTTTCAAACTTTATTGAGTTTTTCTCATCGATTTTTGAGACTTTTAAGTTTAAAAATAAAATTTACATTATTTCTAAACCAAAATACGTTTTTTATACAAATTTTTAAAAGACATTCCAGCCCAGAACGTGAGCGTTATTTGAACCTCTTGTGTAAAACGGTTAAATTTTCCTCCTTTTTTTCATTCAACAATATATGTGCTCTGATGAAGACCAGTGTCTATAAAGTGTCTTTTACGATTGTCTTCATTTTAATTTTAAGATGTTTTCAATTGAATCACACTTTATAAACCCCACAGGTCGAAACAGATATATGTTAGCACAATATTTAATATTGTTTTTCTATTTCTATAACTAATACTGTCGGATTTATTTCATTTTTTATATACTTTTCATATATTTTCAGTTAAAAAACATTGTCAAAAAAGGCATAGAAGGTGAGAGACAGATTCCACCTAAAAATCAGCATGAGTCTGATCCCTTATAGTTATTTACTAAGCTTAGCTTAGATGTGGCACAAGGCCCGAAGTAAAAGGGGCCCAATGAAAATCACTAACAATAGTCAGCAGATCTAGCTTGCTAACCATTACACCACGTGAGGTGCCCTGAGTTTTATCCTCTATAGTACTGTTTAAAACATTTTCAGATATGACTGTAACAATTTCTAAAAGTTTGGTTGAATTCACTTCCAAAATGACAGAGCCTTAGTAGTACGGACAGAAAGACGGACATTTGGTGAATTATAGTAAGGTAGGTATGCTCAATTCCCACACCTTCTACTAAGGGGGATCACAGGAAATTCTTAAAAAAATCATCTAGAATAAACTAACTATCCGATTTTAATAAAACTTTCGGTATATGAAGTAATAAAAGAAGAACTTTTATTGTAAATAAATGTTTACTAAATTGAAAAGGCTAATTTTTTTTCTTCCGTTAGTTTTTGTTTCGCGTATTGATCCCCCGTACAAATTTCTTGGTAATTTTTTTTCTGTATGAAAATAAATTTTACATTTTTGGAAAGATAATTCAATGACGGAACATATGTAAAAAAATAAATAAATCGATACTAGAACAGGTTTGGTAATAGGGCGTCTTAAACCTTGAAACTTAAGTCTCGTAATTAAGAAAAAAATATGTTTTTTTTTTTTCTAAATTGTTAGATTATTTTCTAAGGAATTTTATATTAAAAGTTCCTGTTGTCTACTTTTATTTTTTATTTTTTTTTAGGGATTTTTTTTTCAATTTAAAAATATAAAATAAATATTGTATAAAAAAATATTTAGCTAAAAATAATGACATAGTATAGTACAGTCTTTATAAAAAAATATTGAAAATAATGTTTGAATTAAAAATTGTCGTCATTTTTATTAATGGAAGTATGTAGGGGATATAATATTCTATTCTTTTTTTGTGGGGGGGGGAAATGTTGTGTTGTTGCTGCTACTGCTATGAATAATTTCAAATAAGTCAAATCCGTGACACCTGTAGAGCTCAAACAGTGTTTGTTTGAAGAAATTAATTATTTTTGAAATAAAAAATAAAAAGAATTTTAAAAAATATTATATGTATAATTATCCATAGAAAATTACTTGGGTCTAATTGTTCGCGTCAAGATGCGATAACTATGCCAACAAAGATTAAGAATTTACTTCAATTTAATTCAAAATGTAAAAATTTAGGTTATATGTAACAGATGGCGGGATTTTACGGGAATTTATTTTTACGGGGATTTACTTTTAAATGCAAAAATGTTGGTCATATGTAACAGAAATTTGTTTTTTCTTTTTTTTTTTAACACTTAAACTTGGAATTGTTCTTTATATTAAACGTAAAAGAAAACATTAAAAAGTTAATTTTCCATTTTTTATTGACGTTTTAAAATATTTTTAACAATTTGTGCGCGTATGAAAAGTGCGCTTTTTGAGCATTCCTATAGTAAGATTAACAAATATATTCAGTAATTTTAGAAATTGACATGTTGGTCCTTATCTTTTATCGTACTTGTTTCTTATCGTACATCGATAAATTGTGTGCAATAAATATGATAGGGGTGAAAACAGTTGGAAGGAAGTGGAGAGACGGAGGGGTAAATATATATTTAAAAAAAGATTAAAGATTACGGAGAAAAAAAAGATATATCAGTAAAGAATAAAGATCTCAGTAGAGATAAAAAGATACACATAGGAGTTAGAGTGAGAAGAAAGAAATAGAGAGAGAGAGAGAGAGAGAGAGAGAGAGAGAGAGAGAGAGAGAAGAAAGAGAGAGAGAGGGTTAGAGTGAGAGAAAGAGAGAGAGAGAGAGTTAGAGAAGAAAGAGAGAGAGAGTTAGAGTGAGAAGAAAGAGAGAGAGAGAGATTAGAGTGAGAAAAAATAGAGAGAGAGTTAGAGTGAGAAGAAAGAGAGAAGAGTTAGAGTGAGAAGAAAGGAGAGAGAGTTAGAGTGAAAAGAAGAGAGAGAGTTAGAATGAAAAGAGAGAGAGAGTTAGAATGAAAAGAAAGAGAGAGAGTTAGAGTGAGAAGAGAGAGAGAGAGAGAGAGAGAGAGAGAAGAGAGAATATAAATAACATTGGTTAATAAAGAATGGTTACTGAAAATAGCGGGCAAGAGAGTGGGGAGGAGGAATAAAGTTATTAGAGAAATGAAGTATGTGGGGTGAGAGAGAGAGAGAGAGAGAGAGAGAGAGAGAGAGAGAGAGAGAGAGAGAGAGAGAGAGAGAGAGAGATTTTAAAGAGATAAAAAAAACGTTCATATTCACTACAACACGCTTAGTTTATTTAAGATGAGGCAGCTGTTTTTCGTTTCACAGGGAAAAAAATTCAGGCGGTTATTTTTTTAGTCAGAAGTATTGATGTTTAAAATTTGCGCCACAAATAGTAAGAATTCTATTTATCTTATTCTATTATATTTTTTTAAAATATTTCAGTTTTCCTTGAGAATTGCTAGGATATTAATTAGAATACAAAGATAACCGATAAAATCAACAACATTTCTTAAGCTTCACGTGATAACTTTCAGGATTCCTTCCCAGAACTGAGATTGTTACCAAATTTAGAACAAAGAAACTTACTTTTGTTATATACCCCTTATAACACATCGGGTATATATAGAAGGAAGGAGGGACAACAGCAACTCCTGCAAGCATCACTGTTTGTTTGCAGCCACTGTGCCAGAGATTGCCATTCAAAAATTGGCCTGTTCAGCCGCTCGCACAGATACAGTTAAAAAAATTGGACACGATGCCATCGTCTTTATGGGTTATCCTCCCCTAACACTAAACCTAGAAAAAAGTAATATCCGGAAGTAAAAAAAACTGTCAGGGGAGCCTTAGAAATTTTATCAGAAATTTTATTTTATTATATACATAATAAAATAGAATTTCTGATAAAATTTCTAAGGTTCCCCTGCCAGTTTTTTTACTTCGAGGTTTTACTTTTTTCTAGGTTTAGTGTTAGGGGAGGATAACCCATATTTTTCATAAGGGCAGACAATTATATTTGTCTTTCTACAACATTAAGAGAACAATAGAACAGATTTTCAGTAAGAAACAGAAGAGAGACCCCAAAAACTGCTAAAGTAAGCTTTGTATATATTTTATAAGACAGTAAAAGTGTATTTCACTAGCATTTTTCAATGTTGTAAAAGTACAGAACAAGCAATGTTTAGCACAAAGTAGTTTATACGTTTTATAAATGAGAATAGTAGTTCCAAGATTTATTAGATTCCCATATGCATTCCCGCCCTTTTTTGTATACTGAAAATTACAATTTACCGCCTCATAGTTAATTTATTTATATTTATCTTAAATAAATATTTAGTCAAAACATCGCTATATTCATTATAAAAATAATCATCACTGGAGCACTTGTCTATAAACGCTGTGCAACCTTTTACGTTTGTGGCTTAGAATTGGTCATTTGTTTAGATTGTTCTTCCTTCATTTTTAACCCCCCTCTTTGTCTGTCTGTCTCCCTCTCCCTTTCTCTCTCTCTCTCTCTCTCTCTCTATATATATATATATATATATATATATATATATAAAGTCGTCGGGACAGCCTAATGTAGGTATCAGCCAATCAGCGAGGGAGTCTATCCCCTTTTCACTAGCGCTAGACCAACGAGATTGTTTTAGCATCTGAGGTGGAGCGCCACACCTACCACCAGCTCATTACTTTACCGCACAGATCCCTGTGCTACTCATAACGCTGAGTTGGCGAGGACCGGTATCGAACTAGGAACCTTGTGATTTCTAGCCGAACGTTCTACCGACTGAGCTAAAGGGTGACATACTGGTGAAATTGGTCACAATGGTTAGTTGATACAAGTTTCACAATGATAAGACAGCGATATAACAAATATAAAGTGCTCAATACGTAAGTAGAGCAAATTTATTATTATGGTGGTATACACAGGAATAACCTACTCGAGTTTCACCATAAGATCCTTATGGTGAAACTCGAGTAGGTTATTCCTGTGTATACCATCATTATATATATATATATATATATATATATATATATATATATATATAATGATGGTATACATAACAGAAAAATTACAGAAACACGCACAACCTATGTATATATATATGTGTGTATATGTGTATATATATATATATGTATATCAATATATGTATTGATCAAAGCCTGAAGAAGATACCAGAATATCTTAAACACGTGTTGCGTATGTGAAATAAAAAGAATAAAACATTTTTTCTGAGAACGATACATTTTGCGGACCTTCTTCTTTTTTTTATAAAATATTACATTTTCTCCCGTTGGAACCAGAACAACATTATATATATATATATATATATATATATATATATATATATATATATATATATATATATATATTGTTATTTATTTATCATATATTGCCTGTCGCCTGTTTCACTAGCAGCATTGTCACTCCATGTTATTTTTAGTTTTGTCCTATCAAAAGTTAACTGATCGTGATCCAAATTTTTTACCCGATCCTGGACAGACAAACCTTTAATCATTTCATGTAATGCAAGCTGTTTATTTTTTGTTTTGGTAATGGTCACTACTTAACCCAATCAATGCTGTTTGTGTTTATCTGCGTTTCTGTCACCGTTACATTAGGGTAGGTTGATTTTTCACTTTTTGTAAAATTTCAAATTCTTTCAAACAGCGAAAGTTGTGTGTTGGCATAATGAGTACTGATACCAAAAACTAGATCACCTATTTGCACCATTGTTTTTTTTATGATGTATTGGCCATTAGGGTAGGTTGGTCTTAGAATTGTAACGTCTCCCATGTGGTGAAAGTTGCAAATTAACATAAAGAATTACTTGGCAAAATAATTTTTTTTCAAAACTTTGCCTTCATATGAGGAAATAGATTTCAATATTTTAAAGTATTATCACGGTTACCGCTTAATTGCTACGTTTA
The DNA here is from genome assembly GCA_023376005.1 of Doryteuthis pealeii. Taxonomy (NCBI): domain Eukaryota; kingdom Metazoa; phylum Mollusca; class Cephalopoda; order Myopsida; family Loliginidae; genus Doryteuthis; species Doryteuthis pealeii. Next base: position 111,398,731 of record CM042142.1, on the reverse strand, counting down.
AAAGCATCATATCAGAGGTGTCAATGGGGATGAGGGGCATATTTTCAATTTGAATTCTAGTTATAATATTTTTATTCATTTCATTTAAAATGATAACCCTTCTGTTTTAAATATAGAAACTGATAAATTTTCTAAGCAATTTCTAGGCAAAATTTGCGAAAACGAGGATTTTTTGTGAATTTTAGCAGAGGATATTTGATGCTATTTCCTCAAAAAATGGTGCAAGTAAAATATCTCATTTTTTTTAGTATCAATATTCAGTATACTAACGCACAACTTTCACGCCTCGTGGACACTTTGATATTTTCAAAAGAGTGAAAAATCGACCTACCCTATTGGCCATCTGCTTTTGGATCTCTTGTCCGTCAGTGTAGATGTGTCATAATCGAGGAGACTCATTTTTTTTCAAAGTCTCAGGGTGTGTACTGGCCAACGTGGCTAAAGCGGTCGAAGCGCCTGGCAGGAATATCTCCTTGTTGGCTAAACATTCTCTTAGCGTGAATGCCGATCATGTCCACATCAGCGTTGTCCACGTCATAAGTTGATCGTAGTCAATATTGCTGGGAGAAGTGATGTGTTTCTTGTTGAGGTTTATGCAACCAATGAAAATAGAGAGCTGTTTAAATTGTATCTAATGGTGAAGTTACAATTCTGGAGCTTTGGGAAGAGTGGAGTGTCCCCTTCATCGCCATTACACCCAAGTCAACTCTGACCCGGACTGGTAAAGCCTGTTTGAGTCCCATCTATGGGTTAAATAGAAGAAAAATGAGTATAAAAATGTGTTAAAAAATTGAGTTTAAAAAATGTTAAATACCCATCAAGAATGGATAAAACAAAACGTCTTCGGCATAAAATAACCCAACAAGGGTTGATATGCCGTAAAATCCAACTAACCAATCAACCAACCAGCCAGAGAGTGGTGTGCTTTTTTTTTTTTTTTTTTTTTTTTCTAAATGACGTGTTCCAATGGCCGATTAGAAAACCCTCCGTAGATTCAGTGTTACATAATTCATAGGCAGCTTATGAATTATGTACGTACCTGTAGTAAGAATACTTGAATCAGAGTCCGTTAGATTCAAAATAACGGGGTCCATTGGAAAGTTACATCGACAGTTATTGGCGGGTAATAACCTTTTTACTTGAACCCATTGAAAAGCCCGCCATTAGAGGCGTGGGAGATTTAGAGAAGTTTTAGATTAGATGCGACCAGAGATTTCAGAGCGAGCGGACTCCAAAGTCGCTCGCTCTGATGTCGCTCTCGATCCGCTGCGGAAGATGGGCTGGGTTGTTTAATAAAGCTTTATAAGAAGAACAACAAGTCTTGTTGATTACGTTATTTAAACAAGAAATGGCCAGCTGAAGAAATAAAGAAGAACGCTTAACAGAAAGCCCTGAAGAGAAATAAGCCCAACAAGAGAAGATGGCGGTCGAGTTAGCAGGAACCAGCAAGCAGAGAGTAACAAGTAAGATCCCTCATCATACCTATCTGTCTGTCTTTGTCTCGCATATATACACTCGGCGTAAAGGGGTATATAACACAAGCGGAGCGATCAAACGATGATTGATCTCATCAATGACTATGATTTTATTGATTTCTATTGAATTGATCAAAGGGGCATCTGTCCTGTTGGCAGGGTCTTGAATACGCTGACTGTATCCCCTACGGAGAGGTAAGACACGCCCCAAAAGGGGTTTCCTGGGTATAACAATAAACTGCATCTGATGGTGTGACTCCAGTTCTGGAGCTCTGTGGAGTGCTGGCACCTGTCCTGTTGGCAGGGTTTTGAATAGGCTGACTGTATCCCCTATGGAGAGGTAAGACACGTTCAAAAAGGGGTTTCCTGGGTAAATGCAGTTTATTGTTAATAAACTGCATCTGATAGTGAGACTCCAGTTCTGAAGCTCTGTGGAGTGCGGAGTACCCCTTCATTGCCATTATTCCTAGGTCTACTCTTGTACCGCTCTTATTTCGGAATGGGGTGATGATATGACATCTAAAAAATAATTGTTGTATACTTTCAAGGGCCGGTTCAGCTCAGTCGGTAGAGTGTTCGCCTAGGAATCACAAGGTTCTTGGTTCGATACCGGCCCTTGCTAACTTAGTGTATGAGTAGCACAGGGATATGTGCAGTAAAGTGAGGAGATGATGGTAGGTGTGGCGCTCCACCTCAGATGCTAAAATAATCACCTTAGTCTCGCGCTAGTGAAAAGGGGATAGACTCCCTCGCTGGAGTATATCTTGCCTTGTGCCATTTATAGTTTTTAGTAATAACACAAGGACACTTCTTTTTCTCATGAGATTTTTATTTATCCCAACCCCTCCCAAGTCAAACTGTCCGGGGTGAGGGCCATGTGTCAATCAGTCACCGGTCCGCTCTAAACTGACCTAACAGTCTCATCTCTCACTTTCACACTTCGCCACGTCACATCTCTCGATCAATAGAAAAACGCTATGTGGTGTTGTGCTGAATCATCCTAAATTTTTTCCATGCTAAATTACACGTAACTATTACATCCTGGCTCTTTCCATTCTCTCCCTACCCCTATTATGTTACACTCTGACCCGGAGTGGTAATAACTGTTATGGTCCCATCTATGAGTCAAATAGACAAGTTTGAAAACTATTAGTTTTTCATAGAAGTATTTGATACCATACAAATGTGTGTAGATTATTTGTATTAGATAAGAAAAATTGTTATCGTGTGACTGTGTGCAAAAAACTCTTAAGAAACAAGTACACAAAAATGTAAATATAGACTTGCAATGTACGGGATTCCCTAACGTTTAGGCATAAAATAACCCCAGATGAGTTGACATGCTTTTAAAATCAATTTACCAATCATTCAATATGATTGATCTCGTAATTAACTATGGTTTCATTGATTTATTTTCGGTTGATCTATCCAGACAGAAGTGGACTTGAGCTCACTGTTGGCCTTCTATCCAGGAAGTTAACCATATCGATAGAATGTTAATGAAAAGTATTGACCACGACTTCCAAGCTTGTCTCGCGTTTTACTCTTCAGGGTATTCGGATCACAAACTCGTTTTGGGGGGAGATAGGCACAAACTGGTGTTATATATATATATATATATATATATATATATATATATATATATATATATATTTACCAACCCCTCCGCACAAGCAGGATGTGACACAAGGTCAATTTCTTAAGCGGGGTTTAACAGGTTTGAATTCAGAGTTTTCCTTCTCCTAGACTGGTTACCTTGCCAGGTTTAAAGAAGCCAGTATACCTTGCTATTTACCCATAGCTGGAAGGAGAATTGGATTCATACCTTTCCCAATGGTATTAGCGCTATGTGAAATTCAAACAGCTTCGTCCAGGTATTGAACTCAGGTAGACAATTCCATTTCCTACCACTCTAACCATTAGACCACGCGCCTCCATAAAGACTGGTGTTATATACCCGTTCATCTGCTGGGTATATAATGGAGGAGAGAGTGGAGAAGAGATGGGTTCTTACTGTTTCTGCTTCGTCACGTTCCATCTTCCTCTGGGCTGATTCATCTGATCATTTCGTTGCTGTAATGATTAAGCATTGTTTGTTTTTCAAGACGTCTATTCTTTATTCAAAAACCCGAAACCCAAAAGGGTTTTCAACCGTGCGGTGAGAAGTTGGCATCTTGGGACAGACGAACATTACGTCTAGACCCACTGAGTAACGGCCAAAATCTAACTAACTAAACCCAATTTCCGTTTTCACGTTCCCATTGGCGGAAACCGGGGGGTCAACTAAAGGTCATTGCCTATTAATAAAATAACCCCTCCGATTTTGAATTTCAACGAACTTTAATTCAAAATCTAACTACACTTACATACATAATTCGTAGACTACCCACGAATTATGTAACACTGGTTCGTTACTGGAAGTACAATGTTTTGATTTCCGGTAACACATAGTAGAGAGAGTTAATAGGGACGGCAGCGGGAAATATGTGGTGGGATTCTTTTGTAGCGATTGTTTGCCCTTGCTGATATGGACTAGATTCCAAAAGGGTTATTTTCTCTTACCGTGAGGGTTTCGCCACTAGGTGACACTACTAGCTGGGTATTTAAACTCAGCCCGGGAAGCCCTCTGCCTTTCTCTTGGTCTGGCATCCACAAAGACACCACTAGACGAGTGGTGTCACTGTTCACTAAGATGGGAGGCTACCCCTACTATAGGATTGTACTCATGTGAGTATGTAGCACTTTATATACCCTACCACGTGGCTCATATACCAGTTAGCGACTTTTCTGTTGTATAAAAACTATTTCCTACTTCTTAAATACTTTCGTCCTAACTGTTTGTATCACTGTTGTATATTTCGTGTTACATGTGCCCAGACAAATAAATTCTGTATTTGTTGTTATATGTACCTCTTTGTTCGAATTCAATTATTCATACTAGTACAATTAAAAACGGCCTCCGGGCGATGCAAAAATAGATTTTTGAAACATATTGCCTGATAGGGTGGGAGTAACAAATTCAATGTCAGCGAGTTTCTACCCTAAGTAAGTAAAATCATCAAATTCATTAAAGGATTAAAAAATAAAACAATTTGAAATGTAAACTTTAAATATGCATTAAAATAAAACAAACTATATATAGATATATAATACCAGTCATGTATTTATCAAAACTTGTTTTAAAAAACATGAGGAACTGTCTAATGTTGCATGTTCGAATTTTGAGTGTATTTATTCTATGTTATGACGATTTTGGGTAATGTGACGTAAGCGGTGACGTAATTTTTGTTACAGACAAAAACCGGAAGCGAATCTCCATTATTAATAGATATTCACCTACGTTAGAATGTTTCTCTGTGCCTTCTAACGTATTATAAGAAACCTGTAACCAACACCAACCAAAGCCAAAACCAACAATATACAATTCTTATACCTCTAAAGATAAAGGATTAAAAAATACTTTTTGTCGGTGGTAACTGGTGGGGATACCCTAACCCTAGTGCTAGTTAGGACATACTTGGAGCACTTAGAGAGTGATACGAAGGTCAAGTAGTTAGATCTAGACCAGACGTGGGGAACGTGCGGTCTTGAGGCCAAGTGTAGCCTTCTAAACCATCAAGGATGGTCTTATAATGCCTTGTTTCTTATAAGACCAATTAGAAGTGCATGCCTCCACTTTAAAACCTGATGTGCCAATGTTTTCTCGTAAATAATGTAAAAAGATTTTTAAAAATATTCGTATACAATGGGACCGTGTGCAAAATCTCTTAAGAAATAACTACACAGAAAATGTAAATATAAACGGACAATGAACGCGATTCCCTAACCTGAAATAGCCCTTGACGGGTTTGCATGCCGTTAAAATCAATCATGTATGTTTCCAACAAAATCTAAAGTTTTAACTTTTTGATTAATATAAGTGGAGGTGCGAGGTATAATGGTTACCGTCGTGCGATATAGACACGGCGAGATGAGTTCAAATCCAGGACGCAGCTGTTTGCATTTCACATAGAGTTAATACGCTAGGGAAAGGTACGAATCAAAGTGCATGTCCCCACTTTAAAACCTGATATGCCAATATTTTCTCGTAAATAATGTAAAAAGATCAATAAAAGGTTGATAGTTTGCATTTTATTTAAATAGCATAGTACAGGAAGATGGGAGCTCTCAAAGACTAACGAAAAAAGAGACCTTTTGGTTTGAATTCAGAGTTTTCCTTCTCCTAGACGTGTTGCCATACCAAGGTTAAAGAGCCCAGTCTACTCTACTATTTACCCATTTGCTCGTGTAATTTTCGATAATGTTTTGGAAAATAATGTTTAATGTTATCAAAAAAATTCAGACATTAAGAACAAGAGGGATTTGGGGTGTATATTTTATAGTTTTATTACAAACTGTATATCATACGTCTGTACTGACCAGCGTGCCGAGATAAAAGAGAGTACTGCCTAGTTTCTATCTCTGAATTGATGTCAGTGAAGAGTCCTACTCAAGGGGAATAACCATTTATAATTCTATATTATACCATCTATTTGAGTATTAGTCACAGAGAATCGATTAAAATGAATTTTTCAAGATTGGTTCTGCTGAAAAGCAGACACGTGCAAAGTTAGTGAAAGGCTCAGGTCAGATGGGAAATACAGTCCTACCCCTTGACTCTCTTTACAATATCAATATTCTTTAACAAATGGCCCCTTTGCCTCTACGGGGTGAGAGTAGGTTTCCTCAAAATGCCAACTAACCCAACTATCCACTTTTGGGACCATATGACCTTTAGGCACCCCTTTTGCTTTGCTGATTCATAAGTTCATTTTTTCATTTACACTGTCAACATCCGGTTGTTTGTTAGGGGTTAGGGTTAGGGGTTAGTTTTATAATTTAAAAAAAACCCTCTAAAAATCGTCTGTAAACAAATAACCGGACGTTGACGGTGTAAATGAAAAAATGTACTTATGAATCAGCAAAGCAAAAGGGGTGCCTAAAGGTCGTATGGTCCCCACTTTTGTTCTGACCTGCTCATATATTTCTTGAAATTCATGTTATTATTTGTAAAGTAATAAAACAGGAATTCTTCCAAGCTGTAACCGTATCAGTACTACGGTATGCTGCACCACTTGAAATTTGATGAAACACTAGGAAAAACCGCTAGATTGGAATTATACAAGTATGTTTCCAACAAAATCTAAGGTTTTAACTTGCGTGGTGTTTTGAAGAAATCCTGGAAGCAATCACTCACCTCCTATCACACAAATCCTGGAAGCAGTCACTCACTTCCTATCACACAAACCTTTCAAGTAAGACGGAAAAGACATGCTGGGCACTGCTGGAGAAGTAAGGACCAATTCAGAAACGACGTTCTCCTATGGACCCCTACACATGTTGGCCGACTAGCAAAAACTCACATATAACAGCTATGTGCGGACACTGGATGCCGAGTTGAGGAATTCGTGCTGTCATGATGATGATGATGATGATTGAATATAATTCAATTCCCTCTTCGAACATGAATTGGCAATTCTCCTTAAAATGTGGTGGTATAGAAATAATAATAAAAGAAAACAAAAGAAAAAAAATTCAAAAGAATAAATTATTTTTTTAGATAGAATAAAATAAGTAAAATGATCAGACCAATGATAAAATGAAAATCGTCGTTGTCGGAGTGGTCTAAAGTCGGTATCAGCCAGACAGCGAGGGAGGCTATCCCCCTTTTCACTAGCGCTAGACCAGGGAGATTGTTTTTTAGCACCTGAGACGGAGCGCTACGCCTAACAACAGCTCCTCGCTTTACCGCACAGGTCCCTGTGCTCCTCATACGCTGAGTTGGCGATGGTCGGTATCGAACAGGAACCTTGAGGTTCCCAGCCAGACACTCTACCAACTGAGCTAAACCGTTTCACATCATGCAAAGGAATTTGGTCACCTGACTCCTGGGTTTAAAATTTCCTGTCAAGGGCCATGCTCTCCCTTTTTTTGTCTAGGACCCGTAGATATAGAAGTAGTACACAAGCACCCCAACTCAGTGACACGTTGACTTGGTCAGGCGCTTGTACCTAATTTACCCTAACCTTTTTGCACAAAGGAAAAAAAACGGTAAATACCACGAGGACTTTTTTCCAAGGAATATAAAATAAAACCACTACGCGAAAAGAGACAGTGTGTTAGCTTCTTTATTCTATGAATTGTTTTCATTTTAACAACACGTGGAACACACACGCAACACACACACACACTCAAAAACATAAGCCTAAATGGTCTATATCAGGGGTTCTCAAACTTTTAAGTCCGTAGACACCTACAAATATTTGATTGACCTATCATGGGCCCCCTCCTTATATACCCCAGTCCACCTTGCAGTTGTTTTGGTAGCAACCAATTATGTAATTAATGAATTCTGCACAAACGTTTATGTAAAACTGTTAATTGTAAAATGACCGTAAAATAAACAGTAAAGTAAGCATAACATATAAAAAAAAGAGCTGCAAATTTAATACTAACTTAATAACTTACCAAGGAAGTACATTTCCTAATATGACGGCTGAAGCTGATAACTTTTGATAAGTTCAGGAATATTGGGCTTAAACTTTTGAAAATATATCAACATGAGCATGTTCTCCAGGATTCTTGTGGAATTAATTTCTTCTAATTACTAAGAAGGCTTAGTAGTTTCCATAGACCCATTGTAGATCCGCGAATACTTACAGAGCCCCTAAGTTGTTGTATAGACCCCAGGGGGTTTATGTAAACCACTTTGAGAAACCCTTGTGTATATCGACCATTTTAATTGTTGGGAAAGCGTACCGAGCGTCCGCGAGCATGTCCCAAAAAGTCCATCCGAGTTGCGCAAGAATAAGAGGAAGCAAAACCCCATCAAGTTATCTCCATTCTTATTATGATTTTTCCCCATTTAAGGTGTTTTAGACAAATCTTCAAGTGGGCGTATAGGTCAAATTCTCATTTACATCAAAATCCGGACCATATGACCTTTAGGCACCTGTTCCGCGATCTCGACTCATAAGGACACTTTTCTCATTTACACCGTCAAAATCCGGTTATTTGTTAGGGGTTAGGGTTAGGGGTTATTTTATAATTTAAATAAAAAAAACTCTAAAAATTGTCTGTTAACAATCAACTGGATTTTGACGGTGTAAATGGAAAAATGTCCCACGAATCGAGATCGCAAAAGGGGTGCCTAAAGGTTATATGGTCCCAAAATCCTAACGCCTGGTAAAGATCTCTAAAACTCAAGTGTTTCATCAAATCTAAAAATAGAATTAACCTGTTCTAGAAAAAAATCCGAGTGTGTCATCTGTGGGGATTAAAATAAATTGAAATAAAAAAATAACAATCTCCCGTGAGCCCTCTGACAGGAAGAACCTTCTGAACATGTGCAAGTAAAAACACTCACTTCCTACCACCAAGATAATCTCTCGGTCATTCGAACTTGGGCCTCAACTGGGATCAGACACTATTACCAAACAGGAAGATATATCAGCTAAATTTGCAAATCAGTCGGAAAATTAAAACATATTACAGGGTGACCCAGAAAAAACGGAACCCAAATTATTTATTTATTTCCCATTAAACTAACCCTAAACCCCAACCCTAACCCTAATCCTAAACCCTAACCCTAAACCTCCCAAGTTAAAATTAACAGTTTTATTACAAAATTTGTGGGTTCTGTTTTTTCTGGGTCACCCTAATTTTCCGACCGATTTGCAAGTTTAGCCGATATATCATCTCAACGAGGTAGCTATGGCCCATGAATAAAGCCTGAATCCTAAAATTACCTTTTGTCTTTGTCTCTTCTTTTCCTTCCTTTAATTTCTTTTCAGTTCGACCACCAAATATAATGGGGTTAAAAGGAAAACCCGTGAATACGCACCAAAATAACCAGCGACCTTTAAACCAACGTTAAAATCCTTAAAACCCCACACATAATTTCCAAATATAACCTTTCCACATCTTGCCGGCAAAATCTAGTGTGTCTGAATGCCAGCTATCCCCCTATTAGACAGTACAAGGAAGCAAAGAAAACAGACCTTAGATACTCTAACCGCTGAACAAAAATATCAGTCACAAATTTTACGACCATAATCAAGTTTTATACCCAAAGGACCCAAGAACTGAAACGCAAGTAAGCAATTAAAAAAAAAAAAAGAAGATTACTAAAAACATTTATCTACACTGTACAAATACAAAAATTGATACTTATACAAAAACATATTTTGTAAATTATTGTCAAAAATAATGCATAAAACGACGACGTCTGTTCAACTCGACTCCTGTTATTTGTTTCCTTGTTTGGACCATATGACCTTTAGTCACCCCTTTTGCGATCTCGATTCATAAGTACATTTTTTCATTTACACCGTCAACATCCAGTTGTTTGTTAGGGTTAGGGGTTAGGGTTAGCTTTATAATTAAAAAAAACTCTAAAAATCGTCTGTTAAAAACAACCGGATTTTGACGGTGTAAATGAAAAAAATGTACTTATGAATCGAGATCGCAAAAGGGGTGACTAACGGTCATATGGTCCCCTTGTTTTATTTATAACTGATTTCAGCATTAATCTTTTATCATAGTTACCCGGAAGACTCATTTGTTACAATACAAAGCTATATTGTGTTATAAAGTCGTTACGTTAATTTGCTGAATTGCCGCTACCCCTGTAACAACCTAAATATATTTGAAACAAATAGCAAAACATAAAATAAAAATTAGGGATTAATTATCTGCCTTTGCCACCAGGGGCGAATCAGCCAATACTGTAGATTGGGGCCCAAGTTGATTACCTGTCTAGTGTCATTTGTAGTGTTGAGGATGACGTCAGCAAGACGTCTAAATCCAGTCTCTCCCTGAACTAAATAGAACTCAGCAGATAAGTTGGGCCACAAAGCCATTAAGTTTCCAAAATATGGTCTTTTTGCTGGGCGCCATATATTTTCCCACATAAACAGGTAAGCAATTAAATTCGGATGAAGAAGACTCAACAAACAAATGAAGATAAAAACATATATTTATAAAAACACAATTTGCAAACTTAATGGCTTTGCTGGCAGACTTATCAATGAAATGAAAAGGTTAGACTTTTGGTGAACCGATTCTAGAGTTCACTATACTATAAAAAAAAAACATCAACATACTTGGAAATTATATGTAGAAGTTATGCGCAATTGTCCATACCTTTTTGCACTGGGAGAAATAAACTTCTAGCACCAGAGTTTTCGGCACCAGAATAGTAATTTCGACTGAAGGCTTTACGGCATTTTTCTCTTCAAATAATTCTCTTCGATTTAATTTCTTTGACTCTCTCTCTCTCTCTCTCTCTCTCTCTCTCTCTCTCTCTCTCTCTCTCTCTCTCTCTCTCTCTCTCTCTACAATATTGGATACATATACAAGGTAGGGTCTTAAGCATTTGTTCTCAAAAAAATATTTAGAAAAAAAAAAAGAAAAAAAAAAGAGAAATTGCAGTTATTTGCCCATTTCATTCATAACATAAAGAAGGAGGAAAGGAGGGGAAAGGAGAAAAAGAAGAAGAGGGAAAAAAAGAAGGAAAAAAAAAGAAAGTGGTGACGCAAAAAAAAAAAAATTAAGCACGTCCATTTCTGATTTTCGTCTCTGATGATAGAGTTTCTTTGAAATCGATAAGACAAAAAAAACATCTTTTTGATTTTATCTTTTATACGCATTGTATTGCCTTCAAATTTTAATATATTATAACATACTTAACAATGCTTCAAGCAAAATACCAATTACTTTTATATATATATATATATATATATATATATATATATATATATATATTCGCGCGCGCGTCACGCGTCTCTATCAGTCATCGAACTTGGTAAGTCCTCTTAGAACTGGGCGAACAAAAATACAAGTTTTATCACTAATAAGACTTTGTAAAAAGGAAAATTCATAAACCAAACCACATCTTTGTTACTTGTTGTTCATTTGATACAATTTATAATACACATATAAGAGGTTTTCAAACTATGAGCCCCGATCATTCTGTGGGTCACAAAATGATTAAATTTGCTCGCAAAATAAGTGTTTGTCTTTGACTAATTCATTTCATATTATTACACTTGGGTCGCAATTCAAATTGTTGTTCTGACTGTGGGTCGCAGTAAAAAAAAAGTTTGAAAAATATTGCTCTAGACGGGACTATATGTTCGCACAGAGTTAAAAGTACAACATTCATCATCATGTCGTGCCGGCAGCACGTATATCCAAGACAATCTCTCGCCAACCATCCCTATCGGTCATCGCACCCGGGATGTCCTCTGTGTAACATCCAGAATCCGCACTGAGCTGATCTATGAAGATCTTTGCTGGACGGCTCACGCTAGTGTGCCCATGTACAGGTTTCCACAGGAAAACGTCCTTCCTTTTCCAGCAGAGTCCGACATGTCTTGTTCGTCTTACTCGGATGGTTTGTGTGATAGGTGGCAAGTGGCTGTACAGCTGCTTTCTTGTGGGGTGTTGTTTCCATGATTTATTTAAGACTGCACGCAGCCTTGTTGTGTAACTTTCATTTAGTTTATTCTCTAAGCACTTCGTCAAAGTCCAAGTGGTGCTGCCATACAATAGCGCTGATACAGTGACGATTTGGAAGAATTGTCGCTTTAAATAATCTTAACTTACCGATTCATCACTTCCTCATTTTCGTGATATAAAATTGGGCTAATCAAATTACTTTGGATGACAAATGCGATTTTAGGGGACATTGTCACTAAACTGTATAATACTGTTGTAGGTTGGTTGGAGGTAAGTTTTATGTGAAATGTAACATCAAAGAAAATAAGCAAAACAGTACAAGTAAAGAACAAAGAAGTTTGAGTCGCAGCAAAATTGTACTTTATATGTGTATTATGAATTATATCAAATGAACAACAAGTTACTAAAGTGTGGTTTGGTTAATGAATTTTCCTTTTTACAAAGTCTTATTAGTGTTAAAACTTACTTATATTTTTGTTCGCTCGGTTCTAAGAGGACTGGTATTCGTGACTGGTCCCTTTGCTTACCAATGCCTTTCTGTTCTCTGCTACTAGAAATCTTTTTTTCTTTCCCCGCTCTCAGAATGTCCGTTAGTTGGCAGGATTTTTTAATTTGGCGTCGGTCAGTCTTGTTTTGTCTATTTTTTAGAATACGATCCTTTTTCTTTGTTCCTCAGACCTGCCCTAACAATAATCTACAGCGTATGAACCATTACAATACCATAGTTTGAAAATTTTCGATGGGACGTTGTAGCATATTGACTTTGGATTTTCTTTTCAACTTTGATGCCAGTTTGCAGCTGAAATCCATGGAAGAAATTTAAAGAAAAAGTGTAATTAATATACCATATCCCTCGCATCGCCCCCACAGCATATGGTTGGTGAATGCAGCTGCAATTACAAGTCTTCATCGCATGATTCTGACCCCCACAGGTTTGCCCGGTTGTGCGTGTGTGTGTGTGTGTGTGGAGAGAGAGAGAGAGAGAGAGAGAGAGAGAGAGAGAGAGAGAGAGAGAGAGTGTGTGTGTGTGTGTGTGTGTGTGAATATCATGTCTCATATCCGACTTTTGAAAATTTAATTTCCCTAATGCAAAGATAAATCAACAGACAGTGAAAATATCTTAGATTGTAAATAAATTGACGCCATGAGCACGACAAAACAGGTCTATTCTGTAGTTGGTGTTGTTTGTTTTCTGTTTGTTGTTTTCTTGATTTTTAAAAAATGCATGGCGAGCCATCCTTTGCGGGATTTACTTGTCAAGATTATTTTCAATAATTATCGAATTTTATGCGATACATGCATTTATAATTGCCTTCAAGCAAAAATATAAATAATAATTTATTCAACATTGCTTCTATAAACAAACATCCAAAAATCTTATTCACTTCGCCGAAGAGCTTTTGTTTACTAAATAAACGTCCACTTGCTACTATGGCAGGGGCGTGTAATAGTTTCTTTGACTTCGCAGGGATTGTTCGCTATGTACCGGCGGCCGAACGGATATGGTCTCTGACTATGCCTGTGAAGTCCGGTTTCGATTCCTGTAGTCGTTAGTATACATCGCTGAAGAGACTTAATAAAGTCGAAACAGTCTGTACGGTGTTCTGCATGGCGAGCCATCCTTTGCGGGATTTACTTGTCAAGATTATTTTCTATAATTATCGAATTTTATGCGATACATGCATTTATAATTGCCTTCAAGCAAAAATATAAATAATAATTTATTTTTTAATTTTTTAATGTAGACTCACACAAGTTTATTCCGGATTATGAGTGGCAGTTTTATATAAAATTTAGATGCTAGTTTGTTTTTCTATTCCTTTTACGCGTTTTGGGTACATGGTTGGTTGTCAACAAATGATAATTAAAAACTATTTTAATTTCTATTTCTCTGAATGTTTGAGATGAGGCTTGAAGATTAGTATTATTAGCGTTATTCGGACAATCTTCATTGTTATTTGTACAACGTTTCGGCCGATATACCCTCCGGCCTTCTTCAGGTATTTCTTGTCGGACTCGGGAACCTTCAAAGTTCCGTGATGGCTCCCGAATACGACAAGAAAGTTCCCGAGTTCGAAAAGAAGGTTCCCGAGTCCGAGAAGGTTCCCGAGTCCGACAAGAAATACATGAAGAAGGCCGGAGGGTATATCGGCCGAAACGTTGTACAAATAACAATGAAGATGGGGACAATAGTCCGAATAACGCTAATAATACTTATTTTAATTTCTTATATCAATTTTTAGATACATCTGTTTTTTTTTTATTTTTTTTTTTATTATGTCTATGGGGGTTCCGATTAATTATACAAGTCTGAGAGACAGAGAGAGAGACAGACAAGACAGACAGGGCGGGGAGGGAGATGAGAGATGGAGAGATGGAGAGAGAAAGGGAGAAAGATGTCAAAGCAATTATTGATCATAAACTCGATCGTTTCATTTATGAGTCAGAAAAACCGAAATAAATAAATACTTAACGCAAATTCAGTTCCATACAAATTAATTGGTCACAGCGATTAATGGATTGACAGCTGTGATTCTTGAAGCATTTTGAAGTAAGTAAATAATAAATACCGAATCAATGGTGTTCGTTACAGTACCTCCAATTTGCCCTGTGAAATTTACCCCTCCTATATTTAAAACAATGAAACTTGCACAAAGGTTAATATTATCTTTAATTTTTTTTTGTCTATTCAAAAGAAGAAACATTAAAAAAAAACAACTCCTGATGATTTTTTAAAAAATTCAGCTTACGAAAATGACGAAAATTATGAACGAAAACAATCTTTACATTTTTGCACCGTTAAATCAATTGAAATTTAACATAGCCAAAAACAAGTTTCGACTAGAGGCTTTTTTTTTTTTTTTAATTCTATGAAAAATCAATTAATGGTCCGATTTTCACAAAAATTTCCATGATTACTTACCTTTTGATGAAAATATGTTTGAAATGGGTTTTTTCCTAAAATATGTTAGGGGAAATATATATTTTTACGAGGTCTACCCCTCTATTTTATTTTATGAAATATGAAAAAATGACCCGACAAAAAAGATTTTTACTTTTTTTCTATAAAGATAAGAGTCTAAATAATTATATCAGAAGATTTTTATGTTTCTATACGAGAGTTTGATTGCTTTTGTTTTTTAGTAAAAGAACTATGAATACAGAATTCTGCAAAAAAAAAAAAAAAAAAAAAACAATAAAGAAACTGACCCTGTTGTAAAAAAACAAAAAGAAAAAAAACGGAATGTTTTACTTATTTTTTAAGATAACGGTGAGTAATCTTTTCCAATCGGATAATTTGATCTTTGAATTAACTATTTTTCTTTGTAACAACTCTTTATGTACTTTTTTTTTTTTTTTGCGAGATTTTTTTTTAAGTTAAAAAATATTTACATTTCTTTCTTCAATATGGCCTAAACTGATCACGTGACGTATTTTGGTGGTACCTATAATACAGTCGATTAATGTTTAAAAAGGAACTTTTTTTCTTTTTTTTTTTTTGGAACTACGAAAAAAAAGGAAGATTCTTGTAAATTAGTGAAATATTAGTAAAAATCTCGAATATCTTGATGGAAAACTAAAGTTATTTCAAATTCGAACTAATGAAAAATATTTTAGTTTAACACTTTAATAGTTTGTTTGTTGTCTTGAACTTTCACCCCCCCCCAAAAAAAAAAAACAAAAAAAAAACTAAAGAGTAAACTAATCAAAGGAAAAATTTTCACTTTAGCTAATTGATCCATTGGTCAGTTTTGTAAAATAAAATATATTATTTTTTTTCAAAATAAATAAAGCAATTTAATTACCCCTCCCCCTCAATGATCAGTTAAAAAGTAAACATGTTCAAACGCAACGCATCAATGCAAATTCTTAGAAATGCCAATATCAATTTAATACGAAAGAAAATATTTCAGAGTATTCATAGAATATCTTCGTAATCATTATACAGCAATTCTGTAACTACCAAGTAAATGCGAACTGCTAAGATAGTTGATTAATTCAGTCAGTTAGTCAGTCAGTCAATGACATACCCGGTCGACAGTTGCTAATCGAATAAGGAAAGTACAGGGCGGAAGTTTGATATTGCGCATGCTCAGTAATAGGATAACACATGGAGCCAGGATAAGGAGTTGACGATTTTTATTCCGCTGCAGATGGTTTACAGAACAGGTTGGTGTTGTGTTTGCTGTGTGCCTATTTACATATGAATGTGCCTGGGAATTTATTTTGAAGTACACACTAAGTGTATACTCCTTTAGGTGAACCTTAAAATTTTTCCACTATCATCTTGTTCTTTTTTTTTCTTTCTTGTAAGGGAAGCCGTATTGGATTGCATAGGCACGAGAAGCTCAATAATGAATTGAGGAGAAAGTCCTCAATTCATTATTTCATCTCCAAACAACAAGTTCTATTTTTCGGATTTTGAGAAACGAAATAACTGAATTTTTTTAGATAGTTGGGACTGGTATGTTTCGATCTGCAAAAACAAAACAAAAACAAAGAGTTTGTAAGATTTTCATTTTTATTTTGAATTGATAAATTGGAATATGTAGCGAAAACTAAAACAGACGATCACTTGTCTATTTATTAGCTTGTTGCATTAACAACCAGTTACATTCATTAATGAGAAATAATTCTATAATGTTTCGTTTATCTTTCTTTCTTTTTTCTTTTTTTCTGTTATTTTCTCTAAAAAATCCCTATATTACTTTTTATTACTCATTTTTATTTCTTTGATTAAAAAAAAAAATTTGTATATTTTCGTTTGTTTCTCAAAGCCAAGCCTCACTACTAACATCCCCCACATCTTAACAGGGTTGGTTAGTTGCAGTCAATGTAAACAACTCGAATGTCTTGGAAAAAAATCAATAAAGAAAAACTTGATACCTTTTTTCTTTTTTTTAAAAATTTTATTTTTATTCAAACCCTTCTCTCCCTATTTATTTCATTCCTTGAATTTATAGTTTAAAAAAAATCACTACCAAAATTTTTTTTCTTCGCTCTCTGTTTCTCTCTCAGTTCTTTGAAAATAAAGAATCCAACGATTTTGTTTTAATTTATAGGTATACCCAATTGGTCTAAAAATCCATGTTTTTACAAAACAAATTTAAACCCCCTCCCCGTTACTACTTTTCGACTTAGACAAAAATTAGACCTTAAATAAACGATTTAATTAATTTGAATTCGTTTTTAAAATGAAAAGCAGACGAAAATTTGGGTATACATAGTTTTAATCTAATGAATATAAATTTGAGTTGAAAAATATCTACTTTTAGTATTTGTAGATCATTTTAAAAACCATTTCCACCCCTACCAGTTTTTTCATTGCACTTAACAACAGGTCATTCTAGTCCGTGCACGAATGACAAATTCACACTTTTAATTTATTTATTTATCATATTAAGGGACGAACATAACTAAACATCAATTTATATGTTGACCCATATAAATGTTGGTCTACCAAAGAATACTCTTGTTTGGTTGCAGTTACTTTTTTAATCTTTGTCTTTTACGACTAATATTAAAAAATATTTTCTTTTTTAAATTGTGGCGCTAAGAAGTTATGTCTTTAAATGTCAAGTAACCGACCTATATTTTATAATGTTTGCTCATTTTTATACACACACGCACACACAGTGCCCTTGTCTTTGATTTTGCTTGTACCATCTTCACAATGCTTGGCTTATTTTTATTTCTTCTTACTTTATTAGTGCTGTGTATATTTTTAGTAACTTCTTAACAATGTTATAAATAACCCTTTTACACAAACACATTTTCAAAAGAATATCTCTTAGACTAACAGACTTATTTTCTACCAGAGTATCATCCTTAAAAAATTTTTTTATTTTTATTTTTTTTCTTCTATTCAGACCTTCGGTCTTTTGTCTTTTTATTCATACTGTAATTAGTTTCGAAAGTATATAAACCCATCAATATTTTGCGCCCCCAATAAAGGGGGGTCAAAGTTAAGTGACCTGAAAATAATCAGAAAGTTTTGAAATAAAAACTGATGCATTATAAAATTCATTCATTCATTGATAAATCAACACTGAAAATTTCATTAAAATCAGATAATTCCTTGATATTTTTTTTTAACGGGGGGGGGGGGTAAAACACGGATTTTTCGACAAATTAGGTTTACTTATTCTTTTCAAAATGTGTTTGTCCAGGTTAAACGTGCGTTAAGGGTTAGCCGAATTTTTAGAGGCCTTATTTTTCCAATGCAGGCATCATTGGGGAACGAGAAAAGTTTTGGTAAACGATACCCCATCAGAAAAATAAGGTCTAAAAAACGTTCGTCTTCGAGTTACCCGTACCACGATTTTAACTTGTACTGTTAGTAATGTTTACTTTACTCTTTATTAATCTTAAATGAAAAGGTTTTTTCTTTTGTAATTTCGTTGAGCTTATTGTCAGAATGTTTCATACAGAAATCGGTATTTTTTTATTTTTTTTTTTTTTTTCGGTTACAAATTAATTGTGAAATATATCTATTTAAAAAGATAAGTTTTGGTAAAAATTCTTATACGTAAATACCGGAAACCGTAGTCTAAAAAAAAAATGTCAAATTCAAAACAAGTGCGCGTAAAAAAGTAAACTATGATTTTTAACCGTTGAGTTTCGATAAATTTTATTTTCTAGTACTGTTGGTATTTTATGGGGAAAATCCAATTAAAAAAAAAGTTTTATTTTTATCTTTAAGTAGTTTTGAGCACAGATACTACACTCTGCTAATTCTTGACTGACTCAACAGAAGTGCTTATATGTCACATCACATATGTATAAATAAAGCATATGATATGTGTATGTAAATAATACGGGCATTCCTTTACAGGAATTTTGCTTTCTGTCTTATCTTTTTCATCATTAAAAAATTTAGTGTAATTTATTTAGGTAAAAAAATGATTCTTAACAATTCTTGAACAAAAGAAGAAAAAACTAGGGCCCCTAGTAATGTGTAATGGCTAGCAAACTACACATTACTCAATCAAACCATTAATAATAGTAACTTCGGGTCTTTTTGGACATGTCACAATTAAGCAAAGCTTAGTAAATAATTTTAAAAATCAACTACATTTTTGTTTTTCCTTCCATTCTAAAAATCTCTCCAGTTTCGGTTTTGTAATTTTTTTCTTTCAATCTTTCTTAAAGCGAAAGTTATACCCCCCCCCTTTTTTTAATTTTTTTTTTATACTGGTAAAAAAATAAACGCAAAGGCATTTGTTCTTAAGACCTTAGATTTTTTCTTTCTCAATTCAAAATAGCTCTGACACTTTGAGTTAATTTAATTACTCAGTATTGCAATTAACTTTCTTTTCTTTTTCATTTACGTATCTCAAATATTGTTTGAGACGCATGTTTTCACACAATCATCTGTTTATATATCTTCTATTTATTTTTACTTTGTCTGACACTTACACATATCTGTAAATTAATTTTTTTAAAAAGTACTTTTGAAATGTCAAAAGTGGAAGACAATTTTTTAAAATTACTTATATTACCCCTCCCCCATTCGAAACCAGCTTTAGAACAAAACTAATTTTGGTAGAATAAACAAGAATTTTTTTTTGTATCTGATTAAAGAAAATAGTTTTGAAAATAGTTGCTAAAAAATTCCCATAAAAAACGCTATATATACAATTGATAATACCAGAATATTTGTAATATCCATTATTGGATTTTTCTTGTGATGTTCTTGGGTTTATTGTTTATATGATTCTGCTGATTAATATAAATTTCCAATACGTACAAAAAAATTGCTCTTAAATTAATATGGTAAATACAATTTTCCTTTCATAAACTACCTTCTCTTACTCTATAAATTTTCTTTGAATCAAATATCCCGCTGAGACTGTTGCAGATATAGACTATGTAGATGATCTAGTACTTCTCCAAGTACACCTGCACAAGACAAATCACTGCTGAGACGGTGGCAAGAGGCATTGGCCCTCTATATGAACTCAGATAAAACTGGCTTCATGATGAGGCTTTTTCACACTGGATGGCAAGCCTCTGAAAATAGTAGATCAGTTCACATACCTAGGTAGTAATATCTTATCTACAAAAAGTGATGTCAATATAAGCATTGGAAAGACATGGACTACCACAGACAGATTATCGATCAATGGAAATTTGATCTCTCTTATAAGATGAAGCAAAAATTCTTCAAAGCTGTAGCCATGTCGATGGTAATGTATGGCTGCACCACTTGGGCTTAAAACGAACCACTTAGAGAAAAAGCTAGATGGGAGCTACACAAGATGAGTTGGATGAACAAGACATGCTGGACACTGTTGGAGAAGCAAGGATGAACTCATAAGTGACATTCTCCTGTGGACACTATAGATAGACATAAGTGTAGGCTGACCAGCAAAAACCTACATCAATCAGCTTTGAGTGGATTCTGGATGCTGTGCTTGGAGGACCTCCCAGGGGCAATAACCAATAGGGATGGTTGAAGAGAGAGAGAGAGAGAATTATAGGTATCTGTGCTGCCAGCATGACCTGATAACTATATAATCACAAGTAAATAATAGAAGTTCAATTATTGTACTTATTGGTTCACCAATACAGCTTATCTTTTCTTATGTGCAATGGTCTGCCCTGTCAGCTAGGACGCACTGACTGCACCTCTGCAGAAGGGTAAGACTCCCCTGATGGGGCTACCTGTTGGCCATGGGTAGCGACCTATGATGCTTAAGGATAGAACCCAGGTGGTTGAGCAGTCCATGACTTGCAATACTCTGGCCCTTTCTTGGGCTAGATGGGCAGTCAGAGAGGCCCCCTCCAATCAATTGGCTGGTCACGTCAAGTCCCAGCACCAATATAATTGCCCCAACCCTATTTCCCTTGTGGCAAGCCCCAGCCCTTTTATCATATGGGTGCTAGAAGGCAGTGGCTGAGGGTCTACATGTCCTGGGAATGACATTAAACTCTATCTGATGGTGAGGTTCCAGTTTTGGAGGTATGGGTTAAATAGAAAAATGTATTTATAAAAAAATTGAGTATCCATTAAGAATGACTTTATTTCAAAACTTTATCGGCATTAAATGACCCACTGAGGTTGATATGTCGTAAAACAAAACGAACCAAACCTTATGTGCAATGGTAATGATTTGCTAGATTTGGGAAGCATGTGTTATATGAATTAATACACTGAAGATCAATGGTTTATAACAACTTTTATATCATTCTTTGCTATATTACTTTTATATAGGTTGGAGATGCATGTGGTAATGGTTAGTTGTAGGAAATTGACTCGTCGACCTGCCGAGGCTGTTTCACAATTTTGACCTTCGGATAAGTTAGTATTCAATATGTCTGACTTGTTCAACTTGTTTCCAGTTGAAAAAGATGTGTTGAATACTAACTCACCTGACGATCGAAAGTGAAAGTGAGTCATGGGTTTTTATCCTGTTTTATCTTATTTTATATTTGAAATAATATTGTGTGTGTGTATATATATATATATATATATATATATATATATATATATATATATATAAAATGTGTGAGTTTGAATAATCATATAGGTGAGAAACTGTCAGTAACCAAGTGCCATTGAGTCCATGTCCACACTACCCTAATTTAGATATAAATGGTCTATCCAAGATATTGAGCACTATTCACTTATAAATATAGTACCCATATATATATATATATATATATATATATATATAATAGGCACATTTCCATTTTTATGTAAATGGGAGGAAGTATGCTGTTGTTGAAAGAAAGTGGTATATATATATATATATATATATATATATATATATATATATATATATTTGTTTACCATAAGGTATCCAACATCCAATGGTCTTCTTGCTTGCTAACCATCCCACTACTGTCCAGATGAAGTAAATAGGGACTAGATAGGTTGGTAATATGCCAGGCATTACGCATCAACACATGCAGTTTCTGTATACTATGTTACAAACCTATAAATTACCATTTTTTTATGCATTAGTTCAAGTAAGATAGGATAGGTTCAGTAAAGTATTTTATTAGTCATATATTAGCATAGTACCTGTAAAAAATGATTGGATAATTTATATATCGATTGGCATATCTGTCTAGGATAATACTATATGTGCACTCTGTGAAAGGTATTACACACACACACACACACACACAACTGGAGGGTTACATATTGCATTTTATATATCCATTTTTTAAATAAGAAAAATAGCACTGTATTAAAACAAAATAGAATGTAATGAATTATGTGCTGTAATATTTTAATCTTTGTTTTTTTTTTTTTTTTTTTTTTTTTACCATATGACCTTTAGGCACCCCTTCCACGATCTCGACTAACAAAATCCGGTTGTTTGTTAGGGGGTTAGGGTTGGGGGTTAGTTTTATAATTTTTTTTAAATTCTAAAAATCGTCTGTTAACAATTAACCGGATTTTGACAGTGCAAAAAAAAAATATGAAAAAATGTCCCCAAGAATTGAGATTACAAAATGGGTGCCTAAAGGTCATATGGTCCATTTTTTTATTTTTTTTATAAATAATATTTTTCTTTGGCATAATAAATTTGGAAACTTAACTGTTTTTAGTGACAACATTAACATAAGCATATCTGAAGCTCGGTCCTACCTTAAATTTTTTAACACAAAACAAAAAAATCAACCAAGTGACAGCTTGTAACTCAGAAAACTCGTAAGTTAGGTCACTTGTCAAGGTGTGTGTGTGTGTGTGTGTGTGTGTGTGTGTGTATATATATATATATATATATATATATATATATATATATATATACACATACATACATACATAGTGATGCTGATAGCTTTTTGATTTAGTGTGTCCTGGGACGCACATATTTGCTTTGAATGAAAAATTTATGGGTCCCAACTAAAGCCGGCTAACTCCTACCTTGTAACCAATCCTGTGTAATTCATTTCTATGATTTTACTACGTCCTTTTAGATTTTTATGCACCAATGACACAGGGCGCATACCTATCGGCATCCGTGTGTGTGTGTGTGTGTGTGTATATATATATATATATATATATATATATAAGTCCTCTTAGCCTCACATTCAATTGTCTGATCAATTTTCCTAATAAGTAAATGTAACAAATACTCTTGAGAGTATTCATAATTCAGTGGAAATTATACCAATAAAGACTTTGATTTATGCTAGATTCACGTATTTAGATTAATCTACAGAAATTATGGTATCCACTTTGCGGGTTAATGAACAGTGTAATTTTTACTTTAATTTCAAAGAAATATGATTCCACTCGCAAATTGACCAAATACAACTACCAATAAGTGGTAATAATAAACTTGTTTTAAATTTAGTAGAAAAAATATATTTGTATACTTTAGAACATCATCTAATCTTCTATATAAAGTAAAGTAAAGTTGACGGGGCGGCCTAAAGTCGGTGTCAGCGAGGGAGTCTATCCCCTTTTCAATAGCGCTAGACCAAGGAGATTGTTTTAGCATCTGAGGTAGAGCGCCACACCTACCATCAGCTCCTTACTTTACCGCACAGATCCCTGTGCTACTCATACGCTGAGTTGGTGGGGACCAGTATCAAACTAGGAACCTTGTGGTTTCTAGCCGAACACTCTACCGACTGAGCTAACCCGGCCTATATATATATATATATATATATATATATATATATATATATATTTATTTAAAATCTTATAATTTATATCTTCTATATACCTGATGGATTTGATGATTAAAAATTTATCAGATTATTGGATAAAATTTTGTAACGTCATATCAGCAAGTTTTGGTTTTTTAAGGAAATTATAACTAGAAAGTAAAAACTGAATTTAGAAATAAATAGCTTATATAAAGGTATTTAGTGAGTCCAATTCTCATTGGGCGCCCCATACTTCTGACCTTATGCCACATCTAAGCTAAACTTAGTAAATAACTATATGTAGGTATTTACCCAACCCATTCGCCACTGGGTAGGATGTGACACATGGTCACAAGTATGAGGGCATCCAGCAAGGATCAAACTTGCTATTCATTAGTAATAGATATGCAAGACTAGCTTGCTAACCATCACATCAATAGCTTATATGTATCGGCATAGATTATTAGTATATAAATTGCTGCCTAAAAATTAGAGCTCAAAATGACTTTGAAGAAAGAAAATAAAATATTTATTTTCCGGTCAGTCGTTTTGAGAAATATTTGAGAATACTGAGAAGACACTGTAACTTGGCAGATGAGAAGTGTGGTTCATTTGTTCAAATTCCTAGAACTTAAGGGGAGCACATCATAGCTTATATATGTGTGCTAAGGATAAGTGGCTAATATGCTGCTTTGAAACCAATGGTAACAATCACCTTTTAATTGTATAGTACACTATAACAAATATATATAGCTCTCACACCTGTAAGCAAGCACTTTATCTTTATTTCTCCAATATATATATATGAGAGATGCTGATAGGTATATATCCTGCGTCCCTGATGCATAAAAATCTAAAAGAACACAGTAGAATCATATCCATGCCTCCCTATGTTTTTCTTTTTTTTTTTCTTCCCTCCCCATTTCAAGCTAACTGTAAATATGTTTCAATTTTTTAGAAATGAATTCCACAGGATAGGTTACAAGGTAGGAGTTAGACGTCTTTAGTTATTTCCACAGATCATATATAAAAACTCTACGATCTATTAAGAAACTTTAGTTGGGACCCATAAGTTTTCCTGGGGACTCATTAAAAGCAAAATGTGATTCCCAGGATGCATTAATCAAAAAGCTATCCGCATCATTATATATATATATATATATATATATATATATATATTAATCAAAAACACTTTACTTGTTGCTTTTTTTTTTTATTACAGTGCTCAGCATATCAAAGTGTACTTGTATTTTCTTAATTAAAAATTGTACCTAAACTATATTTCCTGATTTTGTGGAGGCATGTGATGTAATGATCATAGTATATGGACACGGCGAGACAAGTTCAAATCCTGAACGAGGCTGTTTGCATTTCACATAGCACTAATATCCTTGGGAAAAGAATGAATCCAATTATTCTCTCTCCAGCTATGGGTAAATAGTAGAGCAGACTGAGCTCTTTAACCTTGGTTAAGACAACCAGTCTAGGAGAAGGAAAGACTCTGAATTCAAACCAGTTGAATCCTGCTTAAAAAATTGACTTTGTGCCACATACTACTTGTGTGTGTGTGTGGGGGGGTGTAAATATGTATATTTCCTGTTTTTTTTTTCCTCTCCATTTATAAGTAAGTCCTTCATATATTTATACTAATTTTATTCCTTCCCATCACCAAATGACTACTGTTAATACCCTCACTTGAAATCAAACCCTACTTTCTTCTATTAGTAACTAATATGCACCTTTTACAGATGTTCTTGTAATTCACTATCAAAAGCAATTTCTATTACCCTTTCCTTACAGACATTTACTACATATATTACTATTTTTAATGTTTATCATTTACCTGTGGTAAATGGCCATTATTTGGATGGACCATATAGTAGCAATCCCAGCACTTTAGCTGGTTTTGGTGGACATTGACAAATTCGGACCTTAATCACTTCAACTTGCAATTTCTCGCATATTTCTGGTCCAATATTAAAAATAGTTATATGGTTGGAAAGAGAAAATTAAAAAAAATCTTTCTAAATATGTAATTGGTATGTGTTTTTATCTATTGAATTATTTTTTACAGCGAGTTAAAATGGTATTTTGCTTAAAAAAACGAAAATGCGTGATAGGAATTTTTTTCCGAGAATACATTTTACACTCTACATTTCTTTGGAAAATCTAAGTGGCTAATCTTTATCAATATTCTTGAAATTTTGCATTCAATTAGAAGACACCTGGAAGTACAAAAGGGAGCTTTTTTTTTTGTTGTTGTTTCTAGGACCTGTGTAAGTAAAATTACAATAGTGCAAACTATATATAGGAATTTTTTTTTTAATTTATTTTTTTTTCTTTCGACACTAAATTTTACACGTTATTTTGTTTTGCAAAATCAAAATGGTTAATCTCTATCAATATTCTAAAAATTGTACACTCCATTAGAGAATACACCTTAAAAATAGAACTATGAAGTTATTTTCTTCTCCAACCCATGAAAGCGAAAATATAAGCGACCAAAGTTGGAGATTTTTAAAGTATAGAGTAAGCAAAAAAAAAAAAGATCACTATCTCATTAATAGAATATAGTCTCAGAATTATTTTCATATATAATGTGTGAAATTTTGGTAATACTTAAACATCAGTCTTTTGTCAAACTTTCAATTTTGGAAAGAACAAACTTACAAGCTAGTATTAAAATGTAAACAAATCTATTCAGCACATGCCGGACCGGCTTTGTTTAAAAACATGTAAATAGGTATTCTATTTCTTGTATGTAATTCAACATAGGTATTTAAAAATTTATTTTTAAGTTCAAAGTGTATATATATGTAGTGTGTGTGTGTGTGTGTGTGGTGTGTGTATATATATATATATATATATATATATATATATATAAGTGGTCAAACGGTGTGTTTGAAATGGTGAAGGCCGACAATTTTTGGGAGATTATGTGCTTAAATAAAGTCATACCTAATTTGTTAATTAATTATAATTAAATGAATTAGGCGTGCATATCGGTTTAAATGTAAAGTGTAAAAAAAATTGAGAAAAAGTCGATCTCTTTTCTCGATTTGTTTACGCTTTACATTTAAACCGATATGCACGCCTAATTCAATTAATTATAATTAACAAATTAGGTATGACTTTAATTAAGCACATAATCTCCCAATATATATATATATATATATATATATATATATATAATATAAATTCATTGGTATATTTTATTTTGGGTACAGACATACCTCATGCCTAGATTTTCATTTTATGGTATAGAATGTCTTCTGATTCTCTTTGATATTTATTAGGCTGAAATTGGTACTATTTTACCAACCTTACTGTAAGCCTCGTTGTACATAACAGCAAGCCCATTTTTCTTTCACCCCCACCCCACCTCTTTGTATTGTATTTCTTATCTGAGATACATGTAGGTAAGCAAACTGTTTATATAAGAAGTACCTATACTGCTTTTTTTTATCAAACTCTTTGGATTTTAGCTCTTGAGAATTTCTAGATTAGGAGGATTGCTTAGTAAATCACTAGTTTAACTTGTATTAAAGGTAAAATGACACACAATATATATTTTAACTTAAAAGCATGGTGAGAGTAACTCGAATCCAAACTTTAAAAAAAATTTTTTTTTTTTTACCTTTTTTTTCTAATGTAGGTATCATTGGGGGAATGAAAAGTTTTGGTAAACAGGCAAGGCTTTGGCTAGTTTACCAAAACTTTTCTTGCTCCCCAATGATACCTGCATCATAAAAATAAGGTCTAAAATGTTTAGCTTCAGGTTACCCTCACTGCACCAGAGATGCTGATAGGTACGCGTCCTGCATCACTGACGCATAAAAATCTAAAAGGACGAAGAAAATTATATCCATACGTCCCAGTGTTTTGTTTTTTTCTTCCTCCACCATTTCAAGCCAACTGTAAATACATTTCAATATTTTCTTGGAAACAAATTACACTGTATGGAGTACAAGGTAGGGGTTAGACAGTTTTAGTTTTTCATAGATAAAAACTCTACAAGAAACTTTAGTTGAGACCCATTAAATTTCTGGGGACTCCTTCGAATCAAATCTGTGAGTCCCAGGACACACTAAATGAAAAAGCTATCGGCTTCACTGCTGCACTTTTAATCTGGACTAAAAGATTTACATTTTTTTTTTTTTTTTTCTTAAAAAAATTGCTGAAAATTACTGACACTATGGCTTTATTTTAAGACCATTTTATTTTTTCCCCGCTTAGATTTTTAAGTTTCTATAACAATTTCCCTTTCTTTATTATAATGGTTACTTGTTAGTCTCAGATGTAGAAATTGCTACAGTTGCCATTTTCTTTTACTATTTTGCCAATTTGCACTTGTAAATATTTAATAAAGGTTAGATTCTTATTTGTCTTGGGGTTTGACATTTTCTGATAGTAATTTTATAACCCTTTTTAAATTATTTCTGCCTACACATTTCCATAGCAAATGTTTGGTTCACATTTACTCTACTGCCTACAGTAGTTGCTTTGTATAGTCCAGTTGTTAAAGATGATTCTCTAACCAACTCTATATTTGTGTTACCATGGTTAGCCCAGCTTTTTAAGTGAGGGAGCAGCCATTTGCATCATAAGCTTGATTTTCAGGTTAGTCTATTCATTACTTTGAAGAGAACAGCTTTTTGCAGCTTATTCAATAACTTGCTTTTTTTTTTTCTTTTTTTTTCTTCTATAATTAATAACAAACACTACCTAAAAGTATTTTCCTGATTTCTATTGAATTTCATATTTTATTTATGAATACTACTCATAAAGATATTGAAAGAAATTAAAAATAATTATCTATACACAGAAATGCTGATAGGTATACATATTTTAAGGAGAAAAATGTTTCTTTTTGAATAAATTAAAAAATACTTTTAGATGTATATAATTTTTTTAAAAAAAGAATTTTAGCATTAAAAAATTAAAAAATACGCATTTATATTTTAAATAGTTTTGATTTTTTTGTTTGGAAAACAAGGAAAAACGGGGAAAAAGGTTTGTTTATCTTTCAATTTCAATAAACCAAAAAATTTTTGAGAAATTTTAGATATTTTTGCTATTCTAAAAATAAAATCAACTTGGAGAAAATTATTTAATCTATATAAATATTATTTAAAAACGAATAAATAACTTTTTTGGCATAAAAATCTAAAAGGATGCAAAAAAAATCATATCCATGCATCCCAGAGTTTTTCTTTTTTCTTCCCCCACCATTTCCAGCTAACCATAAATACATTCAATATTTTCTTGGAAACGAATTACACTGTATGGGGTTTCGATGAGTTAGTTGTTCATAGATAAGACTCTGGAATTTATTAAGAAACTTTAGTTGTGACCCATCAAATTTTCCAGGGACTCATTCAAATCAAATAAGTGCATCCCAGGACACACTAAACTAAAAAGCTATCAGCATCACTGTATGCATATATAAAGGGCAGTTGGTTTGTATGTATGTCCGGACAAAACTCGAAAATAAAAAATATCAACAAAGTAAATATATATACACATTGAATATCACTGATTCCTACATTTTATGCAAAAATTATGAATATTTCATTTTTATTCAAAGATATTTTAAAAATTATACATAGAAACAGCATTGAAATTCTATTTAACATGTCTAGCATTCTAAATCTCAAAAGTAAACAAATCAATACACCAAGGTTTTTTCCCTCTCTTCTAGTATATATATATATATGGACTCGTCGATTCGAGTTCAATTCCTGGACGAAGCTGTTGGTATTTCAGATAGCGCTAATACCCTTGGGAAAGGTATGAATCCATATATTCTCCCTTCAGCCTTGGGTAGGTAACCAGTCTAGGAGAGGGATAACTCTGAATTCAAAATTCCTGAGGTCGGTCATTGATTGGGTTTGTGGCAACCCTCGATGCACCAATTCTTTCCTATCGACTGCCAAAAAGTGTGGATGGTCCAACAGAAGCCTTCACCACTATAAATAAATCACTGTGTGGGTGTTCATTGTGTGTGTGAACCCTCATGCATCAAAATCGACGAGAGAGTCCATAATATATATATATATATATATATAATAGCCTTATTCTATTAGTATTTGTTTTTAAAATATGACTACAGGCAATCCCTTTTCTTCTTTTTCTTTTTCTTTTCAATGCACAAGATATAGATTAGGAGGTGAAATTTGATGAAAGAATAAAATATTTAGGTCTCTAAAATATTTGTTAGTGCAGAAAATATAAGTACATATGTATGTATCCTCATGTTGAAAGACTGAAACTCCTGATATACCAAGAACTCACTAACAACACAACAATGTGCTTTTATGAATGTATACATGCATGACATTGTAAAACTCAGTGACCAGTTTTCAAATTCTAAGGCATGAATCCACCCACCCACCAGTTCTGGGTAAATAGTAAGTCTGGCTGAGTTCTTTAGTCTTGATATATGGCAACTTGTATAGGAGAAGGAAAAATTGGATTCCTGGCAGTATATATATGTGTGTGTATATATATATATATATATATATATATATATATATATATATATAGGGTCATCCACAAACCCTTTAACATGTACCTATCAGCATCTCTCTTATATATATATAATATGTATGAGAGAGAGATGCTGATAGGTACATGTCCCTGCATCCCAGTGTTTTTTTCTTTTTTCTTCCCTTACCATTTCAAGCTAACTGTAAATACATTTCAATAGTTTCTTAGAAACGAATTACACATGATAGGTTACAAGGTAGGAGTTAGATGGCTTTAGTTGTTTCTCCAGATCATGAATAAAAAGCCTACAATCTATTAAAAAAACTTTAGTTGGGACCCAGAAATTTTCCCGGGGACTCATTCAAAGCAAATATGTGTGTCCTAGGACACTAAATTAAAAAGCTATCAGCATCACTGTATATATGCACACACACACTTTTTTGTTTTTTTTCTTCTCTAGATTCTTTTGAGGGTGTGTGTCATACCAAACTATATTAACTTGACACCAATGGAATGTTCATTATTCCAAGCAGATATTAGGTTGATCTCAATTGTTTTCAAATAGTATAAGGGCTATTTTCAACAACAACTCTAGGAAGCTATTTTATATATATTATTTGGATTTCTTGGACTATTGTCCTCGTCTTTATTGTTATATACACAACATTTTGGCTGATGTGCCCTCAGGCCTTCTTCAGGTGTTTCTTGTTGAACTCGGAAGCCTTCATGGAACTTCAAACTAACCTTTTTTCAATTCCGAGGGGTAGACTGTTTTCCATTAACCATGACCGAGTACAAGTGTTAAGCTATGCTAAGTATTCTGTTGTTTCGCCCTTGGCCAGGATTGAACCTGTAACCTACAGATGATTGTCAGAACTGTATCAAATCAACCCTGTTGTGCCATGTGTCCAGTTGGACAGATGGCACAATGGATATAAGGGTTGAGCTAATACAGTTTTAAGTGGCAATCATCTGTAGGTTACAGGTTCAATCCTGGCCAAGGTGATAACATATAATACTTAACATAGCTTAACACTTGTACCTGGTCATGGTTAAAGGAATGAGAATATTCTACCCCCATGGATTGAATAAAGGGTTTGGTTTGAAGTTCCATGAAGGCTCCAGAGTTTGACAAGAAACACCTGAAGAAGGCCAGAAGCCACATATGCCGAAACAGTGTATATAACAATAAAGATGACAAGAGTCCAAAAAATACAAATTATCAAAAATTCAGACAAATGCTATCTTATACAGAGATGCTGATAGGTTCATGTCCTGCATCACTGATGCATATCAATTTAAAAGAATGCAGTAAAATTGTATCCATGCATCCCAGTGTTTTTTTTTTTTCTTCCTCCACCATTTCCAGCTTACTGTCAATACATTCAATATTTTCTTGGAAACGAATTACACTGTATGGGGGGGGGTACAAGGTAGGGTTTAACGGTTTTAGTTGTTCATAGATAAGACTCTGCAATTTATTAAGAAACTTTTGTTGGGACCCAGGGACTCATTCAAATTAAATGCGTGCATCCCAGGATGCACTAAATCAAAAAGCTATCAGCATTACTGCCTATATATTATATATTTTAATTTAAACATGGTTTACAACATAATATTAGTCAATTATTAATAACAATCAACAATTTTATAATTTCTTAAATTTTTTTAAAAGAAATTCAAAATATATTTCATTCACCAAAAAAATTACCAACTATTATTAGCAATATCACTTGCCACTTTTCGTATCATTACAAGGAGAAATGTTTTAAAAATCTGATTAAGAACATTGAATTTTCATATTGATATTCAACAAAAGTAGGTATTTTCTGTTTACTAGCAAATATATGCACCCTCCGGGTGCAAGTATTTAAATTTTAATGTGATTAAATTAAAAAGGCTAATGAAACT
Organism: Doryteuthis pealeii; assembly: GCA_023376005.1. Taxonomy (NCBI): domain Eukaryota; kingdom Metazoa; phylum Mollusca; class Cephalopoda; order Myopsida; family Loliginidae; genus Doryteuthis; species Doryteuthis pealeii. The sequence continues at coordinate 111,366,743 of CM042142.1, read as the reverse complement.
AAATAAGAATGCAGTTAAAGGATTTGAAAAACAAATCAAAAAAGAGAATAACTGAAACTTACTCTTCCATCACTCGTCTTTCATTGCTAAATTTTCCTAATTAACTATTTAGTTAAAATAGGAAGTAACAAATAAAATTAGTTATTTTTCTTGTTAATGGATTTCTTTTAAGATTTATCCCAGAGATTTTTGCTCATATTCATTAAGATAAAACAATTAGAAATCTAATACTAAGCACATATTTATCAAAAATAAATTTTTGATATCAATATGCAAATTAGTCTTCTCGTTTACACTGTAAACTGCTATTTTGTTGTATATATAAATACAACTGTATGTTATTAGTATGTAAATATGGTCAACAATATTAATAATGTAAAGCAATTCTATTAATAATTGAGGTTTAAATAAAAAATAAAATCATGGAGAATGTGATGTTAATAACTCGGGGAATTGTTATTTGACTAATAATATAGTTTCAGTTACAGACAGAAAAACACACTATTCCATTATAAATAAGAATAGTGTTTATGATCATGAATTTTTATGGAATACAAATATGTTTCACTATGTACAATGAATTCCCTTCAGCAATGTATGGTACCTAAGGTTTTTAAGAAATTGATCCCAAAGGAATTGCAATCATTGAGAGAACATTCTGACTGATTGCAATTCCTTTGGGACCAATTTCTTTAAAATCTTAGGTACCATACATTGCTGAAGGGAATTGTATATTCTGATTCTTGCTTAGTTCTTATACATGCAGACTCTACTTGAGGATGTAGAAACTGTTTTTGGTTATTTCCTATAAGTATAACATAAACAAAGGGGAAGCACTCTTGACTGATAAATTATTTATTTATTTATTTATTGATCTACTAGGAAAAAAAGACTGGTTTAGGGTTAGTTTAATGGGAAAATAAATAAATCATCAATCAAGAATGGTTCCCCTTTGTTTATGTTAGACTTATAGGAAATAACCCTGTTTTTATTATTGTTAAATAATAACCACACTTGTCTGAAATGTAAATTCCTTTCTCTTTATAAAATCTTCACCCTTTTGCAGACGGAACATTTTTGTTGCCAACACTACACAGGTAGTAGAGATGTACGGTTTAACAAAAAAAAAATTTTTCTGGTTTCATTTGCACACTGGAAACCGCACAGATTTTTTTAGGAAACCATAACTGTTCAGTGTAGTGCAGTGATGCTGATAGCTTTTTGATTTAGTGCATCCTGGGACGCACATATTTGAATGAGTCCCCGGGAAAATTTATGAGTCCCAACTAAAGCCATCTAACTCCTACCTTATAACCTATCCTGTGTATTTCCTGTGTAAAATTGTATCCATGCATCCCAGTGTTTTTTTGGTTCCCCCCCCCCACTATTTCCCCCGCTTACTGTAAATACATTTCAATATTTTCTGGAAATGAATTACACGCTATGGGGTTCAAGGTAGTGGTTAGTCGGCTTTAGTTGTTCATAGATAAAAACTCTAGAATTTATTAAGAAACTTTAGTTGGGTCCCATCAAATTTCCTGGGGACTCGTTCAAATCAAATCTGTGTGCCCCAGGATGCCCTAAATTAAAAAGCTATCAGCATCACTGCACAAGAGAATGACTTCCTTAGAAAGAAAGAAAAAACACTAAATTAAAAACTGAAACCGAACAGGCAACCAAAAGATATCAGGGAAAAAATAACCGAAATAGATACCAAAATCTAAATAGTCAAAGCACCCAACTCTAACTGGCAGTGATATTTTTTGTTATTTTAGTGGTAGCTCAATGTAAAGCATTTTCCTATTGGCTGCTTGTTAACCAATTCAATGTTAATGTATATGTATTTACCAACCTCTCCACATGTACAGAATGTGACACAAGGTGAAGTTTTTAAGCTGAGTTTAACTGGTTTGAATTCAGAGTTTTCCTTATCCTAGGCAGGTTGCTATACCATGATTAAAGAGCATAGTCTGCCCTGCTATTTACTCATAGCTGGAGGGAGAATAGTTGGATGCATACCTTTCCCATTGGTATTAGTATTATGTGATATGGGAACAGCCTTGTCTGGGATTTGAACTCGGGTTGCCATGTCCATTACCTACAATGGTAACCATTACACCACAAACACCTCTACCTTTAATGTTACAAGGTTCTGCTCATTATCAAACACATACTCCTAAACTGCAATAGACTCAGACAAAGCCGCACCAGATATTATCAGACAAAAAACTTAAAAGACCTCTTTAAAAGTACAAACCCAGAAGACATTTTGAATTTTCTAAAAAAAAAAAATTTTAAAAGAAAAAAAAAGCCAACCTTTTCAAGAAGATCTAATTAAATGCCACCATAAAACCGCTACTTTAAAGACTGAAATCCATATGTAAAACATTCTATATAACTGGCATTAAATGACCCACAGAGGTTGATGTGCTGCTAAACAAAACTCAGTTCAATGTTAATATATGGAAAATGATTTACCCACTCTACAAGGGTTAACATAAATATCTGCATGTAAAAGAGTGAAGTTAGATACAATTTCTAAGTAGTGTATTTTGTTTTGTAATTCTATACCAACAGACATATTAAACAATGAGCAAATAATTACTTTCTAATGAAAGATTCTACTTTAATTACTTTTTTAAATAGTTCTGCATAGAATGACATTTAATCTTAAAGACTTTGTCCAAAGGAAAATCCTACCCAATATCTAATTAGAATGTCTTAATAAGTTTGCTTATAAAATCTCAGAAAATTATATTTTTCTGAACTTTTAGAATGACAGTCTGAAAATATTGGGTGCTCTTCCAGTATATGATCTACCGAATGGTTTCTAATCCAATATGTGATCTACCAAGTTGTTTACATTCCAATATGCGATCTACCCATTACTTTCCCATTAAAGTAACCCTTACTTCTTTTTTCCTAGTAGATCACATGCCATGAATAGTAGATCACAAACCTTTGGTAGATCACATATTAGAAGAGCACCAAATATTGTTCATGATTCATTAAAAATTGAACGAGTTGTTAATGGCGGGATGCTTGAAAATAATTAAGTCAAATTCCTCAACAACTATTTCTGTGACAATTTTTTCCGTTGAACTCATTTTATGTATCAGTAATTATCATGCTTTATTTTGCTATCTTAAATGAATACACTGCTCTATTGGCAGGACTTAGAATATACTGACTGTAGTGGTACTGATAGCTTTTTAATTTAGTGCATCCTGGGACACATGTATATGATTTGAATGAGTCCCCCGGGAAATTTGATGGGTCCTAACTAAAGTTTCTTAATGAATTATAGTTTGTATTTATGAACAACTAAAGCCGTCTAACACCTACCTTGTACCCCATACAGTGTAATTTGTTTCCAAGAAAATATTGAAATGTATTTACAGTTAGCTGGAAATGGTGGGGGAAGAAAAACAAAAACACTGGGATGGATGGATATGATTTTATTGTGTCCTTTTAGATTTTTATGCGTCAGTGATGCAGGATGCATACCTATCAGCATCTCTGTGACTGTATCCCATGCAAAAAGGTAAGATACCCTCAAAAAAGGTGTTCTGGGCATAATACTAAACTACATTTGATGATGAGGTTCCAGTTCTGGGGAGTATGGAGTACCCCTTCATTGCCATTACTCCCAGGTCCACTCTGACCCAGAGTGATAGTACCGAATCTATTTAGAAATTATTCATATTAAATAAGAATACTTAATGCCATATAACTGTAAATTATTTGTATTAAGAATAGTTACATGAACTTATAATTGTTTCTTAAGGATTATTATTAATTATTTTAAAGTATTTGTGTTAGATAAGAATACATGAAGCCATGCAGCTCTATGCAAATCATTCGTATTCAATAGGAATACTTGATGCCATATAATAGTGAATTATTTGTATTAAGAATAGTTACTTGAAGCTATAATTGTTTACTAAGGATTATTATTAGTTACTTGAAACCATATAATAGTGTGCAAACAAGTGAATATTCTTTTACCATTGCTGAATATGGCTATTATTGGCACAAAACTTTATATATATTTTTTACAAAAATCAGAATTATATATGGAAGAAAAATCATGCATCCTAGAATATGCTGAAAACAAAAGAAACGAATTGATACCAAAGTGTAGACATTAATAAATTTCTCATGTATTATTTACACCCTAACTAATTTAATTTATTCTTCTCTATTTGGACAGCCCTATTGATATATAGATATATATATATATATATATTATATATATATATATATATATTATATATGCACACACACACACACTCTATCTATATATATATATATTTATATATATATCTATATAGTCATCCACAGACACGTGTTTCGACTTATCAAGTCTCTTCAGTGTGGCTAGACATTTTGTGAGTTACCTACAGCCGTGATAGAACTCTGATCGATTCTGCAGCAGTCGGACAGCTTAAACACACCCACTATATACAGGGTGCGGCATAAGTAACCCCGTTGTTTAATTAAATTAAACAAAGGCGTTACTTATGCTGCACCCTGTGTGTGTGTGTTTATATATTAGTGGGCGTGCGTCTTTTTTTTTTTTTTTTTTTTTCTTTCTAGAGTGTCACATGTTATTCCATCTTTACACCACTATATAATTTTGATTAATTATGTACACCACATGAAACTTAAAGTAGTAGACTTTTAGTGTTCATAATTTGATATATTTTGGGTTGTAGTAGTGCCAGGTACTTTTCTTGTAGACTTTTATCACAAACTTATCCCATTTGCATTTATCTTTTTATGTTTTTTATTTATATATATATATATATATATGCACACACACTAATTAAAATGGTTTATGAAGATCTAGCAAATGATATCTGGAAATTAGCCCTAGTGTATAATGAATATGAATATATTATCTCATGACCCAGATTATTCAATGGAATTCAAAAGTTTTGTGCCTAATACATAGCCTTAATAATGTTAAGAGATTTAGCATTAGCAAAACTATGTGCTCTACTACTATTTAGTCTTATCTAAATACTAGTAGAGGTACCCACTGTTGCCCAAGGGAAACATTGATTTAGGATATGACAATTTAGTTAAAATATCTACTTTGATATATTTCTTCTTGTACAACAAATGAAAAACGGATTATTTACGGATGAAAAAGTAGCGGTTATTGAAAAAATATTCTGATGTACAAAGCAAATAATGACAGGGATTCTGGACACATAACATTTACTTCTCGTTTAAATTTACTACTTCACATTAATAATTCGGGGCTGGTGTCTGATGGCTTTGGCCATTGGACTATTAATGAAATTAACAGTGTGATCCCAAGGGGCTGTCCCCCTAGGCAACACCTGCCTCCTTGATTTTAAAGGGGCAGGGCTGGGTTAATTGCCCAGTGCCTGAGGTACCTCCTTGAGGGGGAATGCCAAGGGTATCCACGTATTTTTGCGCCTGCCATCCCCATGAGTTTCAGTGTGTGGGTGGCCCCACATTAAATGGACCTTTTGTGTCTGATTGATATAAGTGTCCACATTTACTACTTGTCCCATTGTGTGTGTGTGTGTGTTGGAAGACATGACATATTAAACAGTAATACAAAATCCAGAAAATAAACTTGTGAAAATGATTTACCATATTTGACGGCATATAAGACACACCCATTTCAGCAGGTCAGATTCAGGAAAAAAAGTTTTTAGTGTATTTAAGCATATACTGTTGAAAACAGTCTAGCTATGCATTACATAACCCTGATTATAACAATACCAGCAATAAAATAAGGATGCAAGCAGTTTAGGGTAGGTAAAAGTACTGAGCGTAAGCTGGGTTAGTGAGCATGATAGAGAAGATTAGCCTAGGCCTACGGGAGGTCTCAAACTTCACCTACGATATATAAGACGCAGGACAATTTTTTGAGCCAAAATTTTTGAAAAAAAGTGCGTCCTATATACCGTCAAATACGGTAGTTCTAGTTAGTTCACAAATTATTGGCATCAAGTGCCAAGTCAACATAAAGATTAAATCCAGTTTAGTATTAAATCCAGAAAGGATAAAGTTCCAAATAATAAATCCAACATCGGGAAGATGTTCTCTTCCTTCCAGTAAACATCACATTTAATGGCTTGCACAAGTTAGGTTTTTTTTTTTTTTTATAGTGATTAGAAAATTAATTTTTCCCAGAATGCAACATTGATAGAGAAGTTGTTTCCCGGGACTCTTTCAAATCAAATACATGCATCCTAGGACGCACTAAATTAAAAAGTATTCCTATCTAATACTAATAATTTTCAAAGATCTATTTGTCCCATAGACTGGACTCTAATAGGTACTACGACTGGACCTGAGAGTAATGACAATGAACAGGTACTCCATACTCTCCCAGATCTCCAGAACTGAAGCCTCACCATCACAGGCAGTTAAGTATCATAGCTAGGACATTAAAAGCATCACTGGAAATTGTTTCCAAATATTTAAAACTGGAGAATTTTGTTGTTTGACCTGAAATGTCAAGCTTACATGACCTATATCACAAATTGATGTCATGTGAGTTTTCATGCCAAAAAATGATGTCAATAGATTTTGTGTGAATTTGACAAACATACAAACAGGAGGTTTATTTATTAGTATAGATTAGAAAGGAAAATATTTCTATAATTTATAAGTTGTTATTTCAGCCAATGGGAAATGTTTTTATTTGTGCTTAATGATAGTCATTAAAAAAACAAATACAAAAGTCAATTATCTTTTCTAGTACTATTATAAGTAGGTACATTGTTTAATTTATCGGCATTAGGATTATATCATAGTAATTATCTTGGATAAATATCTACATTTGCTTTGAAGTCTACATTCCTTTGCAGTTCTGAAACTTATGCCCAAAACATTGCAATCTGTGATGATACAAGCAACAAATAAAAAAAATTATATTAAAATTGAAATAGATCACTAAGTAGGACTGAGCCTATTCTAGTAGTGACTACCCCAAGCGAGATTTAAGAGATTTGAATTCAGAGTTTTCCTTCTCCTAGACTAGTTGCCTAACCAAGGTTAAAGAGCCCAGTCTGCCCTACTATTTACCCATAGCTGGAGGGAGAATAGTTGGATTCATACCTTTTCCAAGAGAATTAGCACTGAACTGTGGCTTTGTCCAGGATTTGAACTCTGGTCAACGAGTCCATTTCCTACAACTCTAACCAGTACACCACACGCCTCCTAACAAGGTTGATAACACCTCTTCAGCCTAGTGCTCTTCCAGATTCTGACTGAATTGTTTGCTGGTAAAATTTAAAGTTATTAATGCATTTATTGATTGATAGATTTTAATGTCATGTCAACCTGTCTAGGGTTATTTTATGCTTAGAGGTTAGGAAATCATGTTCATTGTTATTTACATTTTGTGTGTAGTTGTTTCGTAATTTTTTTTTTTTTTTTTTTTTTTTGCATACCATCCTATCAATTATGAATGATTTAAAAATAAATTATTTTACCTATAGATGGGACCCTAACAGGTACTACTCTGGGTCAAGAGCGGAAGCCTCATCATCAGATACAATTTAGTGTCATAATTTTATTGTGATTGTAATAAAGTTGTATTTCATCAGTATCTTTTACAAATAGATACATTGTCCATTATAAAGCTAATCTTTTTGTGTGTCTGTTTACTCCCACATTTCATATCCCAGTCAGCAGGGCTTAGAATATGCTGACTGTATTTGTGAAAGAAGGCTATGGTTCACCCCCCCCCCAAAAAAAAAAGGAATATCCTAGATATGATACTTAACTGCCTGTGATGGTGAGGCTTCAGTTCTGGAGATCTGGGAGAGTATGGAGTACCTGTTCATTGTCATTACACTCAGGTCCAGTCGTAGTACCTATTAGAGTCCAGTCTATGGGACAAATAGATCTTTGAAAATTATTAGTATTAGATAGGAATACTTGATACCATATCAATAAATTATTTGTATTAAAAATAGTTATGTGAAGCTATAATTGTTTACTAAGGGTTATTGGTAGTTAGTTGGTACCATATAACTGTGCAAACAAATGATTATTATTACATAGGAATAGTTACTTTAAACCATATAAGTAGGCAGAGTGGCCTATTGTTGGTATCGGTCGGGTAGCAAGAGAGTCTATCCCCTTGTCACTAGTGCTTGACCAAGGAGATTGTTTTTGCATCGGAGGTGGAGCGCCACATCTACCATCAGTTCCCAACTTTACTGCACAGATCCAGTCAAAAAATGAATGCCACTTTGTTTATGACAAGTATAATTACCAACACAGAAACATGTATCATACATCAAAATGAAGCTGGTCCTCTGTGGATCACATCCCTACTTCACACAGTCACATATCTCTCAATAGCAATGTTCCATCTTCAAATTAGAGCATATATCCCTGTCCCATAAAATTCTGTTGACTGTTCTTTGAGTCACTTCTTCACTACAGATTTCACTTCTTTGTCACTGGAACAATATTTGCCTCTCAAACCCTCTTTCATGGGGCCGAAGAGATGCAAACATTATTCCAGTGACAAGGAAGTAGGGATGTGATCCACAGAGGACCAGCTTCATTTGATGTACAATACATGTTTCTGTGTTGGTAATTATACCTGTCCTAAACAGAATGGCATTACTTTTTGACTCACCCTTGTAGATTACACAGAATATATGAGATGATATTTTTTTATCAGGGAATACAGTCAGCAGTTTAATAAATCTAGGTCATTATTAAACCAAGATGAAAAAAAAAGAAAAGTTAACCGTTCTTAAATTAGAAACAATGGTGAAAATAATTGAGTGGAATGGCAGATTTGTAACAGATCTGAAATTCCATACCAATTACCAAGTTATGCATTAGTAGAAAAAAATAACTTTAAAAACTTGTTCTGCTGGTTATAAGTCAAAGTTCATACAAAAGAAAATCTATGATTTACAACTACTTAAAGTGGCAATATTTTACTTTTGAATGGAACTGATTACAATAAGTATTTTTCTAAAATGGAAAGAGAAGAGAAATTCTACAAAAATTTTCCTTGTATGATTTATATAGCACTAACTCTTCTGTTAGCAATGTAAAAAGTAAAGTAAAGTCGTCAGGGCGGCCTAATGTCGGTATTGGCCAGACAGCGAGGGAGTCTATCCCCTTTTCATTAGCGCTAGATTTTCACTAGGAGATTATTTAGGCATCTGAGGTGGAGCGCCACACCTACCATCAGCTCCTTACTTTACCGCACAGATCCCTGTGCTACTCATACGCTGAGTTGGCGGGGCCAGTATCGAACCAAGAACCTTGAGATTCCTAGCCGAACAATCTACCGACTGCGCTAAACCGGCCCCTTACACATACAATTATACAATACGCATTAGATACAAATAAAGTTGGAATACTATTTCTCTGGATTTTTGAGATGAGGCTTTATAATTTGTATTCCAATTGGACACACGGCCTAGTGGATAAAGGTGTTGGGTTAAGACAATTCTAAGTGACAGTTATCTCTAGGCTGCAGGTTCAATCCTGGTCAAGGGCGACAGTAACATAGAATAATAATTAACACAGCTTAACACTTGTACCCGGCTACGGTTAGCAGAATGAGAACCGGATATTGCAACTAACTATGAAATTAGTATTATTTGGATTATTCGGACTATTGTCCTCATCTTTATTATCTGTACAACATTTCAGACGATGTGCCCTCCGACCTTCTTCAGGTATTTCTTGTTGGACTCGGGAGCCTTCTTTTCAAACTCGGAATCTTCTTTTCGAACTCGGGAGCCATAATGGAACTTTGAACCCAACCCTTCCGAATAATCAAAATAATACTAATTATCAAGCCTCATCTAAAAAAAAAATTCAGAGAAATAACTATGAAATGTTTGACTGTTTAAAATGTTAAAAATACATTTTTGTACCGTGTATAATTGGAGACCATAATAGTTGAATTGATTTCGGCATAAAATAACCCAACATTGGTTGACATACTATAAAACTGACTAATCAACATGGTCTGGTAAAGACAGATTTACATGAAAATTCTCTTAGTAATTTCCACGACCTGCAACTTCTCAGTTATTAAGTGGTTATAAATTTTATTAATCCACCAGTTCACAGCTGGCCATAGTTCTTCTAAACACTCTACTTTCCTTTTAACAGTCCGTCACAGACAACGATAATGTCTCTCCATGTCGTTGATTAGTTATGGACTTTGTGATGGCTAATTAGTCCAATTCTGGACTTGCAAATGCAGTCATTGCAAGAGAAATTTTCATCTGTTCTGTGGTGTATGATGAGAAAGACGTCATTGTTCTGCAGCCCTATTGAGTTCGATATTGAGACCCTCAGTTCCTGTGCAGCATGTGTGTGCCAACCTTGTCTGTTGAAGGCCAGGTCTTCTAGACTTGATGGTGTAATCGTGCATTTCTCCAAAATTGTCTTATGGTCTTTGAACCGCTTTCGGGGACCTCCTGCTCCTGTGTCTTCTGCGAGTTCACCATAAAGTACTTTACGGGGTAGTCTGTCTACTTATTTATACCTAGAAGCACATACATATATCTGCTCAGAAGCACGTACCTATGTCGGGTCAAGGGCACCTCATCGTGGTGTAATAGTTAATAAGCTAGTCTTGCAGATCCATTACTACTGAAAAGTGAGTTCAATCCTCGCTGGATGCCCCTTACTTGTGACTTTGTGTCTCATCCTACTCTAATGAACAGGTTGGGTAAATACCTACATATATCAGCTTATGTGGAGGCATGTGGCATAATGGTTACCATTATTGTAGGAAATGGGCAAGACAAGTTCAAATCCTGGACAAGGCAGTTTGTATTTCACATAGCACTAATACACTTGGAAGGTCTGTGGGTAAATAGTAGGGCAGACTGGGTTCTTTAACCTTGGTTAGGCAATCGGTCTAGTAGAAGGAAAACAGTGCAAACCTGTTAAACGCCTCTTAACAAATTGACCTTGTGCCACATCCTACCCATACAGTGTGGTGAAAGAATGAAAATGTATATATACATACAATGATGTTGATAACTTTTTGATTTAGTGTGTCCTGGGACGCACACATTTGTTTTGAATGAGTCCCTGGAAAATTTATGGGTCCCAACTAAAGTCACTTAACTCTTTCCTTGTAACCTATCCTGTGTAATTCATTTCTAAGAAACTATTGAAATGTATTTACAGTTAGCTTGAAATGGTGACGGAAGAAAAAAGAAAAACACTGGGACGTGTGGATAGGATTTTACTGCGTCCTTTTAGATTTTAGTGTGTCAGGGCCACGTACCTATCAACTTCTCTCTCTCTCTCATATATATATATATATATATATAAACTGGCAAAAGTTGACACAAAATATAAAAGCTCTACCAAATGTCAGCTCATTTAAATAAGGTAATCTTTTAATTAATGTGCATTGGATAATTTACTTGTAAAATTTGAAGAGAAACTTAAGTTTGTTTTTAGGGTTAGTTCTTTTATTATTATTAATAATTTATTGTAAAATGAATTAAAAATCTATTTATATATCAAGAATATCAAGTTTCTTGAAAGGACGCAAATAATTTCTTTACATAATTGGTACATGTAAGCAAATTGAAACAATTAAATTGTCAAGAATAATTCTAACTCCAAAATAAGATTTATTCATTTGATGTTGAGTCTCTTCTTGCACACTGTAAATTTAGTCATGACCCTCTACTTAAACTGATGGATTTACAATAATAGAAACATTTCAATTTAATAACAAAGAAATCTCAACTTAATAAACTTTTAATAAATGAGTCCCTTGAAACTTTATACAGTACCTAACCACAGAAATAAACCCCAAAATAGATTCACCTTTTCAGTGATGCTGATAGCTTTTTGATTTAGTGTGTCCTGGGATGCACATATTTGATTTGAATGAGTCATCGGGAAAAATTTATGGGTCCCAACTAAAATTTCTTAATAGATTGTAGGGTTTTACTTATGATCTGGGGAAACAACTAAAGCCACCTAACTCCTACCTTGTAATTCATTTCTAAGAAACTATTGAAATGTAGGCCCATATAACCTTTAGACACCCCTTCCACGATCTTGACTCACAAGGACACTTTTGTCCCCACAAATCGAGATCACAAAAGGGGTACCTAACGGTCATATGGTCCGAAATGTATTTACAGTAAGCTTGAAAAGGTGAGGGAAGAAAAAAGAAAAACACTGGGATGCATGGATATGATTTTACTGCATCCTTTTAGATTTTTATGTTAGGGACACAGGACATGTATCTATCAGCATCTCTGCCTTTTGAATAATTAAAAAAACTTTACACTGGGTGCCGGTATAGCGCCCAACTAGGAACCACAATGTTCCTGGTTCGATACCAGCCCTTGCCAACTCAGCGTATGAGTAGCGCAGAAATCTATGCAGTAAAGTGCAGAGCTGATGGTAGGTGTGGCGCTGCACCTCGGGCGCCAAAAAACAATCTCCTTGGTCTAGCACTAGTGAAAAGGGAATAGACTCCCTTGCTGTCTAGCTGATACCAACGTTAGGCCACTCTGACGACTTTAGATTTTTTTTTTTTTTTTTTTTTTACTTAGACTGGTTACCCATATTTAGCAAGATTTCAAAAATTTGGAGTCTCTGCAAGTAAAGTCTGTGTTTATATTTTCCCTTTTAGATTTAAATTTAAAAGAAAATATTCCTCCTTCCCTGCAACCTTTTTTAGGCTCTTTGTTCATTATTTGCTAGACATTAAAAAAAAAAATTAAAAAAATAAATAAATAAAATAAAGATAAGCTGACTTTTTTTCCGTTAGTCATTCTAAATCCACCCACTTCTTTTTTGACTATGGACCCTGGCCTAGTTTATCATTTTCTATTAGCCAGTTTCAGCATACTAACCAAGAAGTGTCCTATAACAGAATGGAAGGAGGGTGTTATTGTTGAAATTAAGTGTCCTAACCATTTGCCTAACTGGAAATTTTTACCAAAATGGGACAAACAAAACTGATACGTATGATGTAGAATTAGGTTGAAAACGTTATTCTGATCAATATTTGAGCTTCCAGGTTAATTAATAAAAACTGTTAAAGTCTATTTTTCCAGTATAATAAACTTGTAGGTTTTCATTTATGGCTCTGCACACTTTCTTGTGTTTGTGTTACATTTTTAAAATCATAAAAGTATATACAATGATGCTGATAGCTTTTTGATTTAGTATGTCCTTGGACACACATATTTGCTTTGAATGAGTCTCCAGGAAATTTGATGGGTCCCAACTAAAATTTCTTAATAAATTGAAGTGTTTTTATTTATGATCTGGGAAAACAACTAAAGCCATCTAACTCCTACCTTGTAACCTATCCTGTGTAATTCATTTCTAAGAAACTATTGAAATGTATTTACAGTTAGCTTGAAATGGTGGAGGGAAGAAAAAATTAAAAAAACACTGGGCCACATGGATATGATTTTTCTGCGTCCTTTTAGATTTTTGTGTGTCAGGGATGCAGGACACGTACCTATCAGCATCTCTGGCATATAATATTTTTTTAATAAAACCTTGGAAACTTAGATCCAGAAAAAAAAAATTAAGAATATTTTGGTTAAGTATCATTTAAAAAAAACAGATAATTTCTTTACAGAATTGGTGCATGTAAGTAAATTGGAACAATCAAATTGGCAGAAAATAATTCTTACTCCAAAATAACAACTTGATGTGAGTCTATTATTACACACTACCAATTTGGTCATGATTCATGCTTAAAAAAAAAAATTTTTTTTTAATCCCAGATACTTCAATGTTTTTAATCCTATTTTTAGATCTGCTATTGTTTTCTTCCACATGTGTTTACAAAAATAAGCAATATATTTGTGTGCTAACTTAAAAGCCACCCTATTGACCGAGGAATTAAAGCTAGTTATTTCCAAGTTATAAAAATTGTTAGCATACAAAAAAAAATCACTGGAATCTATTGCGGTAATTAAAACTTGGGAATCCAAAATTTCAGGATTGCTGGTCCAGATTCAGCCCAAAATGCTTTTCATTTGTTCATGGAGTCAGCCAAATTCCCAAATGGTATGATATGTTGGGCCACTGCTTCTAGGAGTAAAGTTGAAAAAAATTTGACACTCTGATACTGACATTTGCATTTATTATTAGAGATGTTTATACACTACACATTTTTATATGTATAACTTTTTTTTATTTTTCTTCCTTCTATTTCAGGATGGACAACCACCATGAAAGTAACAGTTTCGCCATGCAATTGGTCAATGAAATGAACAATTCCCACTTATCTGAGTGGAACCTACACAGGTCAGGTTTTCAGTCAATGACCAACAGCAGGTGTTGTACAGAAGACAATGTTGATGAATGCATAGCCTATTTGAATAAGGTAATCTTTAAAAAAAAAAAATTTTATTTAACCATTACTAATTTATGTAGTAGGGTAGATCGATTTTCAACTTTTTTTGAATATCAAAAAGATTCACCTGAGGAAAGTTGGGTATTGGTATAAGTACTGACACCAAAAAGTAGATTTCTAACTTGCACCAATTTTTGAGAATTTAGTTTTAAAAAATCGTCTGATATGAAGCCATGAGGTAAATGGAGCTTATCTGACCTATTGGGATGAGGTGGGGGTTATAATTTCAATTTAAATGCTACTTTTGATTTATCTTGATGATCTTTTCTGGATTGAAATAATAAGATTTTTGAGCAATTCTATATCTAAATGTATTTTAAACAAAGATTTTGGGAGGTTTCATATTAGGCAATATTTAAAACTAAATGCTCAAAGATTGGTGCAAGTTAGAAATCTACTTTTTGGTATCAGTACTTATACCAATAATACCCAACTTTCCTCAGGTGAATTCAAGTTGAAAATCGACCTACCCTATTATGTAGTCTTTATGGCCACCTTACTCTTAGTTTATTTTAGTAGTTTAGATGTAAAGTATTCTTTATATTATTTTAGATTGGCAGTATGATAATTTAATTATTACGTTTGATATGTTTACTTAAAAGCATTGCAAAATAGTTCAATATGTAAAAAAAATATAATCTTGATTTAACTCTCTCTCACTCTTCTTAAAAGGGAAGGTTGTAAGATATTTACAATTATTTGCCAATAAAAATCTGGGGGGAGACATTAAAATATTTACATTAATTGCCAACAAAAAGTGACAAAAACATGACTCAGAAAATATATAAGTTGGGCCGGAAATTCACCTGACATTGGCTCTGTGAAATATAGCATGAATTAAGACAGGTGGCAGAGATGACATAAGATCAAAATCAAAATTACGAAAATATATTTCATAATTCATAATTTCACTTTTACAAATAAAAACAAACGTAACTTTTTTTTTTTTTTTTTTTTTTTTTTTTTTTTTCTCAATTCATTTCATTCATTTGGAATGTTTTATTTTTAAAATTGGGTAAAATAAAATGGGACAAATAAAAAATCTGCGATTAAGTGATACAAGATAATTTGGGTTTACATTTTTGCATTGCATCTTGAACAATTTGGATGTTGCAGGATGATAATGGACAGAAGATTTAAGGGTAATCTGAACATTAGCTACATAAATGAGAGTAACCTCCCCTTGTTTCTTTTACTTTGAGGAAGCCGTCTGTTTTGGTCGACCATTTTCATTTCACCGTAATCAATACAACTACATATTTTAACACGAAAATATCATAAAATGTGTTCTTAATAACAATTAAGTTCATTTCAAATAAGGCACAAGCACAATTAAGAACAGATTTTATATTTTCGTGTTAAAACATTCAGTTGTATTGATTCGAACAAATTCATATTTTCAGTGTAGATTTACGGTGAAATGAAAATGGCTGACCAAAACGGATGGTTTCCTCAAAGTGAAAGAAACAAGGGGAGGTTACTCTCATTTATGTAGCTAATGTTCAGATTACGGATTTAGGAACACTAGTATTAACATATAGATTTGTATCTTCATCTTTGTTTTTTTTTTTTCAATTTCATTTCTGCTATGTTATAAGACAACATTTTTACAACACAAACAACATGAAAGATATATTTAAATATTGCAGATTTTACAGGTATAATTCTGATTACTGGAAGATGGTTTTTCAGCCAAGTTAGAAAGCCAATTTTTCTTCTCCTTGGTGAGTTTTGATTAGTAAACCTCACCTGTCAGCACCAGAAGTTAATCTATACATTTGATGGTAATTTTCACCTTTAGTTGGCTAAATTCCTAGCATAAAATTGTGCGTGCACATTATCTGAAATGAACTTAATTGTTATTAAGAACACATATTATGATATTTTTGTGCAGTTGTATTGTTTTCGAAAAAGTTTCTAAGATTTGTGTATTTCGCAGGGAGACTTTCAAACTAGCTACCGGCTTGGTTCAAAGTGAAGTCAAGGGAGGTTACTCTAATTGCCTTATTTGCTAGGAATTTTGACAACTAAAGGTGAAAATTATCCATTTTATACCCTCCAATTAACTTCTCTAAGCACTGCACTTATGATTTCAATAAGCTTTTAGTAGTAAAGTATCTCCCAAACTGGTTAGCTGTCATATAGTACCTAAATAATGAGAATGGAATTGTCTGTTTTTCTATAAATAATGTCTGACAAAACCTCTGAAGGGAGAAAAGAGATCTCACAGGACTTGTTGGTTCAACCTAGCAATTGCTTATTACTGTTTACCTTGTATCTTTACTTAGTAAACCTTTTTCCCTATCCTTAATACTCATTGTGTTTCTCCACTCTGACCTGGAGTGGTAGTACCTGTTAGGGTCCCATCTATGGGTTAAATAGAAAAATGTATTTATAAAAAAATTGTATTATCCATTAAGAATCGATTTATTTCAAAACTTTATCGGCATTAAATGACCCACTGAGGTTGATATGCCGTAAAACAAAACAAACCAATCATTGTGTTTCTTCTTATTTCTCTGTTACAACAGTACCTAACCAAGATTAAAGAGCCCAGTTTGTCCTAATATTTACCCATAGCTGGAGGGAAAATTTGTGGATTCATATCTTTCCTAAGGGTAATTAGCACTGTGAAATGCAAACAACCTCATCCAGGATTTGAACTCCTCTCGCCGTGTCCATTTCCTACAATGGTAGCCATTACACCATGCACCTCCACATCCTGTATATCTGAATTTAAAGATGCACCAAAAATAAAGTAAATGCTTCGCTTTGAACCTATAACCAAACCAATCTATAAAGTCCAGTTTCTGTATTCACACATACTGTTTCCCCGCCCTGTTGGCTGGGGCGTTAGAATGCACCAACTGCAACTCTGCAGAGGGGTAAGACTCCCTCAATGGGGCCACCTGTTGGCTGTGGGTGGCGACCCGTGATGCTTAAGGATAGAGCCCAGGTGGATGAGCAATTCATAACATGCAATACTCCACTTTGGCCCTATCTTGGGCTAGACGGGCGGTCGGAGAGGCCCCCTCCGATCAATCGGCTGGTCAAGGCAAGCCCTAGCACCTATATGATTTTCCCAACCCTATTGCCCTTATGGCAAGCCCCAACCCCTTTTTATCATATGGGTGCTAGAAGGCGGTGGCTGCGGGTCTACATGTCCTGGGAATGACGTTAAACTCTATCTGATGGTAAAGTTCCAGTTTTGGAGGTTTGGGGAATGTGGAGCACCCCATTCATCACCATTGCTCCCTGGTCCACTCTTACCCGGAGTGGTAGTACCTGTTAGGGTCCCATCTATGGGTTGAATAGAAAAATGTAATTATAAAAAAAATTGTATTATACATTAAGAATTGAAATGACCCACTGAGGTTGATATGCCGTAAAACAAAACAAACCAAACATACTGTTTCTACCCACATCACAACACTCAGGTCTGTTTACAACAATTTTAAGAAATTTAAGCTTTATAGCAAAGAGTTCAACCGAAATCATAAAAGGCACCCACAACACAACAGAATCCATATTTAGCCCCACCCTATGTCACTAAATTTTGCCTCGCACCATCTGGGTCATGAAACTCTTAATTCTTAATGCATTAACGTTAATTCTTGTTTATGGAAAGTCTTAATCTTTAACAATCATATTTCGCCATTGAAATTCTCTGCTCCTTCAATTCCAGCATTCTTAAAAAGATTTAAGTACCACCTGTCTGCTCAGCTATGCAGCTATTTATAAATGCTGTCTTGGCACATACTTAATAATGTATATGTATATATGTGTGTATGTATATATATATATATATATATATATATATATATATTATTAAGTAATTTAAATAATCACGACAAGCAAACTCGCGAATACCATGTGCGACGTGTGGAACACTGTACAGCTGTTTCGACCTTATTAGGTCTCATCAGCATTATTATTTAAATAATCTTGACAAGCAAATTATATATATAAAATAAAAAAATTGGAAATTAAAACCAAAAGTGGAAATTAGAGAAAAAAAATAGTCCTCTCATGTTTGTAATAATGAAGGGTTAACTTACCTTTTCCCCTCTAAACCTTGTAATCCATTTTGAAGAAAAGTGTTATTGTCTGCGTACACGTTTAAATAGAATGTGCCGTACATTTGACTGTTGTTAGCGCCAGCCAATCAGATGCGTGGTAGAGAATTTTACACTCCTCCAAAAACAATAAAAAGAGTCAAATGTCTGTTAGCATCTCAAGTTGGTGGTGGATTGGAGTTTTGATCATCTCTGATAGGTCAGCATGGTGAGCGAAGTATGATGTTGAAAGACCCAAAACTTCCCAGTGACCCATTCATACTACATCACTGATGACACTTTCCAGCGCCCCAGATGTAGAAGGATATATTTATATATATATATATATAGTTTTTCTTCACAGCAACAGATATTTCTAGATTGAAATGTTGGTGCATATCATTAAATGTGTCCCGGCCTACTGCCTTAAAAACACTAAGTAGTGCCTGCTGAAAAACCAACCTGCACTACGATTAAACTCCCTAGCTGTTTGAAGGACATTTGTTTTGAATTAAAATAAAAAAGAATGTCTAAATATTCTGATTTTTTTTTTTTTTTTTTTTTTTTGTACTTGGGTGTTTTTAATTTTTGAAACTTGGTCGGATTCATTTAATACGTGACTTTTTTTTTTTTTTTTTTTTTTTTTTTTTTTTAATTAAAAAGAAATGAAAATAGTGGAAAAAAATAAGATATTCTAAAGGGGGATGGTAAAATATTTACATTTACTTGTCAATAAAAAAAACCCTTGGTGGTGGCTTACTTTTAACGCCTTCAAACCACTAAAAAAATTTTTTAAAGAAGGATAGGGTTAAAAAATTTTACATTTACTTGTTGAGAAAAGACTTGGGCGGGTGGGGGTAAAATATTGCTTTCATATCACATTAACTGTTCAGGGAAAAACACCTTCAAACAGCTAGGGAGTTCAATTGTAGTGTGGGTTGGTTTTTCAGCGTTTTTTTTAGGGCAGGAGGTGATAATACCCAAAATGTCTTCTTGAGGTCAAAATAGGCACAAAGAAATACTGTATTATTATTTCTGTTGCTTTAAGCTAAATCTTAAAATATTCTTTATTGGAATGTTTGTGTTGTGAAGGAATGAGATAACTTGACATTTATATACAGTTTTACTTGTAGCAAAGGAGCTGTCTAGCTCAGTCGGTAGAACATTCGTCTAGGTTCGCAAGGTTCTGGGTTCAATACCGGTCCTCACCAACTCGGCACATGAGTAGCACAGCTTGAATAATCTGATCTGTGCGATAAAGCATCTGGGAGCTGACAGTAGGTTTGGCGCTCCACCTCAAGAAAACAGTCCCACTGTTCAGCTGATACCAGCAATGGGCCACTTTGCCGACTTTACTTCTTACTTGTAACATTGTATTAGATTTTTTTATTTTTTTTTTTTTTTTTTAAGTTATAAATATTTGATAAATTTGTCTTAATCCAGCAGATGTTTCATAACACAGATTGTGTTATGGAAAAGGCCTATCTGGCTATTTTGTAAATTATTATGGCTTTTATCTGAACAACAGTAAAAACATGCTTGCTCTGTATGTTGTATACCCACATCTCGGGTATATAATGGAGAGACAGACAGACGTAGTAGTAGTAGATGGGGTGAGGGTTCTTACTTGTTAACCGTTGCTTCTACTGCTTCTAACTTGTATTCTTCTAAGGCTGGTTCTTCTTTATTTCTTTGGGTGGACCATATGACCTTTAGGCACCCATTTTTGATCTCTATTCAGAAGGACATGTTTTTCATTTACACCGTCAATATCCGGTTGTTTGTTAGGGGTTAGTTTTATAATTAAAAAAAAAAACTCTAAAAATCATCTGTTAACAAACAACCGGATATTGACGGTGTAAATGAAAAAAATGTCCTTCTGAATAGAGATCGAAAAGGTCATATGGTCCCTTTGGGCTTGTCATTTCTTGTTTAAATTAACTTAACAAAACTTGGTTGTTTTTCTTATAAAGCTTTATTAAACAACCCAGCAGATAGAGAAGCGACATCTCAAATGTCGACAACACATCTGCTCTCAATAAAAATTTAGCCTCATCTAACTAAAAATAATTCTCCCATGCCTCTAATGGCACGCTTTCCAAAGGGTGAAGCAAAAAGGTTATTACCCGTCAATGACTGGCGAGGTAACTTTCCATTGGACCCTGTTATTCTGAATCTAACGGACCCTGATTCAAATATTCTTACTACAGGTACGTACACAATTCATAAGCTGCCTATGAATTATGTAACAAATATTTAGATGGGCGACCAACCTACGGCCTTTTTGTTTGGGGGGTAAGAGCCCCCTCTCAAGGGGGGGGGTCTTGGATATGACACTAAACTGCATCTGGTTGTGAGGCTCCAGTTCTGGAACTCTGGATGTAGAGTTATTGCCATTATTCTCAAGTCCACTCTAACCCGAGTAATAATACCTGTTGGGATCCCATCTATGGTTCAAATAGATTTGTATGCAAAAAGGCTCTTTAAGAGACAGCTACACAAAAATGTAAAAGTACAATGTTTGTAATTCCCTAATCTCTAGGCATAAAAAGACTTTGAAGGGTTGACATGCAATTAAAATCAATCCATCATAAGGACTATTTGCTGGACTAAGCAAACTGTTGTAAATAACAACTAAATGAAATATACAACTATCTGGGATACAAAGCAAGTCTGCAAATTACCAAGCAATAAATAAATAAGTAAAGTAGTCGGGACAGCCTAATGTCGGTATCAGCCGGACAGCTAGGAGTCTATCCCTTTTTCACAAGCGCTAGATCAAGGAGATTGTTTTTTAGCATCTGAGGTGGAGCGCCACACCTACCATCAGCTCCTCACTTTACTGCACAGGTCCATGAGCTACTCATACGCTGAGTTGGCGAGGGCCAGTATCGAACCAAAAACCGTGCGATTCCTAGCCGAGCGCTCTACTGACTGAGCTAACCTGGCCCTTATAATTTTAATCTATGGATTTCTGGTTTTGATAATTTCCAGTTATTTCAACAATTTCAACAATATTGCCTTTGTTTTTTGTTTTTTTTGTTGTGACACAAATACGTGGGAGGTAGATGCATAAAATCAAGCAGCCTGGCACCTTAATGCTAACCAAGGCACGAAGATAAGTGAAGCAGAGAGGAAAGTAGCCTTGACAGCAAAGAGAGCCAGAAAGAGGAAGAGAAAACAGCAGCTCCAGAAAGCACCACAGTTTATGTGCAGTCAGTGCTCCAAAGACTATCACTTAAGGATAGGCCTGCACAGATGCAGATGATTTTATTTATTTTATTTTAATTATTATTTTTATTTTAATTATTTATTTTTATTTTAATTGTTTATTTTTATTTTTATTGTTTATTTTTATTTTTGGACACTGTGCAATCGTCCTTAGTGGACAAAAGGTGCCAATAACTATCATTTCACGTTCAGAATGAGTATTAAATCAAGTTACCAACTTCAACATTTGTGTGAAATTTTGTGATGTATTTGAATTGGTTCAGTCTAATCTTATTTTCTTTTTGTTTGTTCATTGCCAGGTATTTCGAAACATGTGTCTGTCATCTTGGATTGAGGAAGAACAAAACCAGATTGTCTCCTTGGTGAATGCCTGTTCTGAGTTGATTGAAAGATACCAGCAGGACAATCGGATCCGAGAAGATTTAGAAGCAAGGTGAGTAACAAATAGATGATTTGAAAAAAATAGTATAGAGCTAACTTGACTTACTCGAGTCTGTTTACAACAATTTTAAAGAAATTTAAGCTTTATAGCAAGAGTTCAACTAAAATCATAAAAGGCATCACCAACACACAAAGTCCATATTTAGTCCCACCCTATGTCACTAAATTTTGCCTCGCACTATAAAATAAACATTAAAACATGCCAGTTTAGTTCAGTCGGTAGAGTATCTGCCTCGGAAGTACAAAGCTCCAGGTTCGATACTGGCCCTCATCAACTCAGCACATGAATAGCACAGCTTGGATCTGTGTGGTAAACTGGTAGCTGATGGTAGGTCTGACACTCCACCTCAAATGCAAAATAATCTCCCAGGTCTAGCACTAGTGAAAAGGGGATAGACACCCTCACTGTCCTGCTGATACTAACACTAGGCCACTCCACTTACTTTACTACTTACAGTAGATAATTCATTTTATTTTATGTTTTTATACAATACAGTGCCATTTTTTTATTTAAAAAAAACGTAACAAAAAATGGTGTTATGGTGATCTGGAATGGATTAATTGCATTTCAGTTTATTTCAATAAGGAATATTGATTTGATATACAAGGAAATTGAGTTGAGGGAAACTAATTGAACTCGTAAGTCAAGGTACCACTATTTACCTACTGATTCAAAACTTTCACTGTAGATTTTTTTTTCCTCTGATATGTAAATTTGGACAACATTTAATACAAAAAGCTGATTTTAACTGCCACAACACTGAATGTGATAGGCTAGACGGGAGGTTGGAGAGGCACTATCCAATTAATCAGCTGGTCATGTCAAGCCCTAGCGTCTATATGATTGCCCCAACCCTTTTTATCATATATGTGCTAGAAGGTGGTGGCTGAGGGTCTTCATGTCCTGGGTATGACATTAAACTCTATCTGATGGTGAGGTTCTAGTTCTGGAGGTCTGGGGAATGTGGAGTACCCCTTCATCACCATTGCTCCACTCTGACCTGAGTGGTAGTACCTGTTAGGGTTCCATCTATGGGTTAAATAGAAAATTTGTTTACAAAAAAAGTTGAGTTAAAAATTTTCTTCCAAACTATCGATACGAATGTAAAATCGTCCCTCGTGGTGGGGTTCCAGTGGCTTCGCCCCTGGATCTTTACAAGTTAATAGCATTGATTCCAGGGGCCATCCCCCCAGGCAACACCTGCCCCTCGATTTAAAGGGGCAGTGCTGGCTTTTTGCCCAGGCATGGACCCCCTTGAGGGGGAATGCTGAAGGGATCAACGCAATTTTTCACCCGCCACCCATGAGCTTCGGTTTGTGGGTGGTCCCACGTTAATAGACCTTGTACGTAACCCATACAAGTGGGGTACGAGGTAAATACCAACTATCACTACAAATCTTTCAAAACTTTGCCGGTATTAAATGACCCACTGTGGTTGATATGCCACAAAACAAAACAAACTGAATATGATAAACTAATGTTAAAAGAATCCATTTAGTTTTTCTCTCAATTTTTGAGACGAGGCTTGATAATTTTTTATTATTTAGATTATTCAAACTATTGTCCTCGTCTTTATTGTTATCTACATAAGTTGGACAACATGGTGCACCAGATATAAGGGTTGAGTTAATACAGTTCTAAGTGACAATCATCTCTAGGTTGCAGGTTCAATCCTGACCAAAGGCGATAACTTAGAATACTTAACACAACTTAACACTTGTACCCGGTCATGGTTAACGGAATAAGAACAATCTACCCACCTGGATTGAATAAAGGGTTAAGTTCAAAGTTCCATGAAGGCTCCCGATATCAAGATGAATGTTCCGAGTCCGTCAAGAAACACCTGAAGAAGGTCAGAGGGCACATCAACCGAAGCAAAGATAACAATAAAGATGAAGGGAATAGTCCGAATCATCCAAATGATATAAAATCCATTTAGTATTGAATTTTAGGACCATATGACCTTTAGGCACCCCTTTTGCTTAGCTGAATCATAAGTACATTTTTTCATTTACATCAACATCCGGTTGTTTGTTAACAGACGATTTAAAAAAAAAATTTTTTTCTAATTATAAAACTAACTCCTAACAAACAACTGGATGTTGACGGTGTAAATGAAAAAATATGTACTTATGAATCAGCGAGGCAAAAGGGGTGCCTAAAAGTCATACAGTCCGAATTTTAGTTAATTTTGTAGATTACTGGGCCAGAGATGTTAAATTTAATTCTTCATGTACAATGCTAAACATTTTTTTATTCATTACAGGACTCGGCGTACAATGAGTGATTATGATCAACTGCAAACTGCTCAGCTCCGACTCAAAGATGATGTGGAACGACTTGAACGGGAAATTGCACTCAGACAAGAAAAAGAAAAGGATTTATCCAGTAAAAATAGAAGTCTTTGTTCTGCTATAAAATCTGAAAAAGATGAGGTAATTTTGTACAATTATTGTAATCTTTTCAATTCTTTATTTTCCCCCAATGGGCCCACCTGTTGGCCGTGGGTGGCGACCAGTGAGGCTTAAGGATGGAGCCCTGGTGGCTGAGTAGCCCATGACCTGCAACACTCCACTTTGGTCCTTACTTAGGCTAGACAGGCGGTCAGAGAGGCCCCCTTTGATCAATCGGCTAGCCATGTCAAGCTCTAGCACCTATATGATTGTCCCAACCCTATTGCCCTTATGGCAAGCCCCAACCCTTTTTATCACATGGGTGCTAGAAGGTGTTGGCTGATGGTCTTCATGTCCTGGGTATGATGTTAAACTCTATGGTGAGGTTCCAATTCTGGAGAATGTGGAGCACCCCTTCATCACCGTTGCTCCCAGGTCCACTCTGACCTGTTAGGGTTCTATTTACGGGTTAAATAGAAAATTTGTTTACAAAAAAGAAATTTGGTTTTAAAATTTTTCTTTCAAACTATCGCTACGAATCTTTCAAAACTTTGCCGGCATTAAATGACCCACGATGGTTGATATGCCATAAAACAAAACAAACATACTCAGCGCTTTGGAGGACTTACTTTTGGGATTACCTTTGTACATTCATTGAATGTGACCAGATGAAGTTCATATGATGTTATTATATGAACTTTTTTGCCCACTCTCGTACCCAGGGCTGTGGAGTCTTAGTCAGAAACAATTAAGGGGTCACTAGAGTCGGAGTCGGTAAAACTGTACCAACTCTGACTCCAGTTGAATTTACACTTTATGTGGCTCTAGATTAGTCTGTAAAAACTTTACTTGTAAGTAAAAAGTAAAAAAAATGGCTTTGAGATTTATAGGCCATAATCACTTAATTACATAAAGAGGCGTCGGGGGTGCCAAAAATAGGAGACTGGGTCAAAGGGTTTGTGTTCTATGACTTCCCAGCCCTGCTCATATCTATTGCTTTTGAATGGAGGATATTACAACTGATTTCTCATTTTCTATGGTCGGAGAGGTTCCCTCTGATCAATCGGCTGGTCATGTCAAGCTCTAGCACCTATATGATTGTCCCAACCCTATTGCCCTTATGGCAAGCCCCAACCCTTTTTATCACATGGGTGCTAGAAGGTGGTGGCTGAGGGTCTTCATGTCCTGGAAATGACGTTAAATTCTATCTGATGGTGATGTTCCAGGTCTGGGGAATGTGGAGCGCTTCTTCATCACCATTGATCCCTGGTCCACTCTGACCTGGAGTGGTAGTACCTGTTAGGTCCCATCTATGGGTTGACTAGAAAAATGTGTTTTATAAAAAAATTGAGTATCCATTAAGTATCAATGGTTATTTCC
Source organism: Doryteuthis pealeii (assembly GCA_023376005.1). Classification (NCBI taxonomy): domain Eukaryota; kingdom Metazoa; phylum Mollusca; class Cephalopoda; order Myopsida; family Loliginidae; genus Doryteuthis; species Doryteuthis pealeii. Next base: position 111,340,841 of record CM042142.1, on the reverse strand, counting down.
TATAACTCCAACCTAAAAAAAGGGGTGAACCACTCTGAATGAATTTTATCTGTTAATTAATCTATCCATTATTTTCCCATTAAACTAACCCTAACCCCGTCTTCATTTTTCCTAGTAGATCAATAAATAAATAAAATAATTTATCAGTCAGAGTGGTTCTCCTTTTTTAGGTTGGAGTTATAGGAAATAATAATTTATTTCAAAACTTATTAAATGACCCACTGAGGTTGATAAACCAAACCCATTTTTTATGTTTGTTTGTATGTAGAGAACTAATGTCAGTTGCTAATTTTACCTGATCCAATTCTCTTTTCATTTTCTAATTAAAGGTGAAGCGGCTGCAGTCTGTGATTAATCATAGAGAATCTCAGTACAAACATGAATCCAAGAAGAAAGAACGAGAAAGCAATCGGTTGAAAGAAAAACTGAATCAGGTTCTCATGGATAAAACGCAAAAGTTAATTGGTAATTAATCTATTCTCACAACTCTTCATCTAGAACATTCTGGAACTCTGGGAAATGTGGAGTACCCCTTTATTGCCATTACTCCCAGGTCTACCTTAAACCAAAGTGGTAGTACCTGTTAGAGTCTCACCTATAAGTTAAATAGATAAAAAAATGAATATTAAATGTTTTTTTTTAAAATTGAGTTTTAAAAAAATAAAAAAATTGAATACAACGAGAATGAATAAAACAAAATGTATTCAGCATAAAATAACCCAATAAAGGTTGACATGCCGTAAAATCCTACCATGACCACAACAACCTTCATTGGTTTATTTATACAATTATTATCTTAGCAGATGTAAGGGATGTTGGCTTTAGAATTGCTAACATTCTTTACATTTTAAGATTTAGCGCATGATTTAAAAAAAAAATTTTATACCAACTTCTTGCGTAGTAGTAGTAGTAGTAGTATCGTAGTAGTAGTAGTAAAGTCAGCAAAGTGACCTATTGTCAGTAATCAGCAAGGAAGTCTCTCCCTTTTTCACTTACGCTAGAACATGAAGATTGTTGTTGCTGAGGGGGAGTGCCATACCTACCATTAGATCCCAGATACTTTACTGTATAAATCAGATTACCCAAGTATTATGATTGCCACATTATAATCTGTAGGTTATATTATGGCAACATAGATCAGTGAAGGTTGGGTTCCTTGCTGCATTCACTTTTTTGACTATTCAAATTGGCACAAAAGGAATATAAGAACAGGCACAACTGGACGAGATGGGGGGGACGTGATGATCTACTGGGAATTGTGCAAGAAACTGAAATTTCACCATATTAACAAATGGTATATGCACAATCCAGAATCTGTCCTTAAAAATGAAATGCATAACATTCTCTTTGACTTTGAGATACAAACAATCACCCAACCCATACTAGAAGACCAGACTAGAAGACTAGTTTTAATTAACAAGAAAAAAGAAAAAAAGAATCTGTCATCTGGTAGATTTTGATGTGCCAGCAAAATCTTATTATAATGGAGATTGTGGGTTTGTCTGTCTGTAACCGAAACTATATTACTATACAAGTCACAATTCCCTTAGTTATTTACACCACAATCTCCATGATTTTATTTTTTATTTAAACCTCAATTATTAGTAAAATTGTTTTACATCATTAAGACTGTTGACCATATCTACATACTAATAACATGCAATTGTATTTATATATACAACAAAATAGCAGATTACAATGTGAATGGGAAGGCTAATTTACATATTGATCTTTAATATTTGATTTTAATAAATATATGCTTAGTATTATTGATTTCTAATTGTTTGGTTTTATCTTATTGAATATGAGCAAAAATCTTGGGGATAAATCTTCTAAGAAATCCATTAACAAGAAGAAATAACAAATTTTATTCTTTACTTCCTATTTTAACTAAATAGTTAAATTAGGAAAATTTACCAATGAAAGACGGGAGTAAAGGAAAATGATGGAAGAGTTAGTTTCAAAGTTGTTCTATTTTCCGATTATACCCCCTCCGTTTCAAATATTTTTATCTGAATTCTTATTCAGTTTCATTAGCCTTTCTAATTTAACATGATATTTTATTATATTAAAACTTAGATACTTGCACCCGGAGGGTGCATATATTTGCTAGTATGAATAATAAACAAATAAAGAATATAAAAAAGATTTTTTTAAATTAAAATATCAATATAAAAAAATGTTATATAAATTTTTTTTTTATAAAAATGTTATTAAAATTGTTAATGTAAAATGAATATAAAATATCTAAAAAAAAAAAAAATAAAAAATACCTTTTTGTAATAATGCAAATTTTTCTCTGGTACATAAAAATTTTTTTTTTTTTTTTTTTTTTCAAATATAAAAAATGAAAAAATAAAAAGGCCTCAAAGTGAAAGAAGGTGAAAAGCTGAATCTTGCCAGAGGGCTGAAAAGGCTGTGGTTCATTAAAGTGACAATAATACTAATCATAGGGCCCTTGGAATGGTCCCAATAACGTGGAAAAGAGACCCTATGAACTGGAGATTAGAGGAAGAATTGAAACCATCTAGACCACAGCACTACTAAAGTTGGCTAGGATATTTAGAAGAGTCCTGGAGAGACTTGTCACTCACTCCATTAAAAAAAAAAACACGAGTTAGACTAGCTGTGAAAAACTTGCAAGGAGTAAAATAAGTTTAAGCTAAATATAGTCTGTGATTTTTTTTTTTTTTTAAAGGTAGATAATTACTTGAGTATCAGGTTATTTTTAAGTTTTTCAACATTTAATATTTAAATATTTTAAAATGTAGTCTAAAAATTTGTTTGAAGTAGTTATCTAAAAATGGATATACCAGAGAAAATTTGCATTATTATAAAGGTATTAGACATTTCCACCTAACTCTTTTCAAATAAAGTGATTCCTGTATAGAAATATTAATGTGTCAAGAAATATTGTTTCTACATTTACTAATTGTTTTTATTTCATTTATTTAGGTAATGATGTAATAAATATTCTTCCTAAGACAGACAGCAAAAGAGGCACTTGGAAAACGACTTCTAAGTAAGATGGTTTATTTATTATAATTTACATTCTCAATCTTTTTGTATGCATATCAGCAGTAAGACATTGAAACAAAACTGTCATCATCTTTTATTATAATATATAATTATATCACTACTCAAGTCACAATTCCCTTAGTTATTTAAATCACATTCTCCATGATTTTATTTTTACTTAAACCTCAATTATTAATAAAATTGTTTGAAATTATTAACACTGTTGACCACATCTACATAATATTTACCATGTACCACATGTACAGGTTAGGCATACTTTGTGATTGATCAATAAAAATCCTTGAATCTCATTTTCCAAACCCAAAATTTCTTTAACAATACAAGATAACCACTCCCAGAGATGCTGATAGGTATTCGTCCTGCGTCCCTGACGCATAAAAATCTAAAAGGATGCATTAAAATCATATCCATGCATCCTAGTTTTTTCTTTTTTCTTCTCTCACCATTTCCAGCTAACTAAATACATTTCAATAGTTTCTTTTTTTTCTCTTTTAAAGGAGCATATTTTTTTTGTTTCTATTACTATGTATTTTTTGAATAAATGAATAAAAATGAGTAATGGAGATTTTTTTTTTTTTTTTTTTTTTTTTTTTTTTAAGAAATATTTTTCTGGTTTGTTATTTTTGTGTGTTTCTTTTCTTTCTAGACCTGAAGAATTATACAAACTCATGTTGCGGAATTATGAAGAAAAGCAGAAAGAAATGATGCAAGAAAATTTGGAATTGAGGAGTTGCTTGGCCACAATACAGAAACGACTCCATTCTATAGTTGAGGGTTACAATACTCAGTTAACAGTAAGTTTATATTTTAGTTTTATACTAATTACCTGACTAAAGTAAAGTCGTTGGGGTGGCCTAAACTCGGTATCAGCCAATCGGCGAGGGAGTCTATCCCCTTTTCACTAGTGCTAGACGAAGGATATTGTTTTTGCGTCTGAGGTGGAGCACCACACCTACCATCAGCTCCTTACTTTACCACTCAGATCCCTGTGCTATTCATACGCTGAGTTGGCGAGGGCTGGTATCGTGGTTTCTAGCCGAACACTCTACTGACTGAGCTAACCTGACTATATACGGATAATTCCATGTCAAATCATCCAGGCCATGTCACTTTTCTGAAAATTTTGTCATGGTGTGGACTGTTAAAGTTAGACAATCCCCAAAATTTGAGCTTCCAATTCCAAAATTGGCAGAGTTATGTTGATTTTTAGCTCTCCAAATTGGTGGGGGGGAGAAAATGGCAACTCTTTGTTATCTATTTGTGTCTATAAAATGAGTTCTAGGGCTTCCCTACTCCTAAAAATAAAACCATTTTGGCCCAAGGAATCCAAGAGTCTTAAAATTAACCAATTTTAAGTTATTCATGATTTCTGATTATTTTCCTAGCAAGATCAATATCCCGATGTGGCATGCATCAATGACAAAAAAAAAATTCTATTATTATTTTACATATATTGACCATTATTTGTACCAAAAAGATAGTTTAGTTTTTACTCAGAACTGAAGCTACAACATCAGTTAAGATTTTGCACTTTTATGTTTTGAGTGTTTCCATCCAGCCATTGAATAAGGTCTATATGGTGCTAGATAACTGTCAGAATGTAATAGAAATGATCAGGATTATGTTGGTAGTTGGATACATTTGAAATAATATAGAAACAATACATTTCCCTTGTATCAATCATATTCCCTGCAAAATTCTGACAATATACAAAGCTCAATATCGGGTTTTGCACAGAGGTTCTTTGAGACATGTAATTTGATTTAAGGGTTACGCAAGGGTAAAAAGGTTGAGAAACGCTGGTCTATTTATACATGCAAGACAAAATCTGTAACTTAATGATTACTATTTGAATATTGAAACCCAATAACCGATGAAGTAGTGCTTAAAATGATTTTAATTTTCAAAATTATTTTTTTCTAGTTCAAGTCTCCTGGAAGTCCTGATAGCTCATGTGATGAATCGAGCAGCTTTGAAGATGACGACTTTGATGATATCAGTGACAAATTTCAGCAAGTTAGCTGCAACGGAGAAGTTTCTGGTAGGTTTAAATAAACATTTTAAAAATGTATACCAAGATTAAACACAATAAACAATTAGAAAAGAATAATTTTGATTCTTTCCGACTATTGTCCTCATCTTTATTGTGGTAGTTATTAACACAACATTTCAGCTGCTGTATTTCCGGCCTTCATCAGATATTTCCATTTATTATAGAACACATATATTGTTATATGCCCTTCTAGTATTATATAAATCTGAAAGCAATGTTCTAGAGATATGAAATTATTTATATAAAAATGAACACTGGAAATTATTTTGCTGTACTTTTTTAGATATGCTATCAATTGCATATATACTCTATTATATTATTATATATACTCGATTATATTATATTATTATATATACTCGATTATATTATATTATTATATATACTCGATATATATATATTATTATATATACTTATATATACTCGATTATATTATATTATTATATATATCTATATATACTTATATACTTATTATATATACTTTATTATATATACTCGCTCTATTATATATACTCGATTATATTATATTATTATATATACTCGATTATATTATATTATTATATATACTTTATATATACTCGTTATATATACTCTACTATTATATACTCGTTATATATAATTATATTATATTATATATATATACTCATTATATTATATTATATATACTGTTATATTGATTATATATACTATTATATTATATATACTCAATTATATATATTTATATAAAATATATATACATTAGGCCCATATCATATTTCATATCATATTGTCAGATATTGATCCATATATATCATATCAATTATATCATATCGGTTATATATATACTCAATTATATCATATCATATTGGTTATATCCATATTGATATATACTCAATTATATCATATCATATATATATACTCTATCATATCATAATATATACATCTATACTCAATTATATTATATCATATATTATATATATATAATTATATTATATAATACTCAATATATTATATATATTATATATATATATATATTATATCATATTATTATATTATATTCTATATAATTTATATTTATATTATCAAAATATCTGAAAATTTCTTTCCATAATTATTGTAAAAATTCTTTATACAAAAATTGAAGATGGGAAAGTATTTTTCTGCAACTTTTTTTTTCCTTTTTCAGATATTGATTATCTCCTTTTGAGATGAGCAAAGAAGAAATAATGAAGAATTTTAATAAAGCCTGTCACCTCTTGGTACAACTCCTCAAAAGAAAATTAAAGAAAGGTAAATTGGTTTTCACATTTCATATTTCATTTTTTATTATATTTTATTTATTTATTAAAAAAAAATTTTTTTTTGAAGGCTATTGCAATGCAAAAGTAATTGTTCATGGTCTTGTTAATTTCGAAGTATCTTCATCTTCAGAGATGTTTTCAATATAAACGGGTGTTGTGTGTTCATATTTCTGGACGTTATAAACACGGCAACATATGGCATGTTTGAGTGCCACACGGAAGAGATGTGACTTCAGTTGTTCTAATCAGTTTCATTCTGTTTTTGTCTTATTTTAAAAAAATTTTTTTTCATTACGAATAATCCATTTGGTCTTAAATTCTAATCTATTGTTAAATTGAGTTTAAAAAAAAAAAAATTTTACCATCTTGAGTGACCACCATTTTCTTTTGTTATTTTTTAGATATTAGTTTGTGTTTTTACTTAAAAACTAAAATCAAATTATACAAAATAGAATCACAAAGAGCTCAATCTTTTTTGGTCTATAATTGTGGAGGTGCCCATGGGTGTAATGGTTATGGTAATAGGAAATGGACATGAGTTCAAATCCTGGACAAGGCTGGCTGCATTTCACATAATGCTAATACACTTGGGGAAAAGTATGCATCCCTCCAGCTATGGGCAAATAGTAGGGCTGACTGGGCTTTTTAACCTTGCTATGGCAAACAGTTAGGAAAAGGAAAACTCTGAATTCAAACTGTTAAATTCCACTTAAAAACAAAATTGACTTTGTGGCACATCCTGCTCATGTGGAGGGGTTGTAAATACATATCTTATTATAATAGAGATTGTGTGTTTCTCTGTCTGTAACCGAAACTATGTAACTACCTGAGTTACAATTCTCTTAGTTATTTGTCGCATTCTCCATGATTTTATTTTTTATTTAAACCTCAATTATTAATAAAATTGTTTTACATTATTAATACTATTGGCCTTATCTACATGCTAATAACATGCAATTGTATTTATATATACAACAAAATAGCAGTTTACAGTGAACAAGAAGGCTAATTTGCATATTGATATTAAAAACTTGATTTTAATAAATATGTGCTTAGTATTATTGATTTCTAATTGTTTGGTTTTATCTTAATGAATAAGAGCAAAAATCTTGGATAAATCTTTAAAAAATCAAAGAAGTAACAACTGTAATTTTATTCTTTACTTCCTATTTTTAACTAAATAGTTAAATTAGGAAAATTTAGCAATGAAAGATGGGAGTGATGGAAAATGATGGAAGAGTAAGCTTCAGTTATTCTATTTTATCTGTTTCAAATCTTTTTATCTCCATTCTTATTTAGTTTCATTAGCCTTTCTAATTTGATATAATATTTTATTACATTAAAACTTAAATACTTGCACCTGGAGGATGCATATATTTGCTAGTACATATAAGTAAATCGTCTGGGTGGCCTAAAGTCTGTATCAGCAAATCAGCCTATCCACTTTTCACAAGCGCTATACCAAGGAGATTGTTTTTTTTAGCATCTGAGATGGAGCGCCACCAGCTCCTTACTTTACCACACAGATCCCTGTACTACTTATACCCTGAGTTGGCATGGGCCGGTATCAAACTAGGAACCTTGTGGTTTCTAGCCAAATGCTCTACCGACTGAGCTAGCCCGGCCCTGTTAATATAATCTTATTATAATGGAGATTGTGTGTTTGTCTGTCTGTAACCGAAACTATATCCCTACTCAAGTCACAATTCCCTTTGTTATTTACATCACATTCTCCATGATTTTATTTATATTTAAACTTCAATTATTAATAAAATTGTTTTACATTACTTACACTGTTGACCATATCTACATGATATTTACCGCGTACCCCACTTGTACGGGTCAAGCACAAACTATTTCGAAGCTCCAGGTGAAAAATGCGTCGATCCGTCGGCATTCCCCTCAAGGGAGGCGCCTCAGGCACTGGCAATAAACCCAGCCCTGCCCCTTTAAATCATGGGGCAGGTGTTGCCTGGGGATGGCCCCCTGGGATCGACGCTATTAACTCGTAACAATCCAGGGCCGAAGCCACTGGACCCCCGGTGTTGACCAGGTCTACATACTAATAACATTCAATTGTATTTATATATACAACAAAATAGAGGTTTACAGTGTGAATGGGAAGGCTAATTTGCATATTGATCTTAAAAAATTGATTTTAATAAATATATGCTTAGTATTATTGATTTCTAATTATTTGGTTTTATTTTATTGAATATGAGCAAAGATCTCTTCAATAAATCTTAAAAGAAATCCCTCAACAAGAAGAAATAACTGTAATATTATTCTTTACTTCCTATTTTAACTAAACAGTTTAATTAGGAAAATTTACCAATGAAAGATGGGAGTAACGGAAAATGATGGAAAAGTTAGTTTCAAAGTTGTTCTATTTTTCAATCATACCCCCTCTATTCAAAATCTTTTATCTACATTCTTATTCAGTTTCATTAGCCTTTCTAATTTAATATGATATTTTATTATAAAATTTAACTAAAATACTTGCACCCGGAGGGTGCATATATTTGCTAGTACATATAATATTGAGATTTTCTCTTTGCCTTTTGATGTTGACTGTGAAGAAGTACCATCACAACTGCAGATAAAACTCATTGATCTTCAGTGTTCTGAAGATTTCAAGTCAATTTCTTGCTTATCATAATCTAGATTTTTTTAAATATTAGAAGCATGTGTTTCCATCTGGATGATTCCCCAACTTTATCACTCACACCCGGCAAGTAGTGAGCATGTTTGACATTACACACCAATGTGAACAGTTGTTCTACAAAATGAAGCATTCCAAGAGTATGCTGAATTTGCAACTGTTAAATCATCACTTTTATTTTCTTCTGTTAATCTCTTCATTTCACCCTGATATTACATCTTTGGACCAAGTCACCAATAAAAACTATTTTAATATAAAAACGTGTTTCATTTAAAGTTTTATAATTTAAAAAAATTTAAAAAATAGCAATATTAGTTTATCTTTAGTACAAAATTAATTTTTTCACGTATGCTAACAACATGAAATAACTCATTTTTTTTTTTTTTATTAAAATCAAAAACTATTATAGAATAAAAACGTCTCTGGTTTGTATGAAATCTAACGTCAATAAATCGTCAGTTGATTTTGTTTACTGACAACCAGAAGTTTGCAGTGAAAAGCAAAAGCTGTTTTTTTTTTTTTTTTTAAAACAGCCCTCAGATGGGGTGCCTATTGGTGACTTGGTCCACTTTTTGAGATTGCAAACAAATGTCTCATTAATAAATTGTGATTGTTACCTTGTGAATTAAGCCAGTTTTTGTTGTGCTTTTAAGATTGTGTCCTTGGACCCTCAGAGTGGTAGTAGCTGTTAAGGTCCCATCTATGGGTTAAATAGATAAAAAATGTGTTTTAAAAAAAAATGAATATCCAACAAAATGAATAAAACAAAATGACGTCGGCATACGTGACTTTCGGAAACATTTTTTCACACTCAGAATTGCGAAGACATGGAATAAACTGCCCGCGTCTGTTGTAGGCTGCCGAAGCACTGAGTCTTTCAAAGCCTCCATGCTTCCTGTGGTCCGCCGACACTATACCTGATGCCACTCTCCACATACATATGCACACACGCACATGCATATTACTACTGTAAACTGTTCATGTTCCTGACACTACATTATTCTGTGTACTTGACATGAGACTTTGATGAGTTGTGGTGCACCTGAGCACTGTACACAATAAATTTCATCATTTATATTTTATAAAATAACCCAAGGGTTGGCATACCCGTAAAATCCAACTAACCAACTTGGCCCTTCCGAGTTAAACTTTGTGACCCACAAGCTGAAAAGGTTGGGGATCCCCTGCTCGAGACAATTTTTGTCTTTCTCTAAGCAACCAACTTGTTTCTTTATTAATTTCTTGTAATAATAATAATGAAATGAAATTTATTGTGTACAGTGCTCAGGTGCACCACAATTCATCAAAGTCTCATGTATAGTACATTGAATAATGTACTAATATCAGGAACATGAATAGCATACAGTAATATGTATGTGTGCATGTGCATGCATATGTGTATGGAGGTGGGTATCAGGTATAGTGTTGGTGAGTTACAGGAAGCATGGAGGCTTTGAAAGATGCAGTGTTTCGGCAGCCTACAACGGATGCAGATAGTTTATTCCATACCTCAGCCACTCTGAGTATGAACTTTATTAATTTCTTGTAATAATTGTCTACAGCTGATTTTAAGAGCACATTACAATCTCTCAAACAAAAATCCATTTGGGAGAAAGAAAAAAAATTCTGTGATTATTATAAACTTAATTAATTTATTAATAAACTGAATGCTATAAGAATTCCTCTTGTATTACAAATACAAAGTTTCCAATGTGTTGTCCTATCATTAGTCGATTTGCTAAGTGGGTCAGTTTTATTTTTAATTAATCTTGGCTGCAAGTCATTTATTTAATATAATCTGCAGACAATTGTTTTTCACATCCAACTTGTGTGTTGTCCTTTTAATAACTCATTGCTTTCATTTATTTTAATATGCATCGATGAATGTACACACCATGAAATTTCTTTTGCAGGAAAATAATAAGTCTGTATGGTGTCTGTGCCTGTGTGTCTGGAGTGCATGCGGACGTGTCTAATCTGTATTTGCATGTGTAATCTGTTTGTGGATGTGTGTGCATGTGTGTGTGCGCGTAATCTGTTTGTGGGTGTGTGTTGTTGTGGGTGTGTGTGTGCTGCGTAATGTGGATGTGTGTGTGTGCATGCATAATGGATGTGTGTGTGTGTGCGTGCGTAATCTGTTTGTGGATGTGTGCGTGTGTGTGCGTGCGTGCGTAATCTGTTTGTGGATGTGTGCGTGTGTGTGCGTGCGTGCGTAATCTGTTTGTGGATGTGTGCGTGTGTGTGTGTGCGTAATCTGTTTGTGGATGTGTGTGTGCGTGCGTAATTGTGGATGTGTGCGTGTGTGTGCGTGCGTAATCTGTGTGGATGTGTGCGTGTGTGTGCGTGCGTAATCTGCTTGTGGATGTGTGTGTGTGGTGTGTGTGCGTTGTGGATGTGTGCGTGTGTGTGCGTAATCTGTTTGTGGATGTGTGCGTATGTGTGCGTGTGTGTGTGTGCGTGCGTAATCTGTTTGTGGATGTGTGCGTGTGTGTGCGTGTGCACGTAATCTGTTTGTGGATGTGTGTGCGTGTGCACGTAATCTGTTTGTGGATGTGTGTGCGTGTGCACGTAATCTGTTTGTGGATGTGTGTGCGTGTGCACGTAATCTGTTTGTGGATGTGTCTCTATAGTGCATGCGGATGTGTCTGTAGTGTGTTTGTAATCTATTTCTGTGTGTGTGTGTGTGTGTGTAATCTGTGTTGGTTAGGAATTATTTCTGTTCTTATAAAGTTTTATAGATGCATTAATATTAGTTTTCTCACTTTTTGAAATAAAAATTCATCAGCAATAATTTATCAAATAACTTTTTCTTTTTTTTTCTCCAGAATCTGACAAGCTTTCCATGACTCTGCCTTCTCCTTCTATCAGCATTAATAATTCCAATGCTGAATTAGAAGAGCAAGTGTCTGAACTGAGGAAAGAAGTGGAAGAGTACAAGCAAATTATTGAACTCCAGGATCAAGTGTTAAGAGTAAGTAAAATCAAAATCAAAATTGTTTATTTTCACCCATTATGTAATGGTTGAAAGAGATCAAAAGCAGTTTTAAAATGTTTTAAAATAATCGAATGTCTTAAAATAAATAAAATTTAATGTTTAAAGCTCAACAACTTTGGAGAGTAAACTCCGAAAAACAAATCAGGAGCTGGAGTCCCTAAAGGGGTGTGATGCTGAAATCCAGTGCTACCCATCAACATCTGTGACACTACCGCTGCCAAACTGCATTGGTACCTTACCTTACCTTTTGGATCACAGCAGCGGTGTGGAGAGGGGGGATTTGCTTCCTGGGCAACAGCTCATCCTCCATATGAACCCGCCCAGTCTACGTAGTTAAAAAAAAACATTTTTAAATAAAAAAAATTTAAGTTTTTATTTTTAAAAATTTTTGACACTACTCCATCATCTCTCATAGACTGAAGGATGCCAACAACAAAAGCTTAACAAGATTTTGACTTTTGTTTACTTGGATTCCAAGTGGTGAAATCTTGTTTGTCCACAGCAATGATTACACTGGTCTGTGATGTTTTCAAGGTGGAATATATAATAAACTGATTTTAAGGCAATTTTTGGACCATATGACCTTTAGGCACCCCTTTTGCGATCTTGTTTCATAAGGACTTTTTTTTCATTTACACCGTCAACATCCGGTTGTTTGTTAGGGTTAGTTTTATAATTTAAAAAAAAAAACTCTAAGAATCATCTGTTAATAAACAACCGGATGTTGACGGTGTAAATGAAAAAAATGTCCTTATGAAATGAGATCGCAAAAGGGGTCCCTAAAGGTCATATGGTCCCAATTTTTTACACTGAATCTTTTTTTTTTCTACTCAGATCAAATTTTTAAGATACAAGCTCTAAGGATTATCATTGTTACTTGAAACTATACAACTGCAAATTATTTGTATCATATATGAATACTTGATATCATGTAAAAAAAAAAAAAAAAAAAAACTCTTAAGAAACTACACAAAAAAAGTAAATGTCAGCATCCATTGAATGTGATTCCCTAACCTCTAGATGTAAAATAATCCTAGAGGGGTTGAAATGCCATTAAAATAACTTCATTTAGTGCATGTAAAAAAAAGAAAAAAAACATCTTTGAAGAATTTCTTTTCACAATGCTTTTATGAATATCATCTTTTCACAATGCTTTTATCAATTACTAACTCCTATTCAAAGCAGTTAAATTTTTTTTTTAAATACAACACAATTGTTTAATCTTTAATCACAAAGCCAGAATTACAGATAAGCAAAATAAATTATAGCTTAAGGCTTCACATTTTAAAATACTAGACTCCATATTAGATGTTGTCTTTTGAAATATTATCCAGCTTAGTGATGAATAAAGCATATATTTTACACAACAAATATTTCTTTTTAATATAATCTCCCCATTTCAATCTAATGGTGAAGTAGCCCTTCATCGTCATTACTCCCAGGTCCACTCTGACCTGGAGTGATAGTACCTGTTATGTTCTATCTATGGATTAAATAGATCAAAAAATGAGTTTTTAAAAAATGTGTTAAAGATTCTTTTTATTTTTTTATTTTTTATTTATTTTTTTATTTTTTTTTTTTTTTTTTTAAGGAAAATTCTGAAATTTTCAAGTATGAATAGAACAAAACATCTTCAGCATAAAATAACCCAACAAGGGTTGACATGCCGTAAAATCCACCAAAACAAAATAAACCCATTTGTCAATGCACTTAATTCAGTGGTGGGTATTAATAATAGATTGAACATTTTATACAGTGAAAATTTCTGAATAGAATTCAGTTGAAAATCAGGCTATGGATTTATTACTCCACTCTCTTATTAACATTCTGTTGAGAATTTTCTAAGTCCAGAGCCCCATTCCTATAAGGATCTATCAAAAATGCTAAAAATGGCCTTTTCATTTAAAGTTACCTGTTATTTCCCTTAAAATAAAGACTACTAAATATGTTTAATATTACATTTAAACAAAGTATCATTTGGGGCAGATTAGGAAAACTAATGTGACTTCTGGCCGGGCGGAATGAGGTGGTATAGGATGTTAATTAAACCTGGAAATTACAGAAAAAAATTTATTTATTTATTTATTTTTTTACAATTAATGTTAAATTTGAATAGTTGTCATTTCTTCACTAAAGTAAAAAAATTAAAAAATGATTTATTGGTTCTTGGTAAGTAGTTTATTTTTTATCAATTGATATTTGATCCTATTTGCATTCATCTCTTGCTCTTTGCAAATTTTAGCTGTAAACAAATTTCTGAATGACAAGAGTTGCCTCGTCAATCTACTTCTGAATTTTTATTTCCAAAGAAAATTGAGAAAATTAATTATGTGTACATGTATGGTGGACTCTCCTATCGTGAACGATAGATGAGGGTCAGCAGTGAGTGATTTGTTTCCTCCCATATTTTATTTATATATATATATATATATATATATATATATATATATATATATATATATATAATGTCATTCCGTTGTAGTGTAATGGTGAAGCTAGCCTCACAAGTCCATTATTAACGAGTTCAGTCCTTGCTGGATGTCCCATAAAAATCCCCACGTAAGACCTTGCTTCAATTTGGCTTGGTGGGAGGTTAGGAAAATAATTTTTTTTTTCTTCTACAAATAGGATCCAAGCACTGCAACACTGGAAGAATTATGGACTGAAAAGGGGACTGTTAAAAAGTAAACTTTATTTGGTCACGTTCCATGAGAGTATATTAGTCAACCTATGAAATTTTCAACCAACCCTCATAAATATATATTTTTTTTAAAGTTATTTTCCTAACCTCTCACCAAACCGGATTGAGACAAGGTCTTTTGTGGTGATTTTTATGGGACGCCCAGTGAGGACCGAACTCTTCTATAATGGACTTGTGAGGCTAGCTTGCTAACCATTACACCACAACAGAACTCTGTGTGTGTGTGTGTGTGTAAGATTAGTGCTCTTTGCCTTACATTCAAATATCTGTCCAATTTTCCTAATAAATGTAAAAAAATGGAACCATTACTCTCATGACTATTTGTTACAAGTGGGGTCCAAGCACTGCAACACTGATGGAAAAAAATATGGACCATTAGGGGGACTGTTGAAAAATAAACCTCATTTGGTCACATCCAATGAGAGTATCCTTGTTAGTCTACAAAAACTTTTCAGCCAGTTCTCGTATATATTGAAATATAATTCTTAAACATTAAAGAAAATTACAATACAAAGCATTGATTAGGTTTTTTTTTTGCTTCAGATTATCTTGCTTTTTTTCTTTTCTGGTTTTCTAAACTTGAATGCTTGTCACAAAATTCCTGCTTTCTTTGCTCTTCCTGAAAATGACAGAATGCCGTAGAAAGCATGCCAGAATCTCAACCCAACAATTCTCTCCTGCATGAGTCCCAACTAATTTTTGAGTATGAAGAACTTGAAGTCAAGAAGCGGATGTTCCTAGAAGAGAAAGAGAATTTTGACAAAGAGCGATTGCTCTTCACAAATGCTGCTATCAGACTTGCAGAGGAGGTATGTCGAGGGTTCATTTCTCATCGCCTGCTTATTCAAAAACCACCCACACTCACTTTTTTTTTTTTTCACCAGCATGTGGGATATTTTTTGCTCACTTTTCATTACTTGCTTTTTCTTTTACGTTTCTATCTCTCTCTGTCTTTTATCGCTCTCACTATCTCTATCACTGTCTCTCTATCTCTATCACTGTCTCTCTATCTCTCTATCCCACTGTCTCTATCTCTCTCTATCTCTATCTATCTCTCTCTCTATCACTCTCTCTTCTCTCTCTCTATCACTCTATCTATCTCTCTCTCTATCTATCTATCTCTCTCTCTCACTGTCTCTCTCTATCTATCTCTCTCTCTCTCTGTCTCTCTCTATCTATCTCTCTCTCTCTCTCTCTCTCTCTCTCTCTCACTGTCTCTCTATCTATCTATCTCTCTCACTGTCTCTCAAGAGTTTGCACAGTTTTTACTTTCTGGCCTGCAATTTTCAGCATTTTTTTTTTTTTTTTTTTTTTTTACTAAATCAGTTAGTTGATACTTTGAATTTACCATATATACTTGTAGTTAGGCCGCACCCCTAATTTGTGGTTGTCAAAGTGGGCATTTTTCGGGTTGACCCACAGATAGCTCGCATTATAATATGGCTACTTATACAACCTATTCTAACATAAAACTTATCAAATATTCACCTTTTTATTTCAAGACTGCTTACAAATATTAGATCTGGAACATAATGCAAACATAGAAATAAGGGTTGTATTTCTTAGTACTGACTCAATGATAAAAAATCAGTTATCTATTCAAATTACAAACACAGTGATGCTGATAGCTTTTTCAATTTAGTGCATCCAGGAATGCATGGATTTGATTTGAATGACTCCCCAGGAAATTTAATGGGTCCCAATTAAATTTTCTTAATAAATTGCAGAGCTTTTTTTTTTTTTAATCTATGAACAACTAAAGCCATCCAACCACTACCTTGTACCCCATACAGTGTAATTTGTTTCCAAGAAAATATTGAAATGTATTTACAGTTAGCTGGAAATGGCGGAGGAAGAGAAAAAAAACATTGGGACGCATGGATACAATTTTTGTGCGTCAGGGCCGCAGGACACATACCTATCAGCATCTCTACAAACAGTATATAAAAACTTAAGTGCTATTTTACATTTGTCGAATGGATAGGTCGCACCATTGATTTTGGGCAGAATTTTTGGTTTAAAAAAAAGTGCGACCTATCTGCGAGTATATAAGGTAGTTATTTCTATTGAGTCTTTTGATATTTCATGTTTGGTTGATCTTGTCGGTTACAGAATATAAGTTTGCCAGATTATCATGTGTATCCAAATTTGTAATTAAATTCTGCATAAGCACACACAATGGTGTCAGGCAATATTTACGAAAAAATATTTATTAATAAAGTAAAGTCGTCGGGGTGGCCTTAAGTCACACCAGCCAATCAGCGAGGGAGTCTATCCCCTTTTAACTAGTGCTAGACCAAGGAAATTATTTTTGCATCCCAGGTGGAGTGCCACCCCTACCATCAGCTCCTTACTTTACCGCACAGATTCCTGTACTACTCATACGCTGAGTTGGCGAGGACCGGTATCGAACTAGGAACCTTGTGGTTTCTAGCTGAACGCTCTACCAACTGAGCTAACCCGGCCCTTAATTAAAGTCAGTATCTCCATACTTCTCTTGCTCTGTCAGCAGGGCTTGTATATGCTGACTGCATTCCCCTCCAGAGGGGTAAGACCACGACACTAAACTCCATCTGTTGAAGCTGCAGTTCTTGACATCTGGGGAGTTTGGAGTACCCCTTCACTGGCATTAGAAAAATGTAAAATGAATGCAATTCTCTAACCTCTAGGCATAAAATAACTCCATGCCATTAAAATTAATCAATCCCAACTTCTCAGATTAAAATTTTTTTATCCCTCATAATTGAGCTTATAAAGTACAGAAGACGTGGTGAGCAGTTTAAACGTTGATAGGCGAATTGTAAATGGCCGCTTCCCAGCTTTTATTTATACTTTATATCACAAGGGCAGATCACTCTCTTTAGACTAAATACGGGGGCCGATCACTCTACTTATACAGAGCTATAAAATAAAATGCCATTTAAATCAGTCAGTCAACCAAACAACCATCTATAAAACTATAAAATATAAGAAATTTGGTTGCAATAATCTTTGTAGCTGTAAACTTAAATGTTCTGGATCACACTGTTAAGGTTCTCTAAATGATGAACTAATAAATGGTAGAAAGATTTAATGGGATTGCTGTACAGTAATAATAAAGGATAGTTTTGATTGACTGAAACAATGTCAATAAATATTTGTGGTTATTTCCTATAACTCTAACATGTACAAAGGGGAACTACTCTTGACTGATAAATTACTTATTTTCCCATTAAATTAACCCTAACTCTAAACCCGTCTTCTTTTTTTCCTGGTAGATCAATCAATAAATAAATAAATAATTTATCAGTCAAGAGTGGTTCCCCTTTGTTTATATTGAAGTTATAGGAAAGAACCCATTTTGTTTTATTATTTAACTGATTTAATTTCTAAATGTTTCAGAAACGAACGTTTCACGATGAAAAATTTCACCAGCTCAAACAGCAAATCCTGGATTTGACACCACAAAGAGGAAGAAACAGAAAAAAACATTCTTCTTCTACTTCTTCTTACAGCAAAGAACGTGAGTAAAATAAATTCTTTTTTGCCATTTTGGAAATTAATCTTAACTAATTCTTACCATTGTCTAAGATTTGATGCACTCGTAAAGCTATTAAAAAAAATTTTTAAAATTGAGGTAACTATGATGTGTTTGTTTACCTTTTGATTTATTCTTAACATTTTGATAAAACTAATTCTCATTGGGTGCCCTATATGTCTGACCTTGTACCAAACTAAACCAGATTTTATGTATAACAACTATCCTTATGTACATACATATTTTCATGTGTCCCATCATGGTGTAATGGTTAGCAAGCTAGTGTTGCAGATCCATTACTGTTATATACCCATGTTGCGGGTATATAAACGACGAGTTCTTTTGTGTCAAAGAGAGAGGAAGACGGATAGATATTTAGACAGATGCTTGTTACTTCTACTTCTTTGGCCATTTGTGATCTCTAGTCGTCTTTATATTCTTTCGCGCCATGTTGGATCCTATCTTGTCTAGTCTTCGGTGTGATGTCTGCGTCTGGTTCTTCTTTCTATTTCTTATTGGTTTATTTCTACTAAGGCATGCTTAAATAACTAACAATGCCTGTTGTTGTTTTAAAACTGTTATTTACTTTTTCTAACTAACTAACTAACTAATCATGCGCGAACATGAATATCTGGAGCTGTTAACTTGTTGCTATGTTCTGTCCATTCTGTTGTATGACTGGTTATGTCTTCCTTCAAATTCTCTGCGTGTGTATGTTTAAGTCTGTCTGTGTGTGTGTGTATGTGTAACGGTGTATGTCTATCCAACAATGTTTAGTATCATTCCAGATTTGGCCTATCCTTTCTTTCCCCTTCCTTTTTTTTTTTTTTGTAAGGCAGGTCACCTAGCTGTATGTGGTTTGTTTATTTGCATGTGTGTGTGTATGTGATCTTCACTCAGCTGTTGGTGTGATCTTTTATTGCTTGTGGTGTATATATTTGTTGTGTGTGTGTGTTTGGTATATGTGTGTGTTATGTGTGTGTCTGCTGTGCCCATGTGTGTGTTAGCTTGGGGTCTGCTGTGCTAAACAAAATGATCGATGGATATATATATATATATATATATATATATATATATATATATATATATATATGTCTGTGTGTGTGTTTATCCAACAATGTCTTAGTATCATTCCAGGTTTGGCCTACTACCCCCCCCCTTTTTCTTTTCTTTTACTTTTAGCATGAATGAGTATAGGTGTTCAAAATAGACTAATATTTAAGAAATACAGATGACTTACCAGTTGTGTGTGAATTGATATTGTAAATGATACTGTACTCAGGAGATATTATATTAATTGTTATATTGCCGGTTAAGGCAGTGTATCCCTCTGGGGTTGAGCACTTTGGAAGGGGATTTCGCTGATGACCGCTAACTAAAGCATAAACGCAACGCTCTCCTATAAAAGGGATGGAGCACTCTATGGCGGCCTTTACATACATACAGATGTGTGTATTAAAACAGTTAAAAATCCCCTTTGCATTCTGTGGGTGACAATAGCCGAGAAGTTTAGCTGTCCGACTGCTGCTGAATCGATCGGAGTTCTATCATGGCTGTAGGTAGCTCACAAAATGTCTAGCCACACTGAAGAGACTTGATAAGTCGAAACACTTGTCTGTGGATGATTATATATAATATATATATAATGGTGGGTAATGAAGTATTTACTAAATTTTTCTTTGTTTTTTTTTTTTCTCCCTCCAGATGGCAGTCGACTTCTTCCAATGACTCCTAAACATTGTGCAGACCAAAAACCAAACAAATCAGAAATATACAAAACAATTGATTTATGCCAGAATCATTTTCAAAATAGGTAAGAAAGGTTTTTTTTTGGAAAAAAGAAAAGAAAAAAAACGGGATTGTATTAAGTTGATGCAAAATTGCCCATGTTAGGTAAATTTTTAGAAAAGTATAAAAGTAGCTAAATATATATTAGATTTTTTTTTTTTTAAATTAAAATGTTCTCAAACAATGGGAATTCAATATTATAAAGAGAAATCAGAAGCGAGTAAAGTTTTTAATTTCATGAATTATCAATGTTTTTTGTAATATTTATGACTTATTTTAAATGATCATTTTAGCTCCTCTTGACATAAATTAACATTGAAGCATTTAAATCTTATTCTATCATGAAGGTCATTATTCTGTTGAGTGTTTTTGTTTAAGAAAATATTTAAAATCTTTTCCCAATATTCATCATCACCTCAAACTGTAGTTTCAGTATATATTGTATATCTTATCTTATCTTATTATAATGGAGATTGTGTGTTTTTCTGTCTGTAACCGAAACTATATTCCTACTCAAGTCACAATTCTCTTAGTTATTGACATCACATTCTCCATGATTTTATTTTTATCTAAACCTCAATTATTAATAAAATTGTCTTACATTATTAATACTGTTAACTATGTCTACATACTGACAACATGCAATTGTATTTATATATACAACAAAATAGCGGTTTACAGTGTGAACGGGAAGGCTAATTTGCATATTAATATTAAAAAATCGAATTTAATAAATATGTGCTTAGTATTATTGATTTCTGTTTGGTTTTATCTTAATGAATATAAGCAAAAATCTCTTCAATGAATCTTAAATGAAATCCATTAACAAGATAAAATAACTGTCATTTTATTCTTTACTTCCTCTTATAACTAAATACTTAAATTAGAAAAAATAACAATGAAAGACGAGAGTGATGGAAGAATAAGTTTTAGTTGTTCCATTTTTTATTATACTCCCTCTGTTTCAAATCTTTTATTATACTCCCTCTGTTTCAAATCCTTTTATCTGTATTCTTATTTAGTTTCATTAGCCTTTCTAATTTAATACAATATTTTATTACATTAAAACTTAAATACTTGCACCCGGAGGGTGCATATATTTGCTAGTATTAATAATGGAGATTTGGTCTCTATTTGTCTGTAACAAAAACTGTCACAATTACCAAAGTTGTCAATACATAGAATAAAGAACAATTATTAAGATGAATAAAAGCTATTGTTTATAATTCAACGTCTGAATCCTTTACATTATAATAAATAAACTATATATTATTTAAATAAATAATCTATACAAACTATGAAATTAAATAAATAAAAATTGTATTACTTTAAATGGAAAAAATTATTTGCGAAATTTGTGATCAATTTTAAAAATTATTTTTTTTTACTCTCACCCCTTTTTTCAGCAACAAGTTAATTAAAAGTTTACAAATAAATATTTACAATTTTGTGTAAAATAGATGTATGCAACATTTTATTTGAGGACAGAACTAAATTTCATTTCAAATTGTCTAATTTTTTTTTACTCCTTTAATAATTTTATAAACCCAACAATAACTTGCAAAAATTAATTATAACGCCAGGAGGGCATTTTTATTTTGCATATTTATGAAATAATTTTTGGTTATTTCCTATAAGTCCAAATAAACAAAGGGGAACCACTCTTGACTGATAAATTATTTATTTATTGATCTACAAGAAAAAAAAACCTGTTATTAGGCTACAGTCCCAGGTGTCAAAAAGGGCTTAGTTTTCGAGTTACGATGCTCTACAATTAGCGGTAATAATTTTAGCGTAATTATTAATTAAAAATCAAAAAAGGCTAATAAAAAGTTTTTGCAATCGGTGGCATATCTTGATATTATGCGAAAAGTAAAATTTAAACGGACTACTTTGTAAAAAAATACGAATGAAAATGGAGTAGCTCCGAAAACGGAATAAGCGAATGAGAATCGTGTGTTCGGAATACGAATAAGTAAAAAATGGCCACCTCCAGCGAAGAAGAAGCAACAGTTATTAGCGACAAAAAATGTTTTATGTGCATTTTACCTTCCAAAAAGCATAAAATTTTCTAAGAAAACGTGGACTCATCATGTGACAACAAGTCACGTAAATAAAATAAGTAATAAGCGAATTTGCTTTTTAGAAAAAAAAAATATAGTATTTCGCATCATGTGACAACAAGTCACGTAAATAAAATGAGTAATAAGCGAATTTGCTTTTTAGAAAAAATAAAAAAATAATAGTATTTCGCATATCGCGTAAATTTTTGTTGTTTCTATTCATAAGTTCGGTCTTTTATCTCTTTATTTATACTGTAATTAGTATCGAAAATGCCCAACATAAGGTGGGGTCAAAATTAAGTGACCTGAAAAAATGAGAAAGTTTTGAAATAAAATAAATAATGCATTATAAAGATCGTTCATTGATAAATAAACACTGAGAGTTTCATTAAAATCCGATAATTCCCTGATTTTTGGTAAATTATATTCTGTAGGGGGGCTAAAGTCTTACGCTTTTTTAGGTTCATTAAAAATTTAAAAATTTTTTCTAAAAAGCCAGTTCTTTAATTGAAAATTATATTTTGAAATTTTTCCTGAATAAAAAAAATTGTTACTTTAGTTACTAAAGCATTATTATTGTTTGCTTGAGTTACTAAAGCATATTATTAGGAATTTTTTGGGGGGTGTTTTGAGGGTCATTTTTTTTATTTCATAAACACACAACTCCAGCTGATGTTTACATTCCAGATAAAATCTGTAATCTCATTGGCTAATTGAATTCGGAGCTATTTTCGTTCTATACGTATTTTAATCACTTAAAACTTATTTTATTAACTCTTGCGACAATAAACATGCGCGAAAAAAAAATTGGAATTTTGGGGTGATATCATTTTAATAATAAAGGACAATTTATTCGGCCACTTTTTACATCCGACACAATTGAACGATAATCGGCTTGGGACTGTAGCCTATATGGGTTAGTTTAATGGGAAAATAAATTTGTCAAGAGTGGTTGCCCTTTGTTTAGGTTATTTCCTATAAATCCAACATATTTTTTATTAAATGCAATTATTAGATGTATATTCAGTTACTTTTTAAATTAGAAATATTCAGGTTTATTTAATACAAATATTAAATTTCTTTAGTATAAACATCTTCATAGAAACAGCTATATTATGTACCCACAGCTTTAAGATACTGGTCAACTTTCTTTTTTTAAAAAAAATTTTTTATATAGATCAACCAACTATCTTTACTATGATACCCATTTTTTTAAATTTTTTATTTGGTACATAACTAAATTAGTATTGTTCCAAATGATGAAACTTGTTTCATGTTTTTTCTTTTTCTTTCCAGGAGTAGGTGTTCATTAGAAAGTTTCAGTTTTCCTGATTCAACACAGTCACCATCATACAGTCATCAATATGCTCGCTCTCAAAGTTTTCATGAATCCTTCCAGCACAATTTACCGTCCACACCCATTGAAGACCATCATCATGACACACATTTGCTACTATCTTCATCAAATACTTCTCCTTCTTATCGAAGGCAATCAGCTCCCATCAAGTCACTAACAAATTCCCTGGTTATCTGTAATAAACCTAATTTACGGCGTAACATGAACTTTGCCAGCCTGACATCTCTAAATGACAAATTATATTTGTCACCTGAATGTATGCCAAGAGTACGAAGTCACTCTGTTGATGAAAACTTATCTCAAACACCACCATGAGAAAGGGTTAAAATTCTAGTCAATACAATTCTACCCTTTTTTTTCTTCTTTTCTTTCCCCAGTTCATTTTTAATTAAATAGCCTGATTGTTCTATTTTTCTCTTAGTTCAAAGTTATTAATTTTTTTCTCCTAATTCTAAGTTATTGAAAAAGAAAAAAAAAAAAAATTCTTATTACTTTAAATAATTTTTTTTTATTAAAAATTTCTCCCCTTTTTGTCTTTTTGCTCAAGAATCTGAAAGTGTAGGCAATAAATTTACTAAAACATTTTTTCTCCTACTTCTAAGTTATTAAAAAAGAAAAAAAAAAAATTATTTTAACTAATTTTCTTTATTAAAAAATTTCTCCCATTTTCTGGTCTTTTGCTCAAGAATCTAAGTGTAGGTAATAAATATACTAAAACATAAATGAAAATACAAGCAGAACCCACCCACCCCTCCTCAGAATTTATAGGATGGAAAACTGAAGTCCTTTTAGTTTCTATATTAGGTTTTTCATCCATTCCAATAGTCTTCCATTCTCTTATCATAAATTATCAGTCTTTTCTAAATCCACTATTTCATAGTAACATTTTAAATTCATAAAAGAAAAACAATCAGCTATTTATTCCACTGCCTTTGTATTGTTAGCTTTTAATAACTATTTTTCTTATAATTCTCTACATCAGCATTCCACTTTGAATAAACTTTTTTTTTTTCTCTCCCAGTCAAAGCTACAGCTAAAATGCAAATTTAATCAGGATTTAGTATGGCTCAGTACTAATATATATATATTAAACCTAATTCACATAATGTTTTATTTTTAAAACAAAAGCTAAATCAACACTAGATTTACTGATGTTATTGTTACTCTTAATTATCACAGTAGCCCTGAGCTTTCTTTTCCTGATTTTGTAATTTTCCTTTCCCTTTTTTTGTTAATCTTCAAAAGTTCATGAACATTTTGTATAAAGATTTTTGAAGTGTGTTATTAAATCTGGTGTGGCCAGGCTAGTCAAGCGTATTTCTGAAAACATCAAAAAACATGTCCATCCCAAAAACAAATGTGAACACCAATTCTGCAACATTGCAGATGGATGGTTTGACCTTTTTTTTTTTTTTTTTTGTGTACATATTTTCAGTTGAAATTTGTTAACAGAATAAAATATATTTCTTGTTTCTTTTCTAAATATTATTGGATTATTATTTTTACATATCTGTATGTGAATGTTTCTTGCTCAACAACACAAGATTTCATTTAGGGCAATAATGTTAAAATGCTCCAGCTTGAAAGAGAAGAAAAGATTAATTGCTTCCTGAAATATAGGACCTTGTTATTCTTAATAGAGAGGTTCCAAGACACTTTGTCCCCAAGAAAAATAATAGCAAACCATGTATAATCAAACTGTCACCATTTTCAAGATTTACAGCTACTTTCGCACACACAGAAGGGGAGGCAACTCTGTCCTAGCATCTATACGATTCCCCTAACCCTTTTTATTATACAGGTGCTCTAGGCAGTGGTTGAGGGTCTCGTGAGGTTCCAGTTCTGGGGAATGTGGAGCATCCTTTGATCACCATTGATCCCTGGTCCATTCTGACCCAGAGTGGTAGTACCTGTTAGGGTCCTGTGTTTATAATTTTTTTAAATTGAGTATCCATTAAGAATAAATTTATTTCAAAAATGACCCACTGAGGTTGATATGCCGTAAAACAAACCAAATCTGTCCTAGTCGACATTTCAGTCAATATCAACTTTTTCTTCTACATAGAAGATAGAGATGAACAATTAACTCTGACTTTGTAGTATAAATAGAATTTTTAGTTGCCAAAAATAGACGTAAAAGGGATTCAAAATCATGATTGCTATGAAAACCATTATTGGCTTCAAACTTTAAAAGGACTCTTGCTCTTAATAGTATTATTAAAGAAAAAAAATCATAGTTCTGGAGATATATTTATAAGGAAAAGGCATCAGCAACTATTTAAGATAAAAGCTGAATCATAATTTTGGAAATTTGTTAAGTTGTATAAGACATCAACAAAGATGGTATATTCAGTTACCAATAATCAAAGACCTCCTTACTAACTAGGTGGGAGAAGGTAGAATCATTTAGGTTGATCAGTGTGTCTTAAGTTGTCACAAGGCTTGTTTATTTATTATAACTACAAATTCATAGCTTGGAGTGGTGCATGTTGTCTGCAGGAAGGTACAGCCAGGGTTACATTTCTTCCTATGCCTTATTTGAAAGAGGTTTTTTTTTTTTGGGGGGGGGGTAGAATGAGCAAGCTGTTAACATCCAAAGTATAAATCAGCAACTATATTGTATTTTTTTTTTTTTTATTAATGATATATCAAGTCAGAGGTTGCTGTTAAATAAATATATGGAATAGATTTTGATGAATGAAAAAAAAAAAATTTTTTTTTCTGTAGCATTGGAGAAGAAAGAAATCTACAAATGTAATAGTGTATCACAGAATGGGTAATTTTTTTTCTCTTTTTATTATTATTCAGAAAATGATATAAAATTATTTGAAAAATAAATATCTGAAATTCCACATTCAACAAGTGACGACCAAGCCTGACTTCATTTGGGTCTCTTACCTGATTGGAATTATGGGACAATTTTTCATCATGGCAGCAAAAAGATGACAAAAACCATGTAAATGTTGAGAATACAAAATATGCATCAATTATCAAGAACATTTAGAAACTGGTCAGGCATTAACTCTTAACATCCTGTTGAGAATTTTCTCAATCCAGAGCATTCCTATAAGGATATATAAAAAAAAATGGCTAAAAATGACCTTTGCATCTAAAGTTAAATGTTATTTCCCTTAAATCAAAGACTTCTAAATATGTTTTAATATTACATTTAAACAAAGGCTATCATTTAGGGCTGATTGGGAAAATGAATGACACTTCCAGCCAGGTGGAATAGGAATTTAAGAAATAATACAATGTTATTAGTGTCTCAAATACGTAATGAGATGTTTCTATTTCTTCAGTTAAACATCCCTTGAATAAAATTTTAAAAAATAACTGTTCTTCAAACTCTACAACATTAATTTTTAATTAATGAGTAATTATTTCCTAAATAAACTTATCTGGCAAAGACAATGAGGTCTATCTTTAAAATGTTTAAGTAGAATTAAGGGCCGGGTTAGCTCAGTCGGTAGAGCGTTCGGCTAGAAACCAAAAGGTTCCTAGTTCGATACCGGTCCTCACCAACTCAGTGCATGAGTAGCACAGGGATCTGTGCGGTAAATTAAGGAGCTGATGGTAGGTGTGACGCTCCATCTCAGATGCTAAAAAATACCGACTTTAGGCCGCCCCGTCGACTTTACTTTATATCACTAAATGATTAGAAATGATAATAGTATATCTTCTTTTACCAGTTTAAAATAATAGAAGAAAAAAACTTTCAGCCATTGACAAAATTGTGTGGAGGCTGTTGTGTAATGGTTAGAGTTGTAAGAAACGGACTCGTCGACCAGAGTTCAAATCCTGGACGAAGCTACTGTTCACATAGCACTAATACCTTTGGGAAAGGTATGAATCCAAATACTCTCCTTCCAGCAATGGGTAAATAGTAGGGCAAACTGGGTTCTTTAACTTTGGATAGGCAACCAGTTTAAGAGAAGAAAAACTCTGAATTCAAACCAATTAAACTCTGCTTGGGGTGGTCACTACTAGAATAGGCTCAGTCCTAATTAGTTATCTATTTCACTAATGTGTATTATTGGACAACATTTTAAGAAATAATCCAAATAACTAAAACACGTAAGAAAATGTAAGATTAACTCAGTGAAATTAAAGATTATATAAGTAAAGTTGGCAGAGTAGCCTATTGTCAGTATCAGCTGGACAGTGAGGGAGTCTATCCCTTTTCGTTAGCGTTAGACCAGGGAGATTGATTTTGCTGAAGTGGAGCGCCACACCTACTGTCAGCT
Source organism: Doryteuthis pealeii (assembly GCA_023376005.1). Classification (NCBI taxonomy): domain Eukaryota; kingdom Metazoa; phylum Mollusca; class Cephalopoda; order Myopsida; family Loliginidae; genus Doryteuthis; species Doryteuthis pealeii. Next base: position 111,313,142 of record CM042142.1, on the reverse strand, counting down.
CGCCATGATACTGCACAGATCAGATTACCCAATCTATGCTACTCCTACGCTTAGTCAGCAGGGACCGTATCGAACCAGGAACCTTGCTCTACCGACTGAGGTAAACCAGTCCCTTAAAAGATGATATAGTCTAGATTAAAAGCGTGGTATGGGTAAACCAAAGAGAAAGGTTGTGGTAAACAAGCCAAAAAACTTGCCTGTTTACCAGAACTTCATTCTGCATCAGAAAAGAAAGAAAAAAAGTTTGGCATTAGGTTACCCTTACCACGCTTTGAAGTGGCCATCAAAAGTAAATAAGCCTCTTTTTATACGATGTAGTATGTTTTATATAAGCTTGAATAGCAAAGATACAGTCCACAGTGCTTAGCGACTGCCAGTTTCTCACCTATGTGATCATCAGACCAATATATGTTTGGTTAAATGAACACACTTCTCCAGTCAACCCTGAAAAACAAAACTAATGATTTGCTATTAAAAAAAGACCTTCAACCTAATTATGAGCCACGACTTATTTCAACAACAAAAAAAAAAAAAGAAAAGAAAAAAACAAACCCACCAACTACCCATATGTTGTCATTTAGGTCTCTTCCACCCTAAACCCATCACTGAATATTGGACAAACTACTACTACCCTATCTAGTAACCAAAGTTAGATTAGAAATCTGGTAAACACATATTGGAAACCCCAAATTCGCACATATTACATAAAACCAAGGGTAAAAAAAAAAAAAAATTAAACACAAGGCCTTAATAAGTAGGTTTTTTAATTCTATAGTCAAGATCAGACAAGGAGTTTTAAAATGTATTTAACAATTAGAATTCCCCCTTCCTCTCGATTGAATCATGACTGTTACATGATAGGGCAAAAAAAAAATCACATTCTTTAAATAGCTTGAGACAATTAAGATTAACTTTGTCTAAATTTTATAAAAAAAAAAAAAAAAAATAAAAAAAAATGAAAATAGTTGAAGAAACAGCCAAAAGCACTTGAAACCCTGAAATTTTTTTTTCTTTTTTATATAAACGATTTCTACACCATTTAGTCCCGATTTACATTTCCCTTGTTCATAAACAAGAGAAACTTTAAAATTCACACATTATTATATGTTCTTTTAACCAGACATGCATAATTGAAAAACTACTGCATATATATATGCGAGTGAGAAGACTAGTAAAAATTTGGGTTAAATTACACGCTAACCTTGAATTCTACATTATGAAAATTCCAAATTCAGAAACGGGCTTTTAAAAAATCCTATTAAATATCTTTGAATTGAAATAATATAGAGACAGAGACATTAATCTTTTAATTTGATTAGAGAAATAATTATGATGGCTGTTAAAATTACTAAATGAATAAAAGCAGATACTGATAGGTACGCGTCCTGTATCCCTGAGACACAAAAATCTAAAAGGACGCAGTAATCCTATCCATGTGTCCCAGTGTTTTTCTTCCCTCAGCATTTCAAGCTAACTGCAAATACATTTCAATATTTTCTGAGAAACAAATTACACAGGATAGGTTACAAGGTAGGAGTTAGATGGCTTTAGTTGGGACCCATAAATTTTCCAGGGGACTCGTTCAAAGCAAATATGTGCATCCCAGGACGCACTAAATCAAAAAGCTATCAGCATCACTGTAAAAGAGTAGTAGTAGTAGTTCACAAATTTATCTTGTGATAAATGATTCTTTAAAGTTTCCAAGTATAGCAACACTGAATGAAATTAGATAAACTGTAATTCATGTCTGGCCAAAACAAAATCTAATTGTTTTCCTTCTAAAAAGTCAAGCTTCCAGTAAAATAAGTAGGGGGGTGAGGGGGGTACTGTTAACACACAAGTTCATTTTAAATTTCTTACTGTAAAAAAAAAAATAAATAAATAAAATAAAAATTTTCAATAATTAAACTGAAGCAAAAGTTACAAGTTGAAACTGGGAGATGAAAATTTATTACACTCCACATGGCAGCAGTGATGGTGGAAAAAAAGATGATGTGAAATGGAATCGATGAGGATATACTTGATGATGGTGACTATTGATTGGCTGATTCACATGCATCAATCCAGTCACTATATACATCTACTGGCTCTGATAAATCTGAAAGAAATACAAAAAGAACATTTTTTTAATAAATGCATAAATGAATAATAGCTAAAGTAAACTATTAAAAAAAAAAATTTAATTTATTCATATATGAATAAAAAAATTATAGCTTCAAATAACTTATAATTTGCACACAATTATATGGTTTCAAGTTTTCCAGTTTAATCTATTTATATATAATGGAAATTTGCTGTCTGTAACCGTCACAATATCCTCAAGAATTGCATGAGTTTATCGAGTATTTAATCTATAGTCAAAATTATTAATACATAGAATAAAGAACAATGCTGTACCATATATACTCGGAAAATTAAGCATTAAATTTTATTATACGGTGAAAAAAGACGGTTCTGTGTTGATTATCAACTATTTTAAAATTTTGTTTTACAAGAGACGATAATCAAAACAACGGTTTTGAAGCCTCCCAAAAGAACAATTTTTAAAATATGAAATAGAATAAATCTTCTTAAACTAACAAAATTGGATATTACTTAAAATATAATTGTACAGATGAAGCTTCATTAAAAACAATACCTAATGTCTCATGTGAAACAACAACATGCTTACTTATAAATAATAGTACACAAATGCAATTTTAGGATTTTTATAAAAAAAATTTTTTTTTTAAAAGTACATAAAATACACTAGCTTACAATTTATGCTTGTTTGAAAATCTTCCAAGCAAACTCGACAGCTTATTATTCCCGTGTTCCGATTTCTATCCCTGAAAATATTCAAATGCCAAAATGAACAAAAGTTAGAGAAAAATAAAAAAAAAAAAAATAAAACCACAGAATTTTTTTTTTTTTTTTTTTTGTTCTTTTAAATAACAGACTAAACATTTAAACAATTTTAAAAGTTTGCAAGTGACAATATTTTTTTTCGAAAAAGTTATCAAATGATAAAATGCATATGTAGAATGTAGATAATATTGACAGGTACAAAATTAAAATAATTTTTAAAAAAATTGTCTTTACGTGTAAGAAAAAAAAGAGTGGCCTATTGTCAGTACCAGCCAGACAGCGAAGGAGTCTATCAGCTCCCTACTTTAACACACAGATCCAATCCATGCTACTCATATGCTGAGTTGGTGAGGGGTGGTATTGAACCCAGAACCCTGTGGTTCTGAGATGGATGCTCTATCAACTGAGCTAAACCGGCCCTTGGTCTTTACATGTAGGTACATGAATAAGTCCATATTAATAGAGAAAAAAAAAAAAAAAAAAAAAAAAAAAAAAAAACGGTGGATAATTTAATGCCAGTATTTTACTAACATTTTTAACAATTCCCTTCTTTGTCAATACACTTAATTCAGTGTTTCTCCATTAATTCATATAGATTAAAAATTATACAATAAAAAATTTAGTTTATTACTGTCAGCTACAGACTTACTGATCCACCTTTGTATATCCTATTATAATGGAGACTGTGTGTGACCGGAATTATATCACTACTCAAGTTACAATTCCCTTAGTTATTTACGTCACATTCTCCATGATTTTTATTTTTATCTAAACTTCAATTATTAATAAAATTGTTTTACATTATTAATACTGTTGGCCTTATCTACATACTAGGTATTTACCATGTACCCCACGTTTAGAAGGCTCTATTAATGTGGGACTACCCACAAGCAGAGACATATGGGTGGCAGGTGCGAAAAATGCGTGGATCCCATCAGCATTCCCCCTCGGGGGGGGGGGGGGCTCAGGCACTAGGCAATAAACCCAGCCCTGTCCCTTTAAATCAAGGGGGCAGGTGTTGCCTGGGGGGAATGGCCCCTGGGATTAACGATATTAGCTTGTAAAAGGTTCAGGGCCGAAGCCACTGGACTCCCGACTGGGCCGGATCTACATACTAATAACATACAAGTGTATTTATATATTCAACAAAATAGTAGTTTACAGTGTGAACGGGAGGCTAATTTGCATATTGATATAAAAAATTTGATTTTAATAAATATGTGCTTGGTATTTTCTTCATGAATATGAGCAAAAATCTCTTCAATAAATCTTAAAAGAAATCCATTAACAAGAAGAAATAACTGTAACATTATTCTTTACTTCCTATCTTAACTAAATAGTTAAATTAGGTAAATTTAGCAATGAAAGACAGGAGTGGTGGAAGAGTAAGTTTCAGTTGTTCTTTTTTTTCGATTATACCTCCCTCTGTTTCAAATCATTTTATCTGCATTCTTATTTAGTTTCATTAGTCTTTCTAATCTAATATTTTATAACATTAAAACTTAAATACTTTCCTGAAAGATATCTATGTGACTTATGAAACCAGTCACATTACTAAAAAAAAAAAAAAAAAAAAAAAAAAATCTGATATTAATGTAATTAACACATGCTCTTGCTAGGATACATTACAGAAGAAAGAAAAAATGTATTCAATATAAGATCCATGTATCAAAGAAAATATTGAATATTTTCATAATCTGTGAATCAAAATTTTATTAAAACTATTCTATTCAAATTACATACAGATGCATTTTAACCATCTGATAATTAAATAATTGCATTTGTCACTATTAAATTGAAAGCTAACATTTAAACGTCATATTTCAGCTAAGAAGATGAATTTTTTTTTTCCTATCTTATTTTTATTTTAACCTTTATTAGTTATTCTACTTTATTTCAATTTTTTTCTTATTTCTCAACGTTATGTCCCCCACCACCTCCCGCATTCATCTCTATTCCACATTCAGAATGAATATTAAAGTAGGCTTAGAATTCTTAAGACATATTCCAGCTCAGCTTACTAAGTAAAAGACACATTCTTTGCTTTCTAAACTCAATTTTCTTTCTTTCCAGACAAAAATTTGGTCAGTTTAAACGTTTGTTAAGTATCTGGCCGCCATCCTTGGCCAGTTGTAAAGTAAGTCCCAAGTTATAGAATCCTTTGGTAAGTGAATAAGTCCTGTGGTATAGAATCCTTTGGTAAGTGAATAAGTCCCGTGATACAATACTACGTTCCGTCGTCCAAGAAGATCCAAGTAGTAATGATTAGTATGGCCAGAAAAGGTCAGTATAAATAATAATATCAGCAGCAGAGCATTGCCAGTGATTGGACTATAGGTTGCCTTCCCAGGTCACGTGCTTATCGGCGAATCTATAAGTAGAAGCGGCCATCTGGTACACACCTTATATCTGAAAATCCCAAGGAAGCGTGTGGTGTAATGGTTAAAGTCATGGGAAATGTACTCGTCGCCCCGAGTTCAAATCCTGGACGTGGTAATTGCATTTCACTTGACGCTAATATCCTTGGGAAAGATATGAATCCTACTCTCCCTCCAGCTATGGGTAAATAGTAGGGCAGACTGGGCTCTTTAACCTTGGTTAGGCAACCGGTCTAGGAGAAGGAAAACTGAATTCAAACCTGCTGAACTCCGCTTAAGAAATTGACCTTGTGTCGCATCCTGCTCGTGCGGAGGGGTTGGTAAATATATATATCTGAAAATCCCAAGAACGTTAACATAAAATCTTACATAATAGTAGTAAGATGGATTTCTAATTTATTCATTTGACTATACGGAAAAAAAAAAAAAAAAAAAAAAAAAAAAAAAAAAAAAAAAGTGAAGCACTGAGAATGAATCAAGACAAAGTAAATTTTAATAAATGTTATTTTCTTGGTTGGTTGGGTTTTATGGCATGTCAAACTCAATGGGTCATTTTATGCTGAAGACGTTTTTGTTTCATTCTTGATAGGCACTCAATTTTTTTCAAACACATTTGTTTCTATTTAACCTATAGATGGGAACCTAACAGGTACTACCACTCCAGGTCAGAGTGGATCAGGGAGCAATGGTGATGAAGGGATGCTCCACATTCCCGAGACCTCCCGAACTGGAACCTCACCATCACGTCATTCCCAGGACATAAAGATCCTCAGCCACCGCCTTCTAGCACCCATATGATAAAAAGGGTTGGGGTTGCCATAAGGGCAATAGGGTTGGAACAATCATATAGGTGCTAAGGCTCAACACGACCAACCGATTGATCAGAGGGGGCCTCTTCGACTGCTCGTCTAGCCTAAGTAAGGGCCAAAGTAGAGTGTTGCATGTCAAGGACTGCTCAGCTAACAGGATTCTGTCCTTAAGTATCCTGGATCACCACCAACAGAGAACAGGTGGCTCCATTGGGGGAGTCTTACCTCTTGCAGAGGTGCAGTTGTATTCTAAAGCCCCAGCTTTCCTAGTAAAATTAGATGGACCATTCAGAAAACACAACCAGTCGCAATTTGCTTAGGATTGATTTAAAACCTAAATAAAATACCATGTGCAAGGAAAGTATTTAACTAGTGAAAAAAGAAAAATTACCTGAACTTATACACTTTTAATTTATACCAGGGTGAGTCAAAAAGTAACAACATTTTCTTAGATTTAGTTAGAGTTTAATTCATGTGAATTTTTTTTTATAAAACTAAGGCCTACATTGAGACCCTAACGAGGCTCGGAGTGAGAATCCGATGAGTAAAACCCAACTTGCCAATCAACAATGTCCTCCTTCTGCATGACAATGCTCGACCACATACAAGCATCAGGACAAGGGAGAAAAATCACCTAATTCAGGTGGACAACTTTACTGCATCCTCCATACTCACCAGATTTAGCGCCTTCAGACTATCATCTCTTAGGCCCCATGAAAGAGGATTTGAGAGACAAACATTATTCCAGTGACGAGGAAGTGGCTCAAAGAACAGTCAACAGAATTTTACAGAGCAGAGATACATACTCTCATTTGAAGATGGAACATTGCTATTGAGAGAAACATCAAAGTTAAGGGATTTGGGATTTTTTTCCTGTATCAATTTTAGGAGGTATTATTTCATATTGAAGTTCCTTTGTTTTGTTTACATATCATTTCTTCAGTTTTGTTGCGAAATGTCCAACGGAAAAAAGATAAAAAAATTAAAATATACATTCCAACTTACATTTTCACCTCACAAGATTTTTCGTGATTGCAAAAGGGACAGTTGAAAACAATATCCAGTGGTTCAATAGCCTTTCTCTTTGGTGGGGGCTTTCGCGCCTTCTTTCTTCTTCCCATTTTTTAAAAGCTATAACTATGGAGAGAGAGAAAAGACAAAAAAACTAAGTAAAAAATATGGTCACCAAAAAAGAAAATATTTGTATATTTTCCTTCAAAAATTCATTATCATTTACAAAAACATTCTTCTTGCTTCAACACTGCAAAAATAGTTTTTTTTTATGGCAAATCAATCACGGTGGGTTATTTAATGCCAGCAAATTTTTGAAAGATTCAAAGTGATAGTTTAGAAGAAAAATTTTTTTTAACTCAATTTTTTTTTTGTAAACAAATTTTCTATTCAACCCATAGATGGGACCCTAACAGGTACTACCACTCCAGGTCAGAGTGGACCTGGGAGCAATGGTAATGAAAGGGTTCTCCACATTCCTCAGATCTCCAGAACTGGAACCTCACCATCAGTTAGAGTTTAATGTCATACTCAGGACATGACTCTCAGCCACCGCCTTCTAACACCCATATGATAAAAAGGGTTGCGGGTTGCCATAAGTGCAATAGTGCGGGACAATCATATAGTGCTAGGGCTTGACATGACAAGCCAATTTATCACAAGGTACAAAAATAAAGTGATGCTAATATTCAGTGTTACAACCAATCAGTATCAATTTTAATTATCTATTTTCCCAGTAATTAAACTTAACCAGGCAAATAACTGATGTTCGAATTATTCTAATAAAACATAAAACCTGCATAGTAGCCTAATGTCGGTATCAGCCAAACTGCGAGGGGGTCTATCTCCTTTCTACTTACACTAGACCAGATAGATTGATTTGCTGATGTGGAGCACCACACCTACTGTTTACACCCAGATGCTTTACAGCACAGATCGGATCCCCAAGCTGTGCAATTCACGTGCCGAGTTGTCATGTACCAGTATCGAACCTGGAACCTTGTGATTCCTAGGCAAATTATTTTTTACCGATTTATAATTTACTGTATTTGAAAGAACTGTGGAATATTTTGCATATTACTAACTAAATCATACTTTAGCTCTTGAATTTTACTTTTTAAACTAAAACCATAATTTGATATGAAACCAAATTTTTTAGGAAAAAAATAAAATAAAAACGTCCTTTTAGATATTTACGCATCAGTGATGAAGAATGCGTACCTATCAGCATCTCTGAATGCCCTAAACTAAAACTTAATAAAAAATAAAATTATCAGTAATCTACAGTGAGTGATAACAGGTTATCCAGGTTAGCAATGATTGATTTGATTTTAATGGCTGTCAACCTGTCTAAGGTTTAATTTATGCCTCAAGGTTAGGGAGTTACATTTATTGGTTATTTCCTATAAATCTAACATAAACAAAGGGGAAGCACTCTGGACTGATAAATTATTTATTTATTTCCCCATTAAACTAACCCTAAACTTAACCCCAGTCTCCTTTTTTCCTAGTAGATCAATAAATAAAAAAACAATTTATCAGTTAAGAGCAGTTCCCCTTTGTTTATGTCAGACTTATAGGAAATAACTTGTCGCCCCGAGTTCAAATCCTGGACTTAGCTGTCTACATTTCATATAGTGCTAATACCCTTGGGAAAGGTATGAATCCTACTCTCCCTCCAGCTATGGGTAAATAGTGGGACAGACTGGGCTCTTCAGCCTTGGTTAGGCAACCTGTCTAGGAGAAGGAAAACTGAATTCAAACCTGTTAAATTCCGCTTAATAAATTGACCTTGTGTCACATCCTGCTCGTGTGGAGAGGTGGTAAATATATATAGGAAATAACTCATTGATTATACATTTATATGTTTTGTGTAATTGTTTAAGAGGTTCTTTTTTTTTTTGCACACAGTAATGATATAATCTATTAATAATGGAGATTCGCTTCCGGTTTTTGTCTGTAACAAAAATTATGTCACTGCTTATGTCACATTACCCAAAATCGTCATAACATAGAATAAATACACTCAAAATTTGAACATGCAACATTAGACAGTCTCATTGTTTTTTAAAACAAGTTTTAATAAATACATGACTGGTTTTATATATCTATAGTTTGTTTTATTTTAATACATATTTAAAGTTTACATTTCAAATTGTTTTATTCTTTAATCCTTTAATGAATTTGATGATTTTACTTACTTAGGGTACAAACTCACTGACATTTTTTACTCCCACCCCTCAGGCAATATGTTTCAAAAATCTATTTTTACATCGCCCAGAGGGTGTTTTTTTATTTTGTACTAGTACACATAATATGGTTTCAAGTAATTATTTCTGTTTAATAATAGTCATTTGTTTGCACATATAGGTTCAATAATAATCCTTTAAAAACAATTATACCTTCAAGTAACTATTTTTAATACAAATAATTTACAGTTATACGGTATCAAGTATTCATATCTAATAATAATAATTTTCCAACAGATCTATTTGACCCATAGATGGAACCCTAATAGGTACTACCACTAGATCAAAGTGAACCTGGGAGTAATGGCAATAAAGGGGTACACCATTCTCCAGAGCTGAGCCTCACCATCAGATGCAGTTTAGGGTCACATCCAGGACATCCCTTTTTAGAGGTTGGAAAATCCAACCCCTCTACAGAGGATGCACTCTGCTCATTCTAAACCTCACCAATAGTGGGTTAGCAATGATTTCTATTGAAAATGAATAAGCTTGATCCCGAGACTGTGTGGATTAGGGTCCTCCATTCTGCCGTGTCAAATTTACACCCCCCCCCCATATTTAAGACAATGAAACTTTAATAAAGGTTAATATTATCTTAAATTTTTTTGGACCATTAAAAAAAAAAAAAAAAAAAAAAAAAAAAAAAAAAAGAAAACACCTGATGATTTTTGAAAAAAATTTTCAGCTTACGGAAATAATGAAAATTATGAATGAAAACAAGGTTTACATTTTCGCACAGTTAAATCAATTGAAATTTAACGTGGGCAAAAACAAGTTAAGACTTCGATGAGGAAGTGAATAACTTTGTTCTAGCTAAATCTCAGGAAAAAAGGAAACTATAAATTCATTTCCTATTTTTTGATAATTATACTGAATGTGTTAGCAATACAATTTGCAGATGAAGAGACAAGCGCTTCTTGTACTTACTAATGTTTTCTAGTGAAAATCGTCAATGCACTGGCTGACATTGAAGTGGTCTTGCAAGTGTTTTTGTTTTTTGGAGGTTTTTTTAACGGAAGGATTGAACTTTGAGGGCAAAATTTTTTTTTAAATAAAAATAATAAAAAAGAAATAATAACGAACATAAAGAGTTGCTAAAAAAAAAAAAAAGAAAAGAAAAAAAAAGTTAATTCAAAGATCAAATTATCCGATTAGGAAAAAATTACTCAATGTTATCTTGAAAAATAAGTAAAACAGTCCGTTTTTTTTTTACACACACACACACATAGATGCATGCATGCATGCATATTACTACTGTAAACTGTTCATGTTCCTAACACAAATACATTATTCTGTGTACTTGACATGAGACTTTGATGAGTTGTGGTGCACCTGAGCACTGTACACAATAAATTTCATTATTATTATTAACAAGTGTCAGTTTCTTCATTGACATTTTTTTAGCAGAATTCTGTATTTAAAAAAAAAAAAAAAAAAAAAATATCCCGTATAGAAACTTATTAAAATCTGATATAATTAATCAGACTTTTATCTTTATAGAAAAAAGTAAAAATCGTTTTTTGTCGGTTCATTTTTTTCATATTTCATAAAATAAAATGTGTGTGTAGGGGGGGGGGCCTCGTAAGAAATATTTCCCATATATTTTAGGAAAAACCTATTTCAAACATTTTTATCAAAAATGTAAGTAATAATGGAAATTTTCGTGAAAATCGGACCATTAATTGATTTTTCATAGAATTTTTTTTTAAATCCTCTAATCGTAACTTGTTTTTGGTTACGTTAAATTTCAATTGATTTAACTGTGCGAAAATGTAAACATTGTTTTCGATCTGAATTTTCATTATTTCCGTAAGCTGAAACAAATTTTAAAAAATCATTAGGATTTTTTTTTTAATGTTTCTTCTTTTGAATGGTCCAAAATTTTGAAGATAATATTCAAGTTTTATTGTGTTAGATATGAAGGGGGGGGGGTAAATTTCACAGGGCAAATTGGAAGTCCCTAGTGGGCAAAGATGTCACTAGTAGTCACTGAAGAGGCAGTCCTCGTGGGTAATTTCAAGGGGGAAAAAAAACACTGGATGATTTGGTCCGTACCACTGAAACCATCCGAGAATAATTATAATTATTGTATGTAATTAGGTTTCCATAAAATTCATATTTCATATGAATACTGTTTATGAAAATTGTCATGTAGTATAGTTTGGGTTGGGGAGTCCATGAGGCCCCAAGCGCCGGCACTGTTCATGAGGATGACACCATTTCCTTTTCGGTGGTGGTCAAGCACTTTGTATCAGAGTATGGACCTATATTTACTACGAACGATTAAATAAATATATTACCAGAAAAAAAAGGGAGAAGATACCATTTATCTTAGACTAACTGGACGAGTCGAAAACTAGTCATTTAATAAAATCGAATACTTCGAAAATATCTTTTTCGAACAATCCAGAATCGAAATCAGTGTTACGTGCTACTAAAACCAGGGAAAAAAATATTTTCAATAACTATATATTTTATAAATTAAAAAAATCTAGTTTGGCAAGATAATTTGCAGAGTTTGTAGGGCTGAATTTACGAGCACACTACATAATAAATAATCGATAAATAATTTTGAAGTGAGCTGTATTTTTATTTTTATTTCTAAGTGATGCAAAATCTGTAATAGGCTATTACAGATTTTTTCACACCAGTTGGAAGATTTAGTTTTAGTTTCTATTCTAAAAAAAAAAAAAATAATAATAATCCTTACAATTTGGAAAAATGTGAATTTCTTCTTTCTTTTTTTAACGACTGATTTGCGAAGCACTTTTGGGCAAAATATGGATAAATAAATAAATAAATGTATAAACAACAGGCCATCCAACTCAAATGACTAAAAAAAAATAAAAACAAAACAAAAATCATTAAATTTTAACAAAGTGCTACTCATGTGAAAAAAATTGTCTTTAAAATATTTTTTTAAATAAATAAAATAAGAACAGTGAAATTTATTACTCATATTTGCAAAAGAATCACACTTGAAAAATGTCATAAACCAGTAAAAACGAAATTATTATCATCGGCAAAATATCGTAAAAACGAAATATACCAAGGATAAAATTACTACGTAAATTATGAAAATAAATTTTTAAAAATGAATAAATATAGCGAATGAAATCAAATAGAAAATACACAATAATTTATAAGTTCATTAAATTAGCAACGATGCGAAGATACCCATTTTCTTTTCTTCTTTTTACTGTAATACTTTAAAATGGTTGACCAAATAATTAAATAATTTAACACATTTTACACTTTTTTTATACACATTAAACAAATTCAATAAGTATTGATTATACACAAGGAAAAATAATTTATTAACTTCTGTTTTTGTCTTTAAAATACGAATATCGAAGGATTAAAGCTTCACAGTCACTTAATAACTGTTTTAAGTTAAGATTGTCTGAAATGGAAAATTTAAGTAAATAAATCGTTTCACTAGGCTCTTAGGATAAATGACTATTTTGTTTTAGAAGAAATTAATTCAAGATTCAATATTTTTTGATAATCTGATATGATCAATATGGAAAATATAAAACTTCAATATAATTTCATTAAAATCTCTCAAGGCAACCTAATGTTTTGTTTATATATTAAAAACAAAAAAGAAGAAAAAGAGCTAATAGAATACAAGATAGTGCAAAAACTACTTGAATGTAATAAGTTAGCAAAAATATGTATCACGTAACCCAAAGAAACAAGACTAAACTCATTAAAACAAAAATAAAACTTACCTCGTATTTACTTATATCCCGATAAACGTGGGCAGAAAACGAAAAATACCATTGGAGTAACAAAATGTAGAAAAGACTGAGTTCCTCCCGCCTTCTCGAAGGATAAATAAGTTTAGCGGAAATGGACTAACTGCGCATGCTCATTCATATGACTGCCATGTTGAATGAATTTTCTCTGTAAGAATAAATTATTGTAAGGTGAATTTTGTTAGAGATCATTCGTTGAATCCGATATAATTTTTATTTTTTATTATTTTTACATCGAACCATTTGAAAAACTACTTTAAATTAATCCAAAATAACATTGAGCTAATTCTAATCAATCTAAAGACTACACCAGCCATGCAATTTTAATTGAAATTAACTAATTTATCTTTAAGAAACTTAAGATATTTTCTAAATTGACTTAATTGGAACGTTTTATTTTCTTGAAATGTTATTAAATCATTTTTAAATACCAAGTGAAATTAGTAATTTTTTAAAAATTTTATAAAATGTTTGAAAAGTAATGCTAAAATCTTCTATAAGGGAAATTGCTATTTTTAATTTAATATTCAACTTGGTATGGCAAAATATTTTTTTGAAATAGAAAAAAAAAAGAAAAAAAAGAAAATAGTCTCTTTAGTATGTTCATGACACTAAAGAGATTATTCTTTTATTATTTTTTTAATGCCAAGTATCAAATTCTACAAAAGGATAGTGATTGTTTTTGATTTTATTAAATGCAAATATATGAAAAGTAAAGTTAAATTTGTCTACATATTTGGGGAAAAGTAGCTTATTTTAAAGTTAATCAACTTGCTGGTATGTCAAAAATATTCAAAATTATTGCATTTTTACTCTGACATTGTTGATCTTTATTATGAATCAATCTTTAAAATATGATTTTTCTTTTTAATTATTAAAAAGAACGGACCATATTACCTTATCATCATCATCATCATCATCATCATGTCATGCTACCAGCATGGATATCCATGACAATCTCTCACCAACCATCCCTGTCACTCATTGCCCCTGAGAGGTCCTGTATCTTGTATCTGTGCAGAGCTGGTCAATGTACGTCTTTGTTGGACGACCCACACTGGCATGCCCGTTTGCTGGCTTCCATAGGAGAATGTCACTTATGGGTTTGTCCTTGCTTCTCCAGCAGGGTCCAGCATGTCTTATTTGTCTTGCTCAGATGGTTTATATGGGGCAAGTGGACGTACAGCTGTTTTCTCATAGGATGTTGTTTCCAAGTCTTGTTTAAGATTGCATGCAGTGTTTTTGTGCAGCTCCCATCTAGCTTATTCTCTAGACACAGGATTGTTAGGATTCAAGTAGTGCAGCCGTACAGTAGCACTGATACAACTACGGCTTTGAAGAATTTTCCCTTTAACTTGTCAGTGAGATCAGATTTCCATGACTGATAATCTGATTACAACAGACTATGCCTTTCCTATGCATGCATTAACATCACTTTCTGTGGATGAGATTTTACTACCTAAGTATGTGAATTGTTTCACTGTGGATGGAATAATTAGCTTGACAAATAATGCTTCAAATTTCTACTATATAAGATAATTACAATATTTTATGTCAGATATAGAATTTATAAGATTTAGGCTGTATAGTTGATTGGTTGGCTGGTTGGTTGGATTTTATGGCATGTCAACCCTTGTTGGGTTATTTCATGCCAAAGACATTTTGTTTTATTCATTCTGGTTGGGTATTCAAATTTTTTTTAAACTCATTTTTTTAAACACATTCTTATTAAACTATAGCCTATAGATGGGACCCTAATAGGTACTACCACCCCAGGTCAGAATGGACCTGGGAGTAATGGCAATAAAAGGGTACTCCTCACTCCCCAGAGCTTCAGAATTGGAACTTCACTTCTAGATGCAGTTTAATATCATACCCAGGAGTAAGACCTCCAGCTACTGCCTTCTAGCATATCAAAGGCTGCTTGGATTACATATGTATGTCATGAGGGCAGCATGGATTACATATGTGTGTCATTGTCATAAGGGCTACATATAACAACTAAGTCTTTAAATCCTTCTAACAGAACAAAGTGATGATTGCTGTCAAATATTTCTTTATTATCAACTAAAAGCCATTGAATACATATCTAAAAAAATATTTTTGCTAAAAAGAAAGGAAAAAAGAATATTACTGGCAAAGTTCAAATAATAAAATGTTCAAGTGTCACTGTTACTTTCAATTAAAGCTATGTGTTGATTGAAAGCAGGAGAAGGCAAGAGGAAAGATTCACTCCCTTTTATTGACTGAGCTAGCCTCCTCTTTCCGCAATTCAAAGAAAGGGGTGAGACTCAAGGCGTTGATAACAGACTCTGTTTCTTAACAATACATTGCCCTTATGAAAATAAACATTTTCGCCCGGTAATTTCTGGAAAAAATTTTTAAAAACCTGGAGTGCTGTAAAAGTGCCGTATGAGAGCGCAGTCTGCATGCGGGCTGCATCTGTGCTTGCCAAGGGCCACGTGTTTGATATGTATATCATATAGATGATAAAAATAGGAAGTGTGTGGTGTAATTGTTAAAGTCATAGGAAATGGACTCGTCGCCCCGAGTTCAAATCCTAGAGGTGGTAATTGCATTTCACTTAGCGCTAATACCCTTGGGAAAGATATGAATCCAATTCTCCCTCCAGCTATGGGTAAATAGCAGGGCAGACTGGACTCTTTAACCTTGGTTAGGCAACCAGTCTAGGAGAAGGAAAACTCTGAATTCAAACCTGTTAAACTCCGCTTATGAAATTGACCTTGTGTCGCATCCTGCTCATGCAGAAGGGTTGGTAAATATATATATGATAAAAAGGGTTTGGAGTTTGCCAGAAGAGCAATACAGTTGGAACAATGACCAGCTGATTGATCTGGGGGGCCTCTCCAACTGCCTGTTTAGCCCAAGTAAAGACCAAAATGGAGTGCTACCAGGATTACATCCTTAAGCATCACGGGTTGCTATCTGCGGCCAACAGGTGGCCCCATTGGTCTTGCCCTTCTGCAGAGATGCAGTTAGCATATTCTACAGCCCCACTAAAGAGACTATTTCTTATACAAACAAGAGAAATAATTTGATACTATTTGATACAATTCAACCCATGACTTTTAGTAAGTTTTGTAAAATCCAACCAACAAACTTATATTTTGGAAAGGAATTTTGAAATGCAAACCAGAATGTAGTAGAGTATTTGCTTGATATTAGGGTGAGTCAATTGGCTAGAATACCCAGAAGTGTCCTGGGGACCTGAGGAGACTTGTCTCTCAGACTCCAGTGAAAGACCATCAGCTAACGATGGTGTGAAAAACTACTACTACTACTACTACTAATAATAATAATAATAATGAGTCGACAAGTCCATTTCCTATGACTCTAACCATTACACCACACACCTCCATGCAAAGGGGTATATAACAGAACAAGGGTAGAGAATCTTGTAGAGTAACAAGGAGTAGACCCAGGCTAAAAAGTCCAATCTTTTCTTCTAGTGTTATATAGCCCCTGTATGGTGTAAAGTGATAATACTTGAAGATAAAACTCTGACAAAGGTTGATAGACAAAACATTTTATATACAGCACAGAATAAACAGGGTACATAATACATAGAGGTGTACATGAACATACATACATAAGTAATACAAAGTTACATGTAAAAGGATAAACATAAAAGCAACTGACATGAGACTAGGAATAGTCCATGTTGTATGAATCACTTACAGTAATGTAAGGGGGGGACAAAGCCCCAACAAGAGGGGGGTAGACCAGAGTCTAACCCATTGTGTCTCATAGGTCGAGCAACAGGAAAAGAGAAAGAGACATTCAAATCAGCCGCTTAAATATCCAAGGCCCCTAGCGGGAACCAGCGAAACTAAACGGGCAGACAACTCCCCAGGCAAATACGAAAATAACGCCTACACCCCCCATAAACATTGCACACATAATAGAGTGAGAGAGACAGAGATGAAGATCAGTGAGGAGATAATCTCACTTGATTCACCACTTTGCCTACTCTGTTGCTCTTGGTGATTCATCTAACTCTTGCTGCCAACTGGCCACCTGTTTCATTTCTGTTGAGTGTTGACATCTTTAAGGGTTGGTTTTCTTCTTCTGTTCTGAGCCGGCCACTGTCCCAACCTAACAAACACAAGACTTGGGTTCGCCTGATCAAGCTCCACCCTTCTCCAGCCCACACTGGCTGACCCCAACTGCAGGCCCCCGAGATGGATCCCATCAGAGCCAACAATTACGTCTACACTCTCTGGGGGCTGGCTTGCATCTAATCCTAAACGATTCTCACGTGTCTGTCATTGCGCGTTTTCAAGGGATCAAAAGGCCATAACTGTCACCGGTAATTTTCCACAGACTCCCTGATTTTAAATCATCAGACCTCAATTTAAATTCTTAGCTACAGGTCTGTTCACAATTCATGACCTTTCATGAATTGTAAAACTAGGAGAGAAATGGATTCAGACTTTTCCCCAAAACATTTCTACCGTGAACATCAACTGTCTCAAACAAAATGGCTGCCTTACATAAGTAACTGTGTTGAATGGTGGAGCTTCACCCTGGTTATACTTGGTGCAGATGACATTCCACGCAGACATCTCCTCATCTCATAAGCAGCATAACCAGTAACTGTGTTGAATGGTGGAGCTTCACCCTGGTTATACTTGGCACCGATGACATTCCACGCAGACATCACCTCATCTCATAAGCAGCATAACCAGTAACTGTGTTGAATGGTGGAGCTTCAGTTATACTTGGCACCGATGACATTCCACCAGACATCACCTCATCTCATAAGCAGCATAACCAGTAACTGTGTTGAATGGTGGAGCTTCACCCTGGTTATACTTGGCACCGATTACATTCCACGCAGACATCTCCTCATCTCATAAGCAGCATAACCAGTAACTGTGTTGAATGGTGGCTTCACACTGGTATACTTGATGACATTCCACGCAGACATCTCCTCATCTCATAAGCAGCATAACCAGTAACTGTGTTGAATGGTGGAGCTTCACCCTGGTTATACTTGGCACCGATGACATTCCACGCAGACATCACCTCATCTCATAAGCAGCATAACCAGTAACTGTGTTGAATGGTGGAGCTTCACCCTGGTTATACTTGGCACCGATTACATTCCACGCAGACATCTCCTCATCTCATAAGCAGCATAACCAGTAACTGTGTTGAATGGTGGAGCTTCACCCTGGTTATACTTGGCACCGATGACATTCCACGCAGACATCTCCTCATCTCATTAACCAGTAACATCACCCAGCATCATAACCAGTAACTGTGTTGAATGGTGGAGCTTCACCCTGGTTATACTTGGCACCGATTACATTCCACGCAGACATCTCCTCATCTCATAAGCAGCATAACCAGTAACTGTGTTGAATGGTGGAGCTTCACCCTGGTTATACTTGGCACCGATGACATTCCACGCAGACATCACCTCATCTCATAGCAGCATAACCAGTAACTGTGTTGAATGGTGGAGCTTCACCCTGGTTATACTTGGCACCGATGACATTCCACGCAGACATCACCTCATCTCATAAGCAGCATAACCAGTAACTGTGTTGAATGGTGGAGCTTCACCCTGGTTATACTTGGCACCGATTACATTCCACGCAGACATCTCCTCATCTCATAAGCAGCATAACCAGAACGAGCTTCACCCTGGTTATACTTGGCACCGATACATTCCACGCAGACATCTCCTCATCTCATAAGCAGCATAACCAGTAACTGTGTTGAATGGTGGAGCTTCACCCTGGTTATACTTGCACCGATGACATTCCACGCAGACATCACCTCATCTCATAAGCAGCATAACCAGTAACTGTGTTGAATGGTGGAGCTTCACCCTGGTTATACTTGGCACCGATTACATTCCACGCAGACATCTCCTCATCTCATAAGCAGCATAACCAGTAACTGTGTTGAATGGTGGAGCTTCACCCTGGTTATACTTGGCACCGATGACATTCCACGCAGACATCTCCTCATCTCATAAGCAGCATAACCAGTAACTGTGTTGAATGGTGGAGCTTCACCCTGGTTATACTTGGCACCGATGACATTCCACGCAGACAATCTCATAAGTAGCATAACCAGTAACTGTGTTGAATGGTGGAGCTTCACCCTGGTTATACTTGGCACCTGACATTCCACGCAGACATCACCTCATCTCATAAGCCGCATAACCAGTAACTGTGTTGAATGGTGGAGCTTCACACTGGTTATACTTGGCACCGATGACATTCCACGCAGACATCACCTCATCTCATAAGCAGCATAACCAGTAACTGTGTTGAATGGTGGAGCTTCACACTGGTTATACTTGGCACCGATGACATTCCACGCAGATTTCAAAGATGTCTCCTCATCGGCATACGGAATCCACTTTTGAGCAAGGATCTTCTTTTTATCAGTTTTTGAAATGGATGTCACATATTTGCTGATAGAAGTTTTCGGTTTATGGTGGGAGAAGATTATTGTTGAGTTTCTCCCTTATGTTTCCATGGTCAAAATACAAAGTAACCCACTGTTTATCAGCATTGTACCATCACAAGATGACAAAGTAACCTTCCAAGCTGATGGTTACGACAAACAGGTTACATGATGCTTAGCTCCCCCCCCCCAAAAAAAAACAAAACCTGTGAATGTTACACAAGCTTAGTATTTGGCATCTCACTACTGACCGTGTAACCCCATGGGAAGTGTTTTCAAAGGACAAAAAAAATGTGAATGTTGCACAAGCTCAGTGATTGACATCTTATTGCTGATTGAGTAACTCCATAGGAGAGTTTCTGTTCACAGATACACAGTAAAGTCTCCTCTAATTAAATCCTTAAGTTAAACCAAAGCAGCATAACCAGTAACTTGGTTATACTTGGCACCGATGACATTCCACGCAGATTTCAAAAACATCTCCTCATCTATTAATAATGGAGATTCGCTTCCGGTTTTTGTCTGTAACAAAGATTACATCACATTACCCAAAATCGTCATAACATAGAATAAATACACTCAAAATTTGAACATGCAACATTAGACAGTCCTCATTGTTTTTTAAAACAAGTTTTAATAAATACATGACTGGTATTATATATCTATATATAGTTTGTTTTATTTTAATACATATTTAAAGTTTACATTTCAAATTGTTTTATTTTTTAATCCTTTAATGAATTTGATGGTTTTACTTACTTAGGGCACAAATTCGCTGACATTGAATTTTTTACTCCCACCCCTCAGGCAATATGTTTCAAAAATCTATTTTTACATCACCCGGAGGTCGTTTTTTTATTTTGTACTAGTCTATTTTTAATTCTATTTTAAAGTTTTGAAAACAAAATTTAATTCGGATATCGGTTTAGTTATGATGATCCAAATTTAGTGTATTTATTGCAATAACTGGAAATCATAAAACATGATCCCCCCACACACACACCCCGCTTCAAAAATTCAAAATTAAATCTGAAAACAGGAAATAACTGAGGTTGTCGCTACTAGAATAGGTTCAGTCCTAATTATTGATCATCCTCCACACATTAATTATTTGTTGTGTTTTTGTTAAAAAAAAAATGTAATTTGTGAAAATAAACATATTTCTTTCTTTCTATGAACGAAGATATATTTTGTGAGATAAAAGGAAGATGTATGTATATACAACAATAAAGATAGATGTATGCAAAAGAAATTGAAATACTCTCCAAAGTATTTACAGAACAGATTTGGTATGAAATAGCAGAAGTGGTCACTACTAAAATAGGCTCAGTCCTAATTAGTGATCATCCTCCACACATTAATACATTGATTAATTAATTGTTGTGTTTTTTGTAAAAAAATGTAATGTGTGAAAATAAACATTTTTTTCTTTTCTTTTCTTTCTTTTCTTTATTTTCTGGATATGGAATCCACTTGAGAGCAAGGATATTCTTTTTATAAGTTTTAGAAACTAATGTCACATATTTGCTGATAGCCTATTTGGATTTATGATGCCAAAAGATATTGTTGAGTTTCTCCCTAATGTTTCCATGATCAAAATACAAAGTAACCCACTGTTTATCAGCATTGTACCATCGCAAGATGACAAAGTAACCTTCCAAGTTGGATGGTATTGTGGGGATTTAAATAAAATTAAAATAAGAAAGAAATAAAAAAAATGAGTCCCTCACCGGAAAAATCCTCCGCGCATGTGCGAGAAAAAGGACCCACTTCCGACTCACAAGATAATCTATCGGCCATTCAGACTTAGGACTGGTCTGGGACAAGACACCACTACTGGCCAGGGAGAAATTTCCTTGCCACGAGGTGGCTATGACTCGTGAATAAAGCCTAAATCATAAAACCACCTTCTGTCTTTGTCTCTTTCTTTTTCATTCCTTGAATTATTTCCTTTTCAACGCGACCTACCAAGTAAGATGGCGTTAAAAGCAAAACCCTAAGAACACGCACCCAGAATAACCACAACTACCTTCTTAACCTAAAACATTAAACCCCTTGCTACCCCATAGTATAATGGTTAGTGAGCTAAGCTAGCAGACCATTGTTAATGAGTATGATTCTCACTGGGTGCCCCATACTTCTGGCCTTATGCCAAACTAAGCTCAACCAGAATCTATACTACAGTCACTGGTTCCATTTTCTGTGTCATTAACTGTTAGGTCACTCATACCTCCCTCAGTTCAGCTCAGTTGGTAGAGCTTGTCTAAGAATCACAAGGTTCCGGGGTTCGATACCAGCCCTCCCAACTCAGCATATGAGCAGCACAGCTTGGACCAGGTGTGGTAAAGTGGGGAGCTGAAGGTGCTCCACCTCAGACGCAAAACAATCTCTCTGGTCTATAAATGGTGAAACGGAGATAGACTCCCTCGTTGTCTGGCTGATACTGACAATAGGCCACTCCACCGATTTTACTACTTATGTTTAATGTAAAAATAATGGGTTATCTTCGAGATACGGACTCCCAAAATTTTCACCATTTTTTTTTTTAAGGAAAGTTCTCTACAAATTAGCAGCAGGAGCCAGCCTTGTACGCTTTTTTGATCAGCTTTTTTTTCTGGAAAACAAACTTGTTGTTTTTCATCTAAATTTGTAAATTTTTGTTTTTGTTTTCAATTTTTTGTTAAAAAAGTTTTCAAATTGTATTATTGAAAAAAAAAGTTAATTCATTGTTTAAAAAAAAATGTTAATTGAGACATTTATTGAAAAATGTAAATGAAAATTGAAAAATTCCAAAAATAACTTTTATAGTAAAACAAAATTATTTAAGGATTCAGATGAAAAACAAGTTTATTTTACTTCCGTGATCGACTTAAAAAAATGACATAAATTTTCATTAAAATCGGATAATTCCATGATTTTTGGTAATTTTTTTTCAATCGGAGGGGTTAAATTTATTTTGTAAAATACGGATTTTACGTCAAATTAGACAGTGTACGCCGCCATGTTTATGATATATTTGAGTAAAATGACCAAAAAATTAGTTTAAAATGTATTAAAAATGAATTACATGTGTAATAATATTGTTCTGCTTTTTTTTCTTTTTTTCTTTTTTTTTTTTACTGATGCTCATTATGTTACTACTTTACGACTTTACAAAAATTTGATGTTGAATAAGCGATTTAATTAATTTTGATTCGTTTTTAAAATGAAAAGCAGATGACAAATTGGCAGTGCTAATGATATATGTCAAATCATAATTCCCAGTTGATATCTAATGTTTTAGGGTCAAGATAGAACATGACAGGTTTTAAATTTGATTTTATTATTCATTTATTTCAGCAGATATGGTAAAATGCGCCCCGCTTAGAATTAAAGTCGTTCTTCAGCATTTCTACCAGTGTAAAATTTAATTAGATATTGCAAAAAGATAAAATTAAAATAATTATTCATAGTTTATTATCTTAATTTGAATTTTTTCTACCCCCACCTCTTTTGTCATTTTTTGTTTTTTAGGATGTGTATGTATATTGTATTAAATTACATTTCGAAATAATGTTTTCAGTTTTCATCTGCATATTTTATATACAGTTCTTTGTTGATGTTTTTAATAGCCATAGTATTTCAATGGGCACAGATACTACACTCTAATCTAATCAGAGGTTGACGTGCAAATCAATACATACGTAAATAACACCAGCGGGAATCCTGTAATTTTCATTGGAACTCGGAATTAAGTACAACTCCTTTAAGGCAATGTTAGATAATCTGTGGAAAGATTATAAATATTCTGTGGAATTAAGATGAATGTTTATAAGGAACAGCTGACAGGTCTCAGACCTAATATACTAGCTGAAAAAAATGATGATGATGATGATGATTATATAATAAATAATAATAATTATAATATAATAATTATGATAATTATTATTATTATTATGATAATAATAATAATAATAATAATAATAATAATAATAATAATTATTATGATAATAATAATAATTATTATTATGTCGTAATAATAATTATTATTATTATCATAATAATTAATTATTTATTATCATTATGATAATAATAATTATTATTATTATTATAATAATAATAATTATTATTACGACATAATGATATAATGATAATAATAATATAATAATTATTATTATTATTATTATTATTATTATTATTATTATGATAATAATAATAATAAATTATTATGATAATAATAATAATAATGATAATAATAATAATAATAATAATAATAATTATTATTATTATTATTATTATTATTATTATTATTTATAAAAAAATTAAAAAAACATTTTGACATTTGTTTTTTTCACCCAACACGAGAACATCTTGCAAAAAAAAAGTCCCCATTTAAAATTTAAACCGGAATCATTTTCTAATTAATTTTAACTGTCAAATAGAGTTACCTCCCCTGATAATACAACCAACTAATCAGAAACTCTCTTTTGATTCGAACGGATATATTCAAATATGTTCCCTGTCGGAAGAGACGTATAACTTTTAATTGGTATAACTTTTTTTGTATCATTTTTAAATCTTGGAGTTCACCCTGGTTATACTTGGCACGCGATGACATTCCACGCAGACCATCTCCTCATCTCATAAGCACGCTAACCAGTAACTGTGTTGAATGGTGGAGCTTCACCTGGTTATCTTGGCACCGATGACATTCCACGCAGACATCTCCTCATGCTCATAAGTAGCATAACCAGTAACTGTGTTGAATGGTGGACTTCACCTGGTTATACTTGGCACCGATGACATTCCACGCAGACATCACCTCATCTCATAAGCAGCATAACCAGTAACTGTGTTGAATGGTGGAGCTTCACCCTGGTTTACTTGGCACGATACATTCCACGCAGACATACCTCATCTCATAAGCCGCATTACCAGTAACTGTGTTGAATGGTGGAGCTTCACACTGGTTATCTTGGCACCGATGACATTCCACGCAGACATCACCTCATCTCATAAGCAGCAAAACCCAGTAACTGTGTTGAATGGTGGAGCTTCACTGGTTATACTTGGCACCGATGACATTCCACGCAGATCTTCAAAGATGTCTCCTCATCGGCATACGGAATCCACTTTTGAGCAAGGATCTTCTTTTTATCAGTTTTTGAAATGGATGTCACATATTTGCTGATAGAAGTTTTCGGTTTATGGTGGGAGAAGATTATTGTTGAGTTTCTCCCTTATGTTTCCATGGTCAAAAACAAAGTAACCCACTGTTTATACGCATTGTACCATCACAAGATGACAAAGTAACCTTCCAAGCTGATGGTTACGACAAACAGGTTACATGATGCTTAGCTCCCCCCCCCAAAAAAAAAACAAAACCTGTGAATGTTACACAAGCTTAGTATTTGGCATCTCACTACTGACCGTGTAACCCCATGAGAGTGTTTTCAAAGGACAAAAAAAAGTGTGAATGTTGCACAAGCTCAGTGATTGACATCTTATTGCTGATTGAGTAACTCCATAGGAGAGTTTCTGTTCACAGATACACAGTAAAGTCTCCTCTAATTAAATCCTTAAGTTAAACCAAAGCAGCATAACCAGTAACTGGTTATACTGGCACCGATGACATTCACGCAGATTTCAAAAACATCTCCTCATCTATTAATAATGGAGATTCGCTTCCGGTTTTTGTCTGTAACAAAGATTACATCACATTTACCCAAAATCGTCATAACATAGAATAAATACACTCAAAATTTGACACATGCAACATTAGACAGTCCTCATTGTTTTTAAAAAACAAGTTTTAATAAATACATGACTGGTATTATATATCTATATATAGTTTGTTTTATTTTAATACATATTTAAAGTTTACATTTCAAATTGTTTTATTTTTTAATCCTTTAATGAATTTGATGGTTTTACTTACTTAGGGCACAAATTCGCTGACATTGAATTTTTACTCCCACCCCTCAGGCAATATGTTTCAAAAATCTATTTTTACATCACCCGGAGTTCGTTTTTTTTATTTGTGCTAGTCTATATTTTAATTCTATTTTAAAGTTTTGAAAACAAAATTTAATTCGGATTATCGGTTTAGTTATGATGTCCAAATTTAGTGTATTTATTGCAATAACTGGAAATCATAAAACATGATCCCCCCACACACACACCCGCTTCAAATTCAAAATTAAATCTGAAAACAGGAAATAACTGAGGTTGTCGCTACTAGAATAGGTTTCAGTCCTAATTATTGATCATCCTCCCACATTAATATTTGTTGTGTTTTTGTTAAAAAAAAATGTAATTTGTGAAAATAAACATATTTTTTCTTTCTATGAACGAAGATATATTTGTGAGATAAAAGGAAGATGTATGTATATACAACAATAAAGATAGATGTATGCAAAAGAAATTGAAATCTCTCCAAAGTATTTCCAGAACAGATTTGGTATGAAATAGCAGAAGTGGTCACTACTAAATGGCTCAGTCCTAATTAGTGATCATCCTCCACACATTAATACATTGATTAATTAATTGTTGTGTTTTTTGTAAAAAAATGTAATGTGTGAAATAAACATTTTTTCTTTTCTTTTCTTTCTTTTCTTTCTTTATTTTCTGGATATGGAATCCACTTGAGAGCAAGGATATTCTTTTTATAAGTTTTAGAAACTAATGTCACATATTTGCTGATAGCCTATTTGGATTTATGATGCCAAAAGATATTGTTGAGTTTTCCTCTAATGTTTCCATGATCAAAATACAAAGTAACCCACTGTTTATCAGCATTGTACCATCGCAAGATGACAAAGTAACCTTCCAAGTTGGATGGTATTGTGGGGATTTAAATAAAATTAAAATAAGAAAGAATAAAAAAAATGAGTCCCTCCCGGAAAAATCCTCCGCGCATGTGCGAGAAAGGACCCACTTCCGACTCACAAGATAATCTATCGGCATTCAGACTTAGGACTGGTCTGGGACAAGACACACTACTGGCCGGGAGAAATTTCCTTGCCACGAGGTGGCTATGACTCGGATAAAAGCCTAAATCATAAAAACCACCTTCTGTCTTTGTCTTTTCTTTTCATTCCTTGAATTATTTCCTTTTCAACGCGACCTACCAAGTAAGATGGCGTTAAAAGCAAAACCCCTAAGAACACGCACCCAGAATAACCACAACTACCTTCTTAACCTAAAACATTAAACCCCTTGCTACCGCATTTTATATACAGCACAGAATAAACAGGGTACATAAACATAGAGGTGTACATGAACATACATACATAAGTAATACAAAGTTACATGTAAAAGGAATAAACATAAAAGCAACTGACATGAGACTAGGAGATAGTCCATGTTGTATGAATCACTTACAGTAATTATAAGGGGGGGACAAAAGCCCAACAAGAGGGGGGTAGACCAGAGTCTAACCCATTGTGTTCTCATAGGTCGAGCAACAGGAAAAGAGAAAGAGACATTCAAATCAGCCGCTTAAATATCCAAGGCCCCTAGCCGGGAACCAGCGAAACTAAACGGGCAGACAACTCCCCAGGCAAATACGAAAATAAACGCCTACACCCCCCATAAACATTGCACACATAATAGAGTGAGAGAGACAGAGATGAAGATCAGTGAGGAGAAATCTCACTTGATTCACCACTTTTGCCTACTCGTTTGCTCTTGGTGATTCATCTAACTCTTGCTGCCAACTGGCCACCTGTTTCATTTCTGTTGAGTGTTGACAATCTTTAAGGGTTTGGTTTTCTTTCTCTGTTCTGAGCCGGCCACTGTCCAACCTAACAACACAAGACTTGGGTTCGCCTGATCAAGCTCCACCTTCTCCAGCCCCACACTGGCTGACCCCACTGCAGGCCCCCGAGATGGATCCCATCAGAGCCAACAATTACGTCTACACTCTCTGGGGGCTGGCTTGCATCTAATCCTAAACGATTCTCACGTGTCTGTCATTGCGCGTTTTTCAAGGGATCAAAAGGCCATAACTGTCACCGGTAATTTTCCACAGACTCCCTGATTTTAAATCATCAGACCTCAATTTAAATTCTTAGCTACAGGTCTGTTCACAATTCATGACCTTTCATGAATTGTAAAACTAGGAGAGAAATGGATTCAGACTTTCCCCAAAACATTTCTACCGTGAACATCAACTGTCTCAACAAAATGGCTGCCTTACATAAGTAACTGTGTTGAATGGTGGAGCTTCACCCTGGTTATACTTGGTGCAGATGACATTCCACGCAGACATCTCCTCATCTCATAAGCAGCATAACCAGTAACTGTGTTGAATGGTGGAGCTTCAACCCTGGTTATACTTGGCACCGATGACATTCCACGCAGACATCACCTCATCTCATAAGCAGCATAACCAGTAACTGTGTTGAATGGTGGAGCTTCACCCTGGTTATACTTGGCACCGATGACATTCCACGCAGACATCACTCATCTCATAAGCAGCATAACCAGTAACTGTGTTGAATGGTGGAGCTTCACCCTGGTTATACTTGGCACCGATTACATTCCACGCAGACATCTCCTCATCTCATAAGCAGCATAACCAGTGAACTGTGTTGAATGGTGGAGCTTCACACTGGTTATACTTGGCACCCGATGACATTCCACGCAGACATCTCCTCATCTCATAAGCAGCATAACCAGTAACTGTGTTGAATGGTGGAGCTTCACCCTGGTTATACTTGGCACCGATGACATTCCACGCAGAATCACCTATCTCATAAGCAGCATAACCAGTAACTGTGTTGATGGTGGAGCTTCACCCTGGTTATACTTGGCACCGATACATTCCACGCAGACATCTCCTCATCTCATAAGCAGCATAACCAGTAACTGTGTTGAATGGTGGAGCTTCACCTGGTTATACTTGGCACGATGACATTCACGCAGAACATCCTCATCTCATAAGCAGCAAACCAGTAACTGTGTTGAATGGTGGAGCTTCACCCTGGTATACTTGGCACCGATGACATTCCCACGCAGACATCTCACTCATCTCATAAGCAGCATAACCAGTAACTGTGTTGAATGGTGGAGCTTCACCCTGGTTATACTTGGCACCGATTACATTCCACGCAGACATCTCCTCATCTCATAAGCAGCATAACCAGTAACTGTGTTGAATGTGGAGCTTCACCCTGGTTATACTTGGCACGATGACATTCCACGCAGACATCACCTCATCTCATAAGCAGCATAACCAGTAACTGTGTTGAATGGTGGAGCTTCACCCTGGTATATACTTGGCACCGATGACATTTCCACGCAACATCACCTCATCTCATAAGCAGCATAACCAGTAACTGTGTTGAATGGTGGAGCTTCACCCTGGTTATACTTGGCACCGATTACATTCCACGCAGACATCTCCTCATCTCATAAGCAGCATAACCAGTAACTGTGTTGAATGGTGGAGCTTCACCCTGGTTATACTTGGCACCGATGACATTCCCACGCAGACATCTCCTCATCTCATAAGCAGCATAACCAGTAACTGTGTTGAATGGTGGAGTCACCCTGGTTATACTTGGCACCGATGACATTCCACGCAGACATCACCTATCTCATAACCAGCATAACCAGTAACTGTGTTGAATGTGGAGCTTCACCCTGGTTAACTTGGCACCGATACATTCACGCAGACATCTCCTCATCTCATAAGCAGCATAACAGTAACTGTGTTGAATGGTGGAGCTTCACCCTGGTTATACTTGGCACGCATGACATTCCACCAGACATCTCCTCATCTCATAAGCACATAACCGTAACTGTGTTGAATGGTGGAGCTTCACCCTGGTTATCTTGCACCGATGACATTCCACGCAGACATCTCCTCATTCTCATAAGTAGCGCATAACCAGTAACTGTGTTGAATGGTGGAGCTTCACCCTGGTTATACTTGGCACCGATGACATTCCACGCAGACATCACCTCATCTCATAAGCAGCAAACAGTAACTTGTGAATGTGGAGCTTCACCCTGGTATACTTTGGCACGGATGTCCACGCAGACATCATTCATAAGCCGCATTAACCAGTAACTGTGTTGAAAGAGCTTCACACTGGTTATACTTGGCACCGATGACATTCCACGCAGACATCACCTCATCTCATAAGCAGCATCCAGTAACGTGTTGAATGGTGGAGCTTCACACTGGTTTATACTTGGCACCGATGACATTCCACGCAGATTTCAAAGATGTCTCCTCATCGGCATACGGAATCCACTTTTGAGCAAGGATCTTCTTTTTATCAGTTTTTGAAATGGATGTCACATATTTGCTGATAGAAGTTTTCGGTTTATGGTGGGAGAAGAATTATTGTTGAGTTTCTCCCTTATGTTTCCATGGTCAAAATACAAAGTAACCACTGTTTATCAGCATTGTACCATCACAAGATGACAAAGTAACCTTCCAAGCTGATGGTTACGACAAACAGGTTACATGATGCTTAGCTCCCCCCCCAAAAAAAAAAAACAAAACCTGTGAATGTTACACAAGCTTAGTATTTGGCATCTCACTACTGACCGTGTAACCCCATGGGAAGTGTTTTCAAAGGACAAAAAAAATGTGAATGTTGCACAAGCTCAGTGATTGACATCTTATTGCTGATTGAGTAACTCCATAGGAGAGTTTCTGTTCACAGATACACAGTAAAGTCTCCTCTAATTAAATCCTTAAGTTAAACCAAAGCAGCATAACCAGTAACTTGGTTATACTTGGCACCGATGACATTCCACGCAGATTTCAAAAACATCTCCTCATCTATTAATAATGGAGATTCGCTTCCGGTTTTTTGTCTGTAACAAAGATTACATCACATTACCCAAAATCGTCATAACATAGAATAAATACACTCAAAATTTGAACATGCAACATTAGACAGTCCTCATTGTTTTAAAACAAGTTTTAATAAATACATGACTGGTATTATATATCTATATATAGTTTGTTTTATTTTAATACATATTTAAAGTTTACATTTCAAATTGTTTTATTTTTTAATCCTTTAATGAATTTGATGGTTTTACTTACTTAGGGCACAAATTCGCTGACATTGAATTTTTTACTCCCACCCCTCAGGCAATATGTTTCAAAAATCTATTTTTACATCACCCGGAGGTCGTTTTTTTATTTTGTACTAGTCTATTTTAATTCTATTTTAAAGTTTTGAAAACAAAATTTAATTCGGATATCGGTTTAGTTATGATGATCCAAATTTAGTGTATTTATTGCAATAACTGGAAATCATAAAACATGATCCCCCCCACACACACACCCGCTTCAAAAATTCAAAATTAAATCTGAAAACAGGAAATAACTGAGGTTGTCGCTACTAGAATAGGTTCAGTCCTAATTATTGATCATCCTCCACACATTAATTATTTGTTGTGTTTTTGTTAAAAAAAAAATGTAATTTGTGAAAATAAACATATTTCTTTCTTTCTATGAACGAAGATATATTTTGTGAGATAAAAGGAAGATGTATGTATATACAACAATAAAGATAGATGTATGCAAAAGAAATTGAAATACTCTCCAAAGTATTTACAGAACAGATTTGGTATGAAATAGCAGAAGTGGTCACTACTAAAATAGGCTCAGTCCTAATTAGTGATCATCCTCCACACATTAATACATTGATTAATTAATTGTTGTGTTTTTTGTAAAAAAATGTAATGTGTGAAAATAAACATTTTTTTCTTTTCTTTCTTTCTTTTCTTTATTTTCTGGATATGGAATCCACTTGAGAGCAAGGATATTCTTTTTATAAGTTTTAGAAACTAATGTCACATATTTGCTGATAGCCTATTTGGATTTATGATGCCAAAAGATATTGTTGAGTTTCTCCCTAATGTTTCCATGATCAAAATACAAAGTAACCCACTGTTTATCAGCATTGTACCATCGCAAGATGACAAAGTAACCTTCCAAGTTGGATGGTATTGTGGGGATTTAAATAAAATTAAAATAAGAAAGAAATAAAAAAAAAAATGAGTCCCTCACCGGAAAAATCCTCCGCGCATGTGCGAGAAAAGGACCCACTTCCGACTCACAAGATAATCTATCGGCCATTCAGACTTAGGACTGGTCTGGGACAAGACACCACTACTGGCCAGGGAGAAATTTCCTTGCCACGAGGTGGCTATGACTCGTGAATAAAGCCTAAATCATAAAAACCACCTTCTGTCTTTGTCTCTTTCTTTTTCATTCCTTGAATTATTTCCTTTTCAACGCGACCTACCAAGTAAGATGGCGTTAAAAGCAAAACCCTAAGAACACGCACCAGAATAACCACAACTACCTTCTTAACCTAAAACATTAAACCCCTTGCTACCCCATAGTATAATGGTTAGTGAGCTAAGCTAGCAGACCATTGTTAATGAGTATGATTCTCACTGGGTGCCCCATACTTCTGGCCTTATGCCAAACTAAGCTCAACCAGAATCTATACTACAGTCACTGGTTCCATTTTCTGTGTCATTAACTGTTAGGTCACTCATACCTCCCTCAGTTCAGCTCAGTTGGTAGAGCATCTGTCTAAGAATCACAAGGTTCCGGGTTCGATACCAGCCCTCACCAACTCAGCATATGAGCAGCACAGCTTGGACCAGGTGTGGTAAAGTGGGGAGCTGAAGGTGCTCCACCTCAGACGCAAAATAATCTCTGGTCTATAAATGGTGAAACGGAGATAGACTCCCTCGTTGTCTGGCTGATACTGACAATAGGCCACTCCACCGATTTTACTACTTATGTTTAATGTAAAAATAATGGGTTATCTTCGAGATACGGACTCCCAAAATTTTCACCATTTTTTTTTTTTTTTTAAGGAAAGTTCTCTACAAATTAGCAGCAGGAGCCAGCCTTGTACGCTTTTTTGATCAGCTTTTTTTCTGGAAAACAAACTTGTTGTTTTTCATCTAATTTCTAAATTTTTGTTTTTGTTTTCAATTTTTTGTTAAAAAAGTTTTCAAATTGTATTATTGAAAAAAAAAAAATTCATTGTTTAAAAAAAAAAATGTTAATTGAGACATTTACTGAAAAATGTAAATGAAATTGAAAAAAAATTCCCAAAATAACTTTTATAGTAAAACAAAATTATTTAAGGATTCCGATGAAAAACAAGTTCATTTACTTCCGTGATCGACTTAAAAAATGACATAAATTTTCATTAAAATCAGATAATTCCATGATTTTTGGTAATTTTTTTTCAATCGGAAGGGTTAAATTTATTTGTAAAATACGGATTTTACGTCAAATTAGACAGTGTACGCCGCCATGTTTATGATATATTTGAGTAAAATGACCAAAAAATTAGTTTAAAATGTATTAAAAATGAATTACATGTGTAATAATATTGTTCTGCTTTTTTTTTCTTTTTTTTTTTTTTTTTTTTTTTTTTTTTTTACTGATGCTCATTATGTTACTACTTTACGACTTTTACAAAAATTTGATGTTGAATAAGCGATTTAATTAATTTTGATTCGTTTTTAAAATGAAAAGCAGATGACAAATTGGCAGTGCTTAATGATATATGTCAAATCATAATTCCCAGTTGATATCTAATGTTTTAGGGTCAAGATAGAACATGACAGGTTTTAAATTTGATTTTATTATTCATTTATTTCAGCAGATATGGTAAAATGCGCCCCGCTTAGAATTAAAGTGTCGTTCTTCAGCATTTCTACCGGTGTAAAATTTAATTAGATATTGCAAAAAAGATAAAATTAAAATAATTATTAATAGATTATTATCTTAACTTGAATTTTTTATACCCCCACCTCTTTTGTTATTTTTTGTTTTTTAGGATGTGTATGTATATTGTATTAAATTACATTTCGAAATAATGTTTTCAGTTTTCATCTGCATATTTTATATACAGTTCTTTGTTGATGTTTTTAATAGCCATAGTATTTCAATGGGCACAGATACTACACTCTAATCTAATCAGAGGTTGACGTGCAAATCAATACATACGTAAATAACACCAGCCGGGAATCCTGTAATTTTCATTGGAACTCGGAATTAAGTACAACTCCTTTAAGGCAATGTTAGATAATCTGTGGAAAGATTATAAATATTCTGTGGAATTAAGATGAATGTTTATAAGGAACAGCTGACAGGTCTCAGACCTAATATACTAGCTGAAAAAAATGATGATGATGATGATGATATAATATAATAATAATAAATATAATAATTATAATTATTATATTATTATTATGATAATAATAATATAATAATATATATAATAATTAATAATAATAATAATAATATATATTATAATTAATAATAATTATTATTATTATTATCTAATAATATTATTATTATTATATATAATAATAATTATTATAATATAATTATTATTACGACATAATGATATAATGATAATAATAATAATAATAATTATTATTATTATTATTATTAATATTATATATAATATAATAATATTATATGATAATATAATAATAATGATAATAATAATAATAATAATAATAATAATTATTATTATTATTATTATTATTATTATATTATTATAAAAAAAAAAAAACATTTTGACATTTGTTTTTTTCACCCAACACGAGAACATCTTGCAAAAAAAAAGTCCCCATTTAAAATTTAAACCGGAATCATTTTCTAATTAATTTTAACTGTCAAATAGAGTTACCTCCCCTGATAATACAACCAACTAATCAGAAACTCTCTTTTGGATTCGAACGGATATATTCAAATATGTTCCCTGTCGGAAGAGACGTATAACTTTTAATTGGTATAACTTTTTTTGTATCATTTTTAAATCTTAGTTATAGTTATAATATTCGACACATTATGGCTAAACCGCGGCCCAAAGCAGCTAAAGGATACGAACATGCAACAGAGTTTCCAGCCGGTGAAATAATCCGAAGTATTGCTACAAAAAAAGAATTTGAACTTAACTCCGTTATCGGCGCAGGTGGATTTGGCTTGATTTACACAGCCAAACTTGTAGGCGCCAAACGCTCGTCTGATGCACATGTTGTTAAAATTGAGCCCCAAGACAACGGGCCACTATTCAACGAATCTCATGTCCTACAGAGAATAGCCCGTCCAGAAATAATCGACGATTATATAAAGCAAAAGACCAAACCAAAACTGGTTCGTCCACTGGGCATCCCAACTTTGATAGGGAACGGAATACACGAGTACCAAGGTGGGAAATATCGTTTCATTGTGTTGCCCCGCTTTGATGTAGATCTGCAGAAAATCTTTGAAGATAATAACTATTCTCTCGAAGAAAGAACTGTTTATGGTGTGGCTGTCCGTTTGCTAGATGTCATGGAGTATCTTGATTTCCATGGATATGTACATTCCGACCTGAAAGCGGCCAATATCATGATCCGTCGTGGCGAAAAATCCACAGACGAACCATCTCTCTTTTTAATTGACTATGGGTTGGCTTCCCGATTCATGTCCGGAGACCATCACAAACCATACAAAGTATTGAAGAAAAATGCCCACAACGGTACCCTGGAATATACCAGTATAGATGCTCACACTGGAGCTGATCCGTCCCGCCGTGGAGATTTACAAACCCTTGGGTTTTGCCTCTTAGAATGGCTGGCTGGATCTCTACCCTGGAAACCTCATCTTAAAAATAAGAATGATGTAAAAGCGAGAAAGATAAAATGCCTTGAAGATTTAAGTGGTGTACCTACTGTGATTTTGAAAAACTACTTTAAAGCTATTAGGGAATTAGAATACGACGACCAACCTGACTACGATTACTTGAGGAACATTTTCTTAAGTTATCTTAAGAAACAGGGCCATGAAAAACTCTTTATTCCAACCCCTGGCAAGGCTAAACCCATGAGAACAATTCAAAATGTAGATACGAAAGGCACTGAACCAAAGTCAAAAAAAAGGGTGTGCCGTAGATAGATTTTTTATTTTACATTCCTGTTACGTTATTTTCTTTTTCTTTCTCTATGCATAATATTATGTCACATAATCAACAAGATATTACAATTCAAATGAGTTGATAAAACCTGTTTTATATATTAAAAGTATAATTAACTTTTATTCGTTGTTGTTAGTGGTTTTGATTTTATAGCTGAAACTGGCTTTTCAAGTCAAGTGACTTAGTTTTTATTTCGTGGATTTCGTGTTTATTTTTGTTTTGATTATTATAATTTTTTTTTTTTCTTTCAAATATTGCGTAATTTTCAATGTAACTGATTTTAGCTTTCTTAGTTTGGTACATAACCAAAAATATAGTGAGAATCGATCTCTCGCTAACCTTTTAATTATTTTTATTATTTACTTAACTTTGCTATAGCACAAGATCGGGTGTATGGGGCACCCAGTTTGACTCTAACACATTAGTAATGGTTAGTATAGTTTGCTAACCATTACACAAGGTGATACCCTCTCTTTTCTTTTTAATTTTAACAATCTCTGTTTTAAATCTTTTCATTCGGTAACCGAATGAAAGAAATGAAGTACAATGTACGTATTTCATTTCTTTCTTTCGTTTTATTTATTTTATTTATCTTCAATAGTATGGTTGAATCATTTATTTTTACAAACTCAAGAATTACTTTATTTAAAAATAATAATAAAATAAAAATGCGTTTGATAGTGACGAACAAAAGGCGGACAAAAAAATGGCGCAATTTTAAAAAATATATTTTAAAACGTTAATAAAAAATGTAAAAAGTGGTAAATTATCTTTTTACTACTTTCTTTTACGTTTATAATTACGTAAACAATTCCAAGTTTATTTGTTCAAGAAAAAGCAGATTTCTGTTACACACGTATATATTTTTTAAAAAATCATTTTCCGCTTTTTGTTTACATTTTCAAAACTGTCATGGCGTTTTAACATAAGCCATGCCTATTTTCCACGAATAGGCTACCTTGCCGGTCCTGGTCAAATAAGCAAACCTGCTTTTAGGCTTCTTATGCCGTTCCTCGTAAAATAAACTTACTTTTTACGCTAGGATCTACTAATTTTGACTTCATAGACGTATTTTACAAAATAAATTTAAACCCCCTGATTGAAAAAAAATACCAATTATCCGATTTTAATGAAACATAATTTAATAAATAGTGTTGATTTACCAATGAATTAATTTTATAATTATCAGTTATAAAACTTAAAAACTTTCTGATTTTTTTTCAGGTCACTTAACTTTGATCCCCCCCCCCTTATTTTTTGGGCACAAAATATCGGTGAGGTTATATAAAAGTGAAACTAATTAAAATAGAGATAAAAAGACAAAAGACCGAAGGTGTGAATAGAAGAAGAAAAAATTAAGGGGGCGATTCTGCTAGTAAATAAGTACCGAAAATCGGAAAATTAAATGTAAAAAAAAAACAAAACTTTTGGGTTTTTTTTTACTATGTGGTTTTATTATATAATTGACTATTATATTATTAGTGAAAAAATTATACATCGATATTTGCGCTGTTTAAAAGGGTGTGGTCCTAAATTTTGAATTGAGTTTTCGGTAATTTATGAGGAAGTGGGTCCCGGTCCCCTGCCTCTGAAATTGCTGAATTTAAAATAACGACCTGAGCTATCTAGTTTCGGCGGTGTTATTGGAAGAAAACAACCAACTTAGGGCGCTAAATTTTTTTTTTTTTTTTTTTTGGGGGGGGGGGCTCTTTTTTGTCTTAATTCTCGTTTAATTATAGAAATTTGTTGTAATTGGTGTTTATTTGTTTATTTACCGTAATTTATCGTAATAAAAGAATAGTATTTAATAGATTAATTCTTGTTTATTTATCGTAATTGATCGTAATAAAACTTAATCTTAGTAGATAGATAGATATGAAGATGTCTAGTTTTGAATAGACTGAGATAGATAGATAATCAATAGGTACCACCTATTTTACCCCGTGAAATTTACCCCCCCCTATATTTAACACAATGAAACTTGCAGAAAAAATTAATATTTTCTTGAAAATATTTTTTCCATTCGAAAGAAAAAACATTAAACAAATTACCTCGTATTTTTCTTTTTTTTGTCGTAATTCTTGTATATAGAAATTTGTCATATTTCTTGTTTAGATAGATAAACAATAGGTACCACCAATTTGACACTGTGCAATTTACCCCCCCCCCTACATTTAACACAATGAAACTTGCAGAAAAAATAATATTTTGTTGAAAAGATTTTTCCATTCGAAAGAAGAAACATTAAACAAACTCCTGATGATTTTAAAAATTTTTTATCAGCTTACGAAAATAATGAAAATTATGATTGTAAAACAATGTTTTCATTTTTGCACTGTTAAATCAACTGAAATTTAACGTAGCTAAAAACAAGTTACGATAAGAGGACTTTTTAAAAATTCTATGAAAAATCAATTAATAATCCGATTTTCCCGAAAATTTCCATAAATGTTTACTAGGTACCACCAATTTGACCCTGTGCAATTTACCCCCCCTACATTTAACACACTGAAACTTGCAGAAAGATTAATATTTTCTTGAAAAATTTTTTCCATTCAAAAGAAAAAACATTAAATAAACTCCTGATGATTTTTTAAATTTTTTATCAGCATACGAAAATAATGAAAATTATGATTGAAAAACAATGTTTTCATTTTTGCACTGTTAAATCAACTGAAATTTAACGTAGCTAAAAACAAGTTACGATAAGAGGATTTTTTAAAAAATTCTATGAAAAATCAATTAATGGTCCGATTTTCCCGAAAATTTCCATAAATGTTTACCATTGGATGTAAATACATCTGAAATAGTTTTTTTCTAAAATATATTAGGGGAAATATTTTTTTACGATGTCTATCACCCCCCCCCCCTATTTTATTTTATGAGATAAAAAAAAAAATGATGTGGAAAAAAAATTTGGTACTTTTTTTCTTTAAAGATAAGAGTCTGAATAACTATATCAATGAAATTGTATAACGTACCGAATTATAGTTTTTTTAGGAAAAAATAATGAAATCGGAAATAAAAAAGTGCAAAAAAAATGTCATAATATTAATATTTGAAAACTTTTTTTTTTTCTTATGTAATTGGTATGTACTATATTCTATTAAATTGTCAAAAAAAAAAAAAAATTTTAAGAAATTAATTTTTACGAGATTTTCAATCTTTTGTGTGATTAAATATTTTTATTTTCTGCGTGAAATAAATTATTTTTTTTTTTTTTTCCTGTGGAAAAAAATCAAAATTTTCACGGATATTTAAAAACATGAATTTTAGAATTCAGGTGAACTAAAAGTTGGTCCGATCCGTGCTCGATTAATATTTTTAAAAGAATTTGTAATTTTTATTGTTGAATAGTAATGTGTGATTCTTAGAATGTACGGAAGAGCAAAACTGACATATGACGAGACGCTTCTCGGTAACTAAAGTTTGTTTTTCTGAGCGTAAAAAAAATATT
This sequence comes from Doryteuthis pealeii, assembly GCA_023376005.1. Lineage (NCBI taxonomy): Eukaryota > Metazoa > Mollusca > Cephalopoda > Myopsida > Loliginidae > Doryteuthis > Doryteuthis pealeii. The sequence goes on along the minus strand of CM042142.1, from coordinate 111,274,230 downwards.
TTATTTAACTTTTACGACCAATTAGAATAAAAAATAATATATTGAATGATTGTTTTATCAGTTTTTCTCTTAGAAAAAATATTCAAAGTTTCATTTTATTTTCGATTTTAAGAATTAATACTAAAACCGAAGACATTTTTTAACGTCAATTTCACTGCGAAATTTTAAGATTAAAGTTTTTCAAGTTTTTATTCATAGTAAATTGTAATATTAAAGTTTTTAAAGATTTTATTCATTTTAAATTGTAATATTAAAGTTTTTAAAGATTTTATTCATTTTAATAGAAAAAATTTGGCTAAAAAAGTTTGTCCGTTACACCCATCCGTACTTAGATGCATAACTGTAAGAGGGTAATAATATGTATTTCTTTCTCTCTAAATCGCGGCCTGAAAATTACCCTTTCGCACGTAATATGGATAGGTTTGTTTATTTTTTAAGATAACGATGTAATTTTTCCCAATCGGATAATTTGATCTTTGAATTAACTATTTTTCTTTTGTAACAACCCTGTACGATCTTTTTTTAACGAGATTTTTTATAAACAAAGTTCGGAAATATCTATTTCCGTTTTATTCAAGATGACCTAAACGGTCTGGTGGTACCTAATGTTTACCATTGGATGTAAATACATCTGAAATAATTTTTTTCTAAAATATATTAGGGGAAATATTTTTTACGAGGTCTATTCCCCCCCCCTATTTTATTTTATGAGATAAAAAAAAAATGACGCCTCAGAAAAATTTTTTTTCTTTTTTTCTATAAAGATAAGAGTCTGAATAACTATATCAATGAAATTGTATGAATGTACAAGGTCTAGTTTTTTGAGGAAAAATTAATGAAATCGGAAATAAAAAGTGCAAAAAAATGTCACAATATTAATATTTGAAAACTTTTTTTTGCTTTTATAATTGGTATGTACTATATTCTATTAAATTGTCAACAAAAAAAAAAATTTTTTTAAGAAATTAATTTTTACGAGATTTTCAATCTTTTGTGTGATTAAATATTTTTATTTTCTGCGTGAAATAAATTAAATTTTTTTTTTTCCTGCGTCAAAAAATCGAATTTTTCACGGATATTTAAAAATATGAATTTTATAATTCAGGTGCACTAAACATTGGTCCGATACGAGCTCGATTAATATTTTTAAAAGAATTTGTAATTTTTGTTGTTGAATAGTAATGTGTGATTCTTAGAATGTACGGAAGAGCATTGCTGACATTTGTTTTACAAAGAGACGAGACGCTTCTAAGTAACCAAAGTTTGTTCCTGTTAGGCTGACAGTGTTAGCGTGAAAAAAATTATTTTATTTAACTTTTTTCAATAATTAAAATAAAAAGTAAGTATAATAGATTATTTTATCAGTTTTTCTCTTAGAAAAAATATTCAAATTTTCATTCCATACTTTTACGGGTTAATTGTAAAAGGGAAATAATTAGTAACTTTTCTGTCTATATTACGGTCTGAAAATTACCCTTTCGCATGTAATACGGGCAGGTTTGTTTATTTTTTAAGATAACGATGTAATTTTTCCCAATCGGATAATTTGATCTTTGAATTAACTATTTTTCTTTGTAACAACCCTGTACGATCTTTTTTTTACGAGATTTTTGATAAACAAAGTTCGGAAATATCTATTTCCGTTTTATTCAAGATGGCATAAACGGTCTGGTGGTACCTAATAAACAAAAAACAAAATGATATAGATAGATATGAACAAATTGAGATAGTTAGATAGATAGATAAACAAATATCTATCTCAATTTGTTCATTTTTTATTTATATCATTGTTTATCTTTTGTTTAAACTTTTAACCTTAAATAATTGATTTAATTAATTTTAATTTGTTTTTTAAAATGAAATATCAACTGGGGCTGAGACTATGGTATCTTTATTTTAGAGTATATATATGGTATAGTTGTTTTTTGTTTTTTTATGACATATCAACCCTTTTCGGGTTATTTGGGGCCAATTCACTGTGAACAGGAAGGCTAATTTACATATTGATATTAAACATTTGATTTTAATAAATACTTGCTTGGTATTGTATTATTACTATTGTAGGAAATGGACATGGTGAGACGAGTTCAAATTTTGGATAAGGCTGTTTGCATTTCACATAGTGCTAATAATGGGAAAGGTATGAATCCAACTATTCTCCCTCCAGATGGGTAAATAGTAAGGCTCTTTAACCTTGGTATGGCAATCCTTCTCAGAGAAGGAAAATTCTGATTTCAATCCTGTTAAACTCCGCTTAAGAAACTGACCTGGAGTCACACCCTACTCCTACTCGTGTGGAGGAGTTGGTATATATATATATATATATATATATATATATAAAATCCAAAGATTAAGTGAAGGAATCTTTCTTACGACGTAGTATTTTTTTGATTGTCATAATTTGCAAAGCTCAATGTGTGCTCTTATTGTTAGTCACAGAGCAAAATTACATCAGGAAAAAAAAAAAAAATTTAGGTTGTTAGCATTATAGGCTATTTCAGGAAACCTAGAGGAATTCCTCTAGGTTCCCTGAAATAGCCTATAATGCTAACAACCTAAATCTTCTTTGTTATTTTTTCCTGATTTGCTGGTATATAATGAAGATAAACTTGCTCTATAGTTAAGTAAGGATCATTTGAGGCCATTTTATAACCAATATTTCTGAAGATGACTTATTTTATACAAGGTGTGTCAAAATGTATCGAGATTTTTTGTACTTTGACACACCTTGTATTCTGGGAAAAATAACGTTCCATTCATTCTTCATTTCTAGCTTTAAACTTGGTACTTCTTTTCTTTTTTTTTTTTTTTTTTTTTGACACACCTTGTATTCTGAAACAAATTAATGAATGGAATGTTATTTTATTTCAGAATACAAGGTGTCAAAAAATACGAAAAATTTTCGATACTTCTTTGACACACCTTGTATATTTAAGAATCAGTTTATTATTCTTATGTTGTATTGAAAACATATCCAAGAGTCAAGATTTTTGTGGATTCATTAAAATTCAAAATATGAAATCTGGTATTGGTTGATTGAATATGTTTAAAAAAAAAGAAAAGAAAAAAAAGGAAAACACAGAAAAATTCAGGGTACATGTTTTATTTTCGACCCCATTATTTACAACAAAGAAACCAAAGTAGAATTTATTTGTTTTTCGTTGTTTCTTTCATATAATTCAAACACATGGTTCATCTATCATGTGGATTCAGAAATTTACAAAGATTTCCCTGCTGTAAAACTGGGTTTTTATCTGAAAAAAAAATAAAAATAAAATTCAATCATTTAAGAAAATATGTACGCAAAAGATTTTACAAGGAAAAAAAAAAGAAAGTGTTGGAAAAATAAATGTTAAATAAATATTGAAAGAAAAGCTTCTATTTCTATTGTATACCATATAATTCAACTCTTCTATTATTATTCATTGTATATATATATATATATATATATGTGTGTGATGTTCTTGTGAACGTTGTTTGTTTGCTCTTTTTAAAGCATTGGAAATAAGGACAAAAACAAGAAAAACAGAACAAAAATCAGATTTTTTATATATTCAACCGTTGCTCTGTTTCTGGTTTAATCTATTCCGACATTTCGGGTGAACCTTCACCCTTTCTCAAGGTATGTCAAACGGTCTGGAGAGAAAAAAATGCAATATTGTATATGAGGGCCAAAAAAATTTATATATATATATATATATATATATATATATATATATGAGAGGGAGGGGGCTATTTTGTATAGGAGAAATGAAAATAAGGTGCTTGATTACAGGTGTAAGAGCTATATTTATTTACTAGGGTGTACTATACAATCAAAAGGTGCTGTTACCATTGGTTTCAAAGCAGCGTATTAGCTGCTTATCTTCAAGACAAAGCACCCTGGAAAAAGTTTATTATTTATTCTACTGCTACTTATGATAATAATAAGAAAATGATGAATCCAACGTAAAAATCACTCCAGTTTTTATAGAATTAAAAGTAAAGCATCAAAATATTAAATATGAATATATATGATATTAGTATATTCTTAAATATGAATATGTATTCTATAGTTCTATAGCCAATAGCTGAGAAGGAACTGGGTAGATTTTCCTATTAAAATTAAGTAGTAAAGTAAAAAAACAACAAAAATGTAACTTACATTTTCCACTTACAAAGTTGGTACCTGGAGCCACAAGCTGCTCTCTGTTGGTTGTCTCAATAAGATATCAACCTAAAAGAAAAAAGTCAATAATTGTAATAAATGACTCAATAATTATATAATACTAGGGGGGAAAAATGCCCTCTTGGCAATGTAAAAATTAATTTTTAAAAGATATTGCCTAAGTAGATGGGAGTTAAAAAGTCAATGTCAGATAATTTGTACCATAAGTAAAATCATCAAATTTATTAGATTAAAATATAACAATTTGAAATGGAAACTTATTTCTGATAACTTCAAATATATATTAAAATAAAACAAACTATATATAAATATATAATACCGGGCACGTATTTATTAAAACTTGTTTTAAAAAACAATGGGGACCGTCTAAGGTTGCATGCTCAACTTTTGAGTGTATTTATTTTATGTTATGATGATTTTGGGTAATGTGACGTAAGTAGTGACATAGTTTAGGTTACAGACAAATAGAGACTGACTCTCTATTATTAATAGAGATATGACATATCTTTATTATTGTCACACTAAATTCTGCGCATGCATGCTTATAGTTGGCACTCTTGTGGTCACGTGCTCAAAGCTTGAGCCTGATCGCACCATTTTGATAACTGTCTTTACTGTGTAAACATAGCCACTCCACTAGCAATATGCACCAAGGAAGTGACTTGATTTCTCTGGTTGGAAGGAGTGTCAGGGACTGAAATTTATCAGTGGCATTAGACTGTGCACTACCATGTAGAAGTGTGTATGAGTGGATAGAGAAGTCTAAAAGTGGCTGGAAAAGTGATGCACAAAGACAGAATAGGACTCTTATCAACTTCCACCATTGATGATAAGATTCAACAAGCTTAAGAGATGGTAATGGCAAACTGGGTAGTTATCTACAATGAGCTGAGCTTCGATAAAAGGTGTGAATAATTTTTGAATGCCCATCGTATAACAGTCTAAAAGACCTTTTAATTTTTATTCATCATAATAAGATGTGGTTGTATAATTGCCTCTTTCCCATATCTTCAGGCTATGGGTAAACTGAGCTCTCTAGCCTTGGTTAGCAGCCATTCTAGGAGAAGGATAACTTTGTATTCAAAACCAGATACTGGAATTTTTAAGGCAGTCTAACATCTTACTTCTGGCCTTGTACCATATCTAAGCTAAGCTCAGTAAATAACTATAGAAGTCGAGGATGTAGCAACTTGGACTTGAAATCTTCAGAACACTGAAGATCAATGAGTTTTATCTGCAGTTGTAATTTTACTTCTGCAAAGGCAAAGAGAAAATGTTTTAAGTTGGGTATAAAATCACGTAGATGGGCTTCAAGAGCCGAATGTGGTTCACAGGCTGAGAGTTAGGGACCACTGGTCTATTAGATACCTCAACTTTACTATATATATATATGTGTGTGTAATATAGTGAAAAATTTGAAAAAACACAGGTTCAAATAAAATGAGTGATATTTATTCAGCCAACGCTGCAGTGTTTCAATCTGTTTAGTAGATCTTCTTCAGGGCTTTTGTTGATATAAGGAAAAGTAAAATTTATCACAGAATAATAAGGAGACTGTGATAGTTTTTGTTGATCAGTTTGTTTAAAAATGTTTTGAATGGGAAATTAGCAAAAAACCTTGCCAACTTAGCACATGAGTAGCACAGATTGGGTAATCTGATCTGTGTGGTAAAGTTGCGAGCTGACGGTAGGTGTGCCATTCCACCTCAGCAAAAACAATCTCCCTAGTTTAGCGCTAGTGAAAATAGGATAGACTCCCTCGCTGTCAGGTTGATACTGACAATAGGCCACTCCAACTTTTTTATAATAATAAACCAAAAAAGATTATATATATTTACCAACCCCTCTGCACGAGCAGGATGCGACACAAGGTCAATTTCTTAAGCCGAGTTTAACAGGTTTGAATTCAGAGTTTTCCTTCTCCTAGACTGGTTAAAGAGTCCAGTCTGCTCTGCTATTTACCCATAGCTGGAGGGAGAATTGGATTTTCCCAATGGTGTTAGTGCCATGTGAAATGCCAACAGCTTCGACCAGGAATTGAACTCGCGTTGACGAGTCCATTTCCTACGAGTCTAAGCATTAGACCAGATTATATGGTTACTCACCTTTCTGCTGTCTCTGCTGATCACTGCTCTGACACATCTATCAGTTTGACATTCTGCTGGGACGGCGTTGATGTCTTCTTGGGTGAGGGAAACCTCAAATGGGAGAAGGGCAACTTTCACTTTTTCATCAGCAACTGCCAAAGCGGTCTTTGCCCATTGGGGAAGTTTTCCCTGAAATTTCATAAGCAGAAACAATCATTGATTTGTGATTTACTAGCAAATATATGCACCCTCTGGGCGCAAGTATTTAAGTTTTAATGTAATAAAATATTATATTGAATTAAAAAGGCTAATGAAACTAAATAAGAATGCAGATAAAAAGATTTGAAATAGAGAGGGGGTGTAATCTAAAAATAGAACAACTAAAACTTACTCTTCCATCACTCCCATCTTTCATTGCTAAATTTTTCTAATTTAACTATTTAGTTAAAATTGGAAGTAAAGAATAAAATTAGTTATTTCTTCTTGTTAATGGATTTCTTTTAAGATTTATCCCTAAGATTTTTGCTCATATTCATTAAGATAAAACCAAACAATAAGAAATCAATAATACTAAGCACATATTTATTAAAATCAAATTTTTAAGATCAATATGCAAATTAGCCTTCCCGTTCACACTGTAATAAGTAATTGACAGTTACCTCACCTACTTTATGATTAACTCCCCTTTGGAGAACTCTCTAGTGAATACTAGACTATAAACTCTTAATAAGTGTACCAATTCTTCTAAGTAGAAAAAAGCTTTCCAAAGTCTATCGGTGTTATAGTTTGTTATTACACATTATTACTTGATTCTTATTTTTCTAGTGTTTTAAGTAATTTGATAGATTAAAATTTTCTAAATTTAAAAAGAAACTAAGTAGATATCTTTCAATTCCATGTGTAAAATTTCATGAATATTGGCCTGTTAGTTTCTAGATATTTAGTTTACCAAGAACTACACATGCTTACATATGTGCATGTTTTTGTTGATTGATTTTAATGGAATCTCAAACCGTCTAGGGTTATTTCATGCTGAGAGTTAGGGAATTGCATTCATTGTACCTTTATATTTACATTTTTTGTGCAGTTGTTTCTTAAGAGATTTTTAGGTGTCCTATCATATACAGATCTATTTGTCCTTTAAATGGAACCCTAGCAGGTTCTATCACTAAAGGTCAGGTAATGGCAATGAAGGAGTGCTCCACACTCCCCAGAGCTCCAGATATAGAGCCTCACCATCAGATGCGGTTTAGTATAAAAACCAGAACACTTCTTTTGGGAGTAGGGTCTTAAGCCTCTGCATGGGATACAATCAGTGTATTCTAAGCCCTGCCGTCAAGGTGTGCATGGGTTTTAGGATTGAGTTATGTTTGAAAAAAATTCCATTTTAATTGGTTCTAATTGGTCGTAATTTGAAATTAAGTCAAAAACTGACCCGTCTCTTACCTCATATTCTGCCTGTCACTTTCCCCCTGTCTATGTATATCTTCATTACTTCCTTGTTATATATATATTAGTTTCTTTGTATGAATAAAGAGAGAGATTGGAGAGTGAGTGTGAAAGGGACATTTAACTTCCCACTTTATTTGTATGTAAAGATTCAGCAGCAGTGAGCTCGAATCAGGTCCATTTCAATTTAAATTAGGTCAAACGTTCCCTTTCTTAGAAATCTTACAAAATCATTTTAATGTTTTTTTAAATTTTCCAGCGATATTTGTAGAAGAATTTGATTTGCTTTGCAAATTCACTTTTCCATAATCCCAATTATCTACCCAGAGCTCAATGGGTGACCCAATGTTTTGTGTGTGTTTTATATCAAGTAGAATTCTTGTTAAAATAATTTAAATTAGGTCAGACGTTACCTTTCTTAGAAATCTTACAAAATGATTTTAATGTTTTTTTGTTTTGTTTTTTTTTTAAATTGTCTGGCCATATTTATTTATCAGCTATATTTCTAAAAGAATTTAATTTGCTTTGAAAATTCACTTTTCCCTAATCCCAATTATCTACCCAGAGCTCAATGGGTGACCCAATGTTTTCTGTGTGTGTGTGTCTGTGTGTGTTTTATATCAAGTAGAATTCATGTTAAAATAAGCAATTTTAAACAAACCTTGGCAGAAACCATGGCAGTGATATCACGGTAGACGTTGAGTTCCAATGGAAGGGGATTAGTGAGGATGGACTGGTTGAAAAGCAGACTGGTCAGTGTTTTGGCCATGTTTTTACTCTTGGTCAATGTACATTGTTGAAGTTCATACATAATTTGAGAATCAGATTTCTTGGCAACAATCTGTTGGAAAAGAAAAATATACACTTAGACTTTCTTACTAAGTTAAAACATGTAATTATTTATTCATTTTTATTATAATCATTTCCTTTCTGAGCAGAATCAAACGATTATGCCAGTTAAAATTATTATTAAAAGCAACTAGAATTAGTAAGATGAAGGATTATATTAGTCAAAATTATTATTAAAAAGCAACTAGAATTAGTAAGATGAAGGATTAGCAACTAGAATTAGTAAGATGAAGGATTATATTAGTCAAAATTATTATTAAAAAGCAACTAGAATTAGTAAGATGAAGGATTATATTAGTCAAAATTATTATTAAAAAGCAACTAGAATTAGTAAGATGAAGGATTATATTAGTCAAAATTATTATTAAAAAGCAACAAGAATTATTATTGAAGGATAATACTAGTCTGCAAATAATTCTAATATCTAAGATATTAGCACTCACAATATTCAGTTTTATATATAAACACTTCAAGTTTAATATTAAAGCTTTTAGCAGCTCCAGGTTTTTTTTACTATAAGTCAGAGTAACAACAGCTATAGCTGTTGAGAAACCATTTTGCATGCTTTAATTAAGCAGAATGAATTCTGTTGCTGATGTGCAATGCCATTTTAGAACACATTATATACATATATATATATATATATATAATATATATATATATATATATAAATATATATATATATATATATATATATAAATGAATAAAAGGTTTAGCTTTTTTTATTATCATTGGAACAATTATTACAACCGTTTGGTTTCTTGCTATGACATTCGTCGGGTAAATGAAATTGCTTTTGAAAATGATACAAATGGTATGAATATGGTTAAATGTGTGCGCATCTGACATTACACACGCAATCATGTAAACACGCAACACAAGAATACAGTTCTTTAAAAAAAATGCACACATTTAAGCATATTCATACCATTTGTATCATTTTCAAAAGCAATTTTGTTTACCTGACGAATAACATAGCAAGAAACCAAACAGTTGTAATAATTGTTCTAATGATAATGATAAAAAAAAGAAGCTAAACCTTTTATTTATTCATTTATTTATCTATAAATGTTCTATCACAGATATTGAGCACTCTTCTAATAACACTGTACGTTGGATTACTACCGCTTTTTCAAGTATAATAGTGCCAACCATACACATTGATATATTTTTTTCGAAATGTACATTCAGGGATTGACATTTTCTCGATTCTTTAGCCTTAACATATATGCCCGCCTAAATTCATTAATTATTAACTAATTAATTTTCAAAATTAGGTATGACTTCAATTAAGCACATATCCTCCAAAAATTGTCGGCTTAAAGCCATATAAAAAATAAACACATTTGTTTGTTTATTTAAACTCACATTGATATATATATATATATATATATATAAATATATATATATATATATATATATATATATATATATATATGAGTTATAGCGTGGCATGAAGTCAATGACACTTGCTTAGTGACAATCACCTATGCAAGTTTCAAAGAAAGACTTGGTTTGAAAATCGCATAATTGAGAAACTGTTTTTAATAAGGCACTGTTGACTTCATATCCATGCTACCCTAAATTGGATATACATGCTCTATCCAAGATATTGAGCACTATTTACTTAAATATAGCACTCTGTATTATCAATATTCAATATAAAATGCTAATTAGAATTTTTTTACTCCTTTTGAAACAGAAGCGTCAATAACAATAACCCTCATTTTCCAAAATTAGTGGCGATTTTAAAGCCTGTTGATTTGTCATCTTGAGACGCTGTATAGGTGGCAATGTGTAAAACACAAAACAATATATATTATCTCACAACTGGGTCTCAATCTGCTACCAATTTTCAATAGGAAGTTGAATGGCAGTCACTCTAATGGTGGACAACCATCGTATATATAGTCTGTTACCAATTAACTTTCTTCCTCTTTTGCCAAAGAGTTCCTTCTACTGAAACAGTCCAAGGGAGATAACTCATAATCTGTTACAACTGAAAAGTTCATACGATGACATCATGTCTGCTGTTAATGACCAATGTGATCCAAACACTGCAACACTGATGGAAGAAGTGCGTGGACCATGTGGTCCACACATTTCTTCCATATATTGAAAAATTTGACTATATTGAAAATAAACTTTATTTGGTTGCATTCGATGAGAGTTTCTTGGTCAGCCTATGAACTTTTCAGCTAACCCTAATATAAAAGTTTAAAAGAAATTAAAGATGAATTTTAAACCATAAGCAATAAAAAAAAAAATAATAAAAAAATACTTACGGTAGTATTAAGTTTAAAGGTTGGCCACTGAACAGTAGCTGTCAATTTAACTTGCTGTTCGGTCTTTTGAGAGCGTCCAGATGAACGGAGTTGGTACTGGTCTTTACTGTCCTTCATAATACCTCTTTTCAATGTTGATAGTGGGCGAGAAATTCCGAGCACCTTTTTCATCAATACAATTAAGTCCCATTCAAAGTCCTCAACTGGAATCTGTACGGTTGGGTAATGTGCGTATTGTGGTACTGATTGCAATTCTACGATGGTGATTCTGAGCACTGCCATTACTTCAGTGATGAAGATACGTAACATTGGATCTTCTGTTGCAGTAGGTGGCACACGTTTCAATATGTCAATGGATTCTCTTGTCAATTTCACTAGATTACTTACAATCTCTTTCAAAGTTGATACGTCAGAATTTTCAATTACAACGGAACGTAACCATCTTTTGTAGTCAACGAGAGTAATGGCCTGACTTACCAACTTATGAAGACCATAGTGTTGGTAGGCATTTGATTTCTCGGCTAATAAGTTGCAGGTTTGGATGAGGAATCTGCCGGCGACTGATACGAAACTGACTCCTAAATCTGTTGTAGCAGTCTTCCTTCTGATTTCTTCATTCTCGGCTAATTTACTTCCCAAGTGCCAGTGATCTGCCATGGATTTCAGCAATTCAGCGGTAACCAATTTTTTCATTACGATTTTGGAAACCATTTGTTGTTGGAAGGTCATGAGATGCATTTTCAAAGTGAGCATTCCCAAACTTTTGCTCAACTGTTTGTACAGTGGCTTGATTGCGTTGATATCGGTGGCTTTTACCAAGTTGATCAATATCTGATTATTAGAGATGATGTTATTAACAAAGTCATCCAGTTGTCCATGTGCGCTAGCCTTAAGGGCTTCAATTATAACAGGGCGAGATTTCTCATCGAATTTGGTCCATTCAACAAATACTTTGGTCTTAAATTCTTGGATGTAACTGAAAGAAAACAATAATAAAAACAATGATAGACAATAATTGACGACAGAATATTTTCAAATAGAAAACAGGAATAGATACTATAAATGCATAAATCATGGGTAATTTTCACCTTTAGTTGTTAAAATTCCTAGCAAATAAAGCAATCAGAGTAACCTCCCTTGACTTTCACTTTGAAACAAGCCGGTAGCTATTCTGAAAGTCTCCGTGCGAAATAAACAAATCTTAGAAACTTTTTCGAAAACAATACAACTGCATGCTTTAACACAAAAATATCATAAAATGTGTTCTTAATAACAATTAAGTTCATTTCAGATAATTCTATGCTAGGAATTTAACCAACTAACTTTCACTTTGAAACAAGACGGTAGCCATTTTGAATGTGTCCGTGCGAAATATACAAATATTAGAATCGTTTCGAAAACAATACAACTGCATGCTTTAACACAAAAATATCATAAAATGTGTTCTTAATAACAATTAAGTTCATTTCAGATAATGCGCATGCACAATTTTATGCAAGGAATTTAAACAACTAAAGGTGAAAATTACCAAATCATGTACATTTGTAAAAAGAAAAATATATTGGCTAATTCGAACTTAACAGACCTAAATTCCAACATCATATGTCACCCCACCGAAAGAAAAAAAAAATACCAAAAATCAAGGAATTAACCGAACTTAATGAAATTTTCAGTGTTGATATATTAATGAATAAAAGATATAATGCATCAGTTATTTTATTTAAAAGATTTTACATTTTTTCAGGTCAGTTAACTTTGAACCCCATATCTTTGAGGTGTAACACAGATTCTCAAAGATACATGGTTCAAAGTTGACTGACCTGAAAAAATGTAAAAGTCTTTAAATAAAATAACTGATGCATTATATCTTTTATTCATTAATATATCAACACTGAAAATTTCATTAAATTCGGTTAATTTGTTGATTTTTGGTATTTTTTTTCTTTCGGCAGGGTGACATACGATGGTGGAACTTAGGTCCGTTAAGTTCAATCTAACCGACAAACAGACATAGTATCAATAAATGAGCCAATACCTGTTTGTACTTACTTATGATATATATATATATATACTATATATATATACTTTGTATGTGGTTATACTTCAGAATATATATACTATGTATGTGGTTATACTTCAGAATATATATACTATGTATGTGGGTTATACTTCAGAATATATATTTTGTATGTGGTTATACTTCAGAATATATATACTTTGTATGTGGTTATACTTCAGATATATATACTATGTATGTGGTTATACTTCAGAATATATATATATATACTTCAGAATATATATAATATATATATACTTTGTATGTGGTTATACTTCAGAATATATATACTTTGTATGTGGTTATACTTCAGAATATATATATTTGTATGTGGTTATACTTCAGAATATATATACTATGTATGTGGTTATACTTCAGAAATATATACTTGTATGTGGTTATACTTCAGAATATATATACTTTGTATGTGGTTATACTTCAGAATATATATACTATGTATGTGTTATACTTCAGAATATATATACTTTGTATGTGTTAACTTCAGAATATATATACTTTGTATTTTATACTTCTAATTATATTACAATTCAATTTTCAATTATTTGATTAAAAACTTTGTTTTAATTTTCTTTCCAATATCACTTCTTCATTGGAGCCAAATCTCTTTCCCTGTTTGCAAACAGCCAGTAGTCACTGGGGCCAGATCTGGAGAATAGTGTGGGTGCGGAAGCAATTCAAAGTGCAATTCATGTAGTTTTGCCATCGTTGCGATCAACTTATAACACAGTGCATTGTCAAACACTTATGAAGCCATTGCTTTGCTTGAATAGTATTTTTTCCCATCAGAAAGCAATGCTTTATCAACACACGAAATTCAGATTTTTTCATTATTTTGAAAATTTGCAACAGTAGCTTCACTTAAATAACTGTAATTGGTAAACTAATAATCTGATTGGGCTCAAATTTGGTTAGCGGACTACAGGAAGCATGGAGGCTTTGAAAGATGCAGTGTTTTGGCAGCCCACAACGAAATGCAGGCAACTTATTCCATGCCTTGGCAACTCTGAGCGTGAAAAAATGTTTCAGAAAGTCATGTGAGCTATGCTGTTTTCTGACTTTGTAGGCATGCCCACGTGTGTTAGAAACATGGAGATAAAAAAGGATAGGTTGCAACACTGATTTTGGCAGAATACCCAACTGCAGAATAAATATACTAAGTTCAAATTACCATCAAATTGGTAAGACAAGGTAACAAGGTTAGATCCGTATTAAGTTACAGCTCATTGTTGCCTTGTCTTACCAATTAGACGGTAATTGGAACTTAGTACCAATTACCGTTGAATTGGTAAGACAAGGCAACAAGGAGCCGTAACTTAATACAGATCTAACCTTGTTGCGATCCTACTGCAGAATGCCAGAATATTTATGAAGCCTCATGATATCATAGAAACCAAGCAGCCTATCAGGACTCAAGGAATGGAATCACCCAAATACATGAATGGACTATTCTTGAGTTCCATAAATATCAGCTGTTTTGGGCAGCAGCCAGTAGTGCTTAGTTGCTGTTGTTCAAACCAACAGCCTTGTTCAAATCAACAGCATACTCAGCTCACAACATAGTTGGATGCTAATCACCCAACAAATTTCTACACCAACAAGAATGAATAAAACAAAACGTCTTTGGCATAAAATAACACAACAAGGGTTGACATGCTGTAAAATCAAACCAGCCATTATCTTTATCAAGATATTGATTAATTACAGCTAACAGTTTATGTTGTGGTTATATGTTGATTAATTCAGTGGATTTAACCCTGAAGATCCTTAAGGTGAAACTCGAGTAGGTTATTTCTGCACATGCCACATTCGCTCTACTTATGTATTGAGCACTTTATATTTGTTATATCACTGACTTATCATGCTAAAACTTGTATCAACTAACCATTGAGACCAATTTCACCGGTAAGTCATCCCATTTTCATATATAAATATATATGTAAATATATATATATATATATATATATATATATATATATATATCTGTGAATAAAAAGGCCATAAATACATTCACAATTTATTCACAAATAAATTTACTCTGTTTATAAAAATTAAGCATTGAGCTCTCACACGGAACCTGAACTCTACAACAAACTACTGGTAGAGAATAGGACCAGCCTAGAATCACCCATGTACCAAGAAACTTGGTTCCCCAACAAAGAATATATATATATATATTTTAGTGCATGGAAATGTACCACTATATATATATATATTATTTTAGTGCATGGAAATGTATCACTATATTTATATATATATATATATATATATATATATTATTTTAGTGCATGGAAATGTACCACTATATATATATATATATATATATATATATATATAGTAGTACATTGACTTACGATTTTAATTCCTTCCACTCGTAACTCAAGTTCCTCGTATATCAAATCAATTTCCCCCATTTTGAAATGAACTGAAATGCCATTAATCCATTCTAGCCCACCTCCAAAACACGCTAATTTTTTAAAACGTTTTTTAAATATGAAAAATAGCACTGTATTGTATAAAAACATAATAAGAAAAAATGTAATGAATTATGTGCTGTAATATGTTTTAATGTTTATTTTTTTAATAAATAATATTTTTCTTTGGTGCAATCAATTTGAAAACTTAAATATTTTTTGCGAATTTATTAGCATAAGTGTATCTAAAGCTTATTGTTAACATATTCACTGTTTTGTTATCAATTTGGTATATCCTACATCTCGGGATATAACACTTACTATTGTAGGAAATGGACATGGCGAGACGAGTTCAAATTTTGGATGAGGCTGTTTGCATTTCACATAGTGCTAATAATGGGAAAGGTATGAATCCAACTATTCTCCCTCTAGATATGGGTAAATAGCAGTGCTCTTTAAGAAAAATAACACTGTGGTTGATATACCATAAAACAAAAACAAATGGACTATATTACCTTAAGGCGCCCCTTTTCAATTTCGTGTCATTAGGTCATTTTTTTTCATTTACACCGTGAATATCCAGTTGTTTGTTAGGGGTTAGGGTTAGGGGTTGTAACCCTAACCCTAACCCTAACCCCTAACAAACAACCGGATATTGACGGTGTAAATGAAAGAAAATGGCCTAATGACACAAAATAGAAAAGGGGTGCCTTAAGGTAATACGGTCCAAACAAACAAACAAATTAGTAAAGCAAATAAAATGAATAATAATCCAAAATTTACTTACGTCAATCCAATTTGGCATTTACCACAAGCATGGTAATAATTGTCTACAAGTTCATAATATTTCATGACGCACCATAAGATAAGATGGTCATGCATCTCAACAATTTCTGGCAGGTCCTTTACCAGAGGGGTTTTCAATATATCTAGAATGGCATCTCTTAAGGCTGATACTTTTTTCCAGTTAGGTAAATAGATCTGGCTTTTAGCAGCTATAGCTTTGGTATCGAGATCTAACAACTGACTGAAAATTGCATGCAGCTTAGGAATCTTAACAGTGTCGTTGATGTAAAGTGTTGGGTAGAGATTTAATATATCATTATTCATATCTGTATAATCCTCTTGACGACTTTCTGGGAGAGTGACACCGCTGAGAATCTTTTTCAATTGTGTTGTGATTTCAGTCTCGTTTGCTGTCATTTGCATAAGGGCAAGAGTATTGAATTTGTGTTGCTTGAGTTCATTCAAGTATGTTTCGTTGAGAAGCTGTCTAGGATGGATTGCAGATGGGAGAGTAAGAACTGCCTCAGCTACAAACTGGAAAGAAAGATAATTACAATTATGATAATTACATAAAGAACAAAAACAAAAAAAAATCATTCAAAAAGAAGACTTGAAGAAAGAAAGAAGCAAACAAACAAACAAACATATATATTGTTGCGTCTTTAAAAGGGATCCAATCAGACAAGGTTGTAGTCGAGTGGAAGGACCAGTCAACACTTTTGTAGATTCAAGATAGAGAGTTTTATTGCAGAGAGATACAATAAGACAGACAAGGAATAGTAAGGCACACTACTAATCCTCAAAGCCAGCCCAGTATAATGCCATGCTCACTATATATATACTCAGACTACATGGGTGAGAGAGACTGTGGAATATTCCATTACAACATATATAAAACATATATATGAAACTATATAATTGTGTTCAAACAAATGACTATTATTAGATAAAAATAATTACTTGAAACCATATAATTATCAGGATTAGATAGAAATACTTGAAACTATATAATTGTGTTCAAACAAATGACTATTATTTAAAAAATAATTACTTGAAACCATATAATTATCAGGATTAGATAGAAATACTTGAAACTATATAATTGTGTTCAAACAAATGACTATTATTAAATAGAAATAATTACTTGAAACCATATAATTATCAGGATTAGATAGAAATACTTGAAACTATATATTGTGTTCAAACAAATGACTATTATTAAATAGAAATAATTACTTGAAACCATATAATTATCAGGATTAGATAGAAATACTTGAAACTATATAATTGTGTTCAAACAAATGACTATTATTAAATAGAAATAATTACTTGAAACCATATAATTATCAGGATTAGATAGAAATACTTGAAACTATATAATTGTGTTCAAACAAATGACTATTATTAGATAAAAATAATTACTTGAAACCATATAATTATCAGGATTAGATAGAAATACTTGAAACTATATAATTGTGTTCAAACAAATGACTATTATTAAATAGAAATAATTACTTGAAACCATATAATTATTAAGCATTAGAGGGGAACATATAAAGCCATAAAACTGTGTTAAAAATCCTCTTTCAAAAATGATTTATCAAATGTAATTAAACATCAGGTTTATAGTTAATTCTTAACACATGCACAACAGACACAACAGTGTTTCCAATAGCCACACAAACAGATTTCCTGCATCCCTAGTGCTTTAGAGACCTTACTTTTGGGTTTACTCTCAATATATATATATATATATATATATATATATATATATATTACAATATAGGTA
Source organism: Doryteuthis pealeii (assembly GCA_023376005.1). NCBI lineage: Eukaryota > Metazoa > Mollusca > Cephalopoda > Myopsida > Loliginidae > Doryteuthis > Doryteuthis pealeii. Next base: position 111,256,329 of record CM042142.1, on the reverse strand, counting down.
CAAGTCATAACCTACTCGAGTTTCACCATAAGGATCTTCAGGGTTAAATCCACTGAATTAATCAAGATATTGATTAATTGCAGTCGATTACACGTGTGTGTCTTTCGCGATAAACGGTTCGTTATCGAACCGTTTATCACAAAAGACACACACGTGTAATCGACTGCAATTAATCAATATCTTGATTAATTCAGTGGATTTAACCCTGAAGATCCTTATGGTGAAACTCGAGTAGGTCATCACTTGTACCTATATTGTAATAAATTTGCTCTACTAACGTAATGAGCACTTTTTATTTGTTATATCGTTGTCTTGCTTTTCGACTATTTGGAAAGGCCTTTTAACTAGTACTAGATTTTGCATCAGAGGTGGAATACCACACCTACCATCAGCTTGAAAGAGGGATAGACTACTTTGCTATCCGGCTGATACTGACAATAGGCCACTCTGTCTACTTTACTTTTACTATTTAGATAACGTCGTTTTTGAGCCAGACAATCTCGGAAATGATGATATTCTTACATATATTGAAATGGAGGTGTGTAGTCTAATGGTTAGAGTCATAAGAAATGGACTTGTCGACCTGAGTTCAATTCCTGGACAAAGCTGTTTGCATTTCACATGGTGCTATTTTTAGCCATTTTTTTTATAAATCCTTATAGGAATGGGCCTCTGGACTTTGTTTAAATGTAATATTAAACATATTTAGAAGTCTTATATTAAAGGGAAATAACAGGTAACTTTAAATGAAAAGCCATTTTTAGCCATTTTTTTTTTTATAAATCCTTATAGGAATGGGCCTCTGGACTTTAAAAAATTCTCAAAAGGATGTTAAGAGTTAAAAGCAGTATGTGCTAACACATGTATTTCAACATTATAAAGTTAGTACAATACAATATAAATAAAATTATTTTTAAAGATAAAATAAAAACAATAATAAAAGGCATTGTATAAAACATTCGTCTTCTTCAGCACACAGTTATATGAATGATGAAAGGGGAAAAATATAACTGTGCTCTGAAGACAAATGTTTTATACAATGACTTCTATTATTGTTTTATTTTATCATTTAAAATAATTTGATTTAGATTGCATTGTATTACCATTATAATGACAAAACATGTATTGTCATCACATACTATATTATATTTACTAGCAAATATATGCACCCTCCGGGTGCAAGTATTTAAGTTTTAATATAATAAAATATCATGTTAAATTAGAAAGGCTAATGAAACTGAATAAGAATTCAGATTAAAATATTTGGAACAGAGGGGGTATGATTGAAAAATAGAACAACTTTGAAACTAACTCTTCCATCATTTTCCCTTACTCCCATCTTTCATTGGTAAATTTTCTTAATTTAACTATTTAGTTAAAATAGGAAGTAAAGAAAAATATTACTTCTTGTTAATGGATTTCTTTTAAGATTTATCCTCGAGATTTTTGCCCATATTCATTAATATAAAACCAAACAATTAGAAATCACTAATACCAAGCATATATTTATTAAAATCAAATTTTTGAGATCAATATGCAAATTAGCCTTCCAATTCACACTGTAAACCGCTATTTTCTTGTATATATAAATACAATTGCATGTTATTAGTATGTAGATATAGTCAACAGTCTTAATGATGTAAAACAATTTTATTAATAATTGAGGTTTAAATAAAAATAAAATCATGGAGAATGTGATGTAAATAAGTAAGGAAATTATGACTTGAATAGTAATATAGTTTCGGTTACAGACAGAAAAACACACAATCTCCATTATAATAAGATATTGTTTTTCCTTTTATCTTTTATTCAACATATATGTGTGTGTATCTGTTGGTTGTCAACTCGTGCTCGAGTAAGACAATTTACTGTTGTTAGAAGAAAAAATAAATAATGGATACAAAAAAAACTGGCTTTAAAAAGTAACAAAATAGTAAGAAAAGGAAAGAAGGCTTTTTTTGAATATATGTTCTATAAATGAAAGAAGGCATTTTTTGAATATATGAGGTTAATCCCAAAGGTAAAGGTCTCAAAAATATTTATAATATTATTCTAATAAGGCATCTTAATGCCTTATTAGAATATCCACATTGATAATGTAGAATAAACATCATACTCACCTTCACAGGAAGGCTGTGACTAGCGTCCAGTCACCAGACACAAAAAAAATCCAAGATAAAAGAAAAGAAAAAAAAGGGAGAAATAATAAAAGATACTTACTTTACCGGCTTGGCTCTCATTCAAAAGTCTAATTCTGCTGTCAACTACAACTCTCAAAGCTTCACGGGATTCTCTTTGTGAAATAGTCAAAGTAGAACCTCTAAGTATTTGATTTCTTTCCTCGCTCACTGAATTAACACACACTCTCTGGCACCATCTGACATGTTTGATGCTGAGATCTTCTGCCTGGATGCAGTTCTTCATTGGCAGACATCTTCTGCTTGAATGAGCCCATTCAATAACAAGTTGAGTTGTTGGAAGTTGATACGTGGGCAAAAGATAAATTTGTACAATTTGTGGCTCTTGAAGGGCAGTCAGCCAGTGTTTGTTCAATGGTTTCTGGATTTTGCCAGAGATGTTCAAAACAATAGCTGGCTCATCTAAACCTGCTACCAAACTGATCTACAAAGAAGAAAAAAAAAGCAAATTATATACCCACACACGCACATATATATTGGGTTAAATCCCACTTAACAGACATAGATTCCACCATTGCATGTCAACCCGCTGAAAGAAAAAAAAAAATACTAAAAATCAAGGAATTAACCGAATTTAATGAAATTTTCAGTGTTGATATATTAATGAATAAACAATATAATGCACCAGTTATTTTATTTGAAAGCTCTTAGATTTTTTCACGTCAGTTAACTTTGAACCATGTATCTTTAAGTGTAACACAGATTCACAAACATACGTGGTTCAAAGTTAATTGAGCTGAAAAAATGTAAAAGTTTTTAAATAAAATAACTAGTGCATTATATCTTTTATTCATTAATGTATCAACACTGAAAATTTCATTAAATTCGGTTAATTCCTTGATTTTTTTCTTTTTTTTTTTCTTTTGGCAGAGTGACATTTGATGGTGGAATTTAATTCCGTTAAGTAGGATTTAACCATATATTGTCTATACAATTTTTTAAAGCGTCACTGAGATTTGAAAAATGAATAAAAATAGACATGATGTATCATATTATAAGTACTGTAAAAGGACACAGAATATGTCTTCGCCATGATCTTGATCTTTAGTTTTTCTAGTCGTCTAGGGATTTTTCTCAATTCAGGGTCCAGATGGTTAAGGAAATTTCCCATACTATTTACCCTAGCGCTTTCAACTGTTTTGTTGGGGGACTGTAGGTTGTAGTGTGTTAGGTTTTTTTCTTTTTCTTTTATCTATTGTACTTTCAAATTAGGAGAGTCTATAATATATATATATATATATATATTAGGGTTGTTAGGATTAGTGTATTAGTTATTGAAGATGTTTAGTATATTATTACCTATATCAAATGCTATTCTATCAATGTTAGGTTTGTGGCTTTTTATACAGATCGCCTCAAGAATTTGTTCACGTTTCGTTATTAATATTTTTATAGATGATTTTAGTATTTTCAGTGAGGATTTTTCTTATGTCAGAGGATGTGAATTTGTCTGTATGTTTTGTAATGAGATGTTTTTTTACAGCACTAGTATATATTATATATATATATATATATATATATATTGGTTTGAAAATATATAAAGATATATAAGTATAAATAAAAGGATATGAAAACACACAATATACTGTTAAAGTGAAAACATTTTATATCATATTCATAGCTAATATTGAACAATATTTTGATTTACAATATTTTCAATATTAGCTATGAATATGATATAAAATGTTTTCACTTTAACAGCATATTGTGTGTTTTCATATCCTTTTATCTATACTTGTACCGTCAGATTCATTTCCTTTCTCTTAACTTATAAAGATATATATATATATATATATATATATATTATATATATATTGGTTTGAAAAATTGCACATATGTATATTGCAATATACGGTTATCATTAATTTACTTGGTGAGTTAATGGTGCACCAGTTTTTTTTGTGTTATTGTAAATAAAGTACTTAATGGTGCACCAGAAAATAAGTTTTTTTTTGTTCGTGGGGACACTTTTCTCATTTACACCGTGTGTAAATGAGAAAAGTGTCCCCACGAAAAAAAAAACCCTTATTTTCTGATGTTTTAGGCAGATCTTACTTTGTTGACTTTGTCCTTTTTTTTGCAATTTTTTAAAGTATCACTGAGATTTGGAAAATGCATAAAAATAGACATGATATATTTGTTTGAGTTTGAATTTGAGTTTTATTTAATGGCATATCAACCTCTGTGGGTCATTTAATGCCAAAACAGGTTATTTTGGATTTCAGTCTTTAAAGTAGTGGTTCTATGGAGATATTCGGTTATGTTCTGTTATAACTTGTTGAAAAGGTTGCTTTTTTTTAGAAAATTTAAAATGTTTTCAGGGTTTGTATTCTTAAAGATGTCCCTCAGGTTTCTTGTTTGATAGTAATTAGTGCGGATATGTTTAAGGCTGTTACAATTTATAAGGATATATTTGGTTGTAAGTTGTACTTTGCATGTTGGGCACACTGGGGCGTCCTCCCCTTTTAACAGGTACGAATGGGTAATGTGGGTGTGCCCAATATGCAATCTGGCGAGTATTACTTCATGTCTCTTGAATAACTGAGTATTTATAGATATTCTATTGGTACATGTGGGGGATTAAAATAAGATTAGAATTAAAAAAAAAAAAAAATAACAAACTCCCATGAGCCTTCACACTGGAAGAACCTTCTGAGCATGTGTAGGAAAAAGGACCCACTTCCGACCCCAAAGCTAATCTCTCAGCCATTCTGACTTAGGCCTTAACTGGGACCAGATACTATTTCTGAACAGGCAGAAATTTCTCTTCCACATGGTGGCTATGACCTATGAATAAAGCCTAAATCCTAAAACTACCCTTTGTCTTTGTCTCTTCCTTTTCTTTGCTTGAATTCCTTTTCAGCACAACTGCCTAATAAGATGAGGTTAAAAGCAAACCCTGTGAACACGCACCAGGAATAACCAGACCTTTAAACTAAATATTAAAATACGTGTCACCTCACATATGTCTGAATGGAATAAAGATTATTCTACATAGTTCGGCAGTTAACAGTTCTTTCATGCTTAGCAAAATATCAAGATGCAGCGATTGTCTTCCCTTAGGTGATGAGGTTGATAGTGGAAAAGGGTTATCTTCCCTTGCTGCCAGGACTTGCCACTAGATGGCATTACTACTTGGCTATTTAAACCCAGCCCTGGAAGCTCTCTTTCATCTGGTATCCACAAAGATGAACTAGACAAGTTCTGTCTATTGAGGCTTGGGAGGGGGCTTGCCCCCCAACTATAGGCTTATACCCATGTATGTACATAGCCTTTTCTAGACCCTAACCACGTGGCTCATATACAGTAAGTGACTCTTCTATTCTACATTTAGTAGCCTCAAGATTAACTCTACAAGACTCTTTTTTCCTTCATCAGGATGTTCGTCCTAACTGTTTTTATATCTATATTTCATTGTTACATCATGTGATCAGACAATATTGTATTGTTGTTATATGTACCTCTTTGTTGGATTTCTTTGTATATATTCACCTACATTAGAGACTTCAATGAAGCCTCCTAACGTATTATAAGAAGCAGTTTTAGCCATGGAAGTTAAAACTTCATTTAATTCTTATAGAAGCTATAGCATTCACACCCTGCAAATATAAACCTTACTCTGTCAGTAATATTAATTAGATGTAAGTAAATTAATCCGACAGTATATAAGAGTAAGATAATATGAAAGACACACAGGTGTTGTTCAAGTAAAGTTGTTTATTATTATGCTGATATTGCAATATTTCAATCTGTTAAAAATCTTCATCAGAGCGTGTTATGCTGTGTTGAAAAAGAAGACAAAGAATTTTTGAAAATTATTATCGTTTTGTGATGGGATTAATTTATGCCGGACTTTTAAGAAAAGAGAATATTTTTAATTTTTTCAGTAATCAATAAAATTTTTAAGTCTAAGGATTGTGGCGTTATTTTCGTATTTGCCTGGAGAGTTGTCTGCCCATTTAGTTTTGCTGGTTCCCGCTAGGGGCCTTGGGTCTATTTAAGCGGCTGATTTGAACTTCTCGCTGCTTCGACCTACGAGACACTATGGATTAGACTCTGGTCTACCCCGCTCTTGTTGGGGCTTTGGCCCCCCCCCCTTACATTACTGTAAGTGATTCATACAGCATGGACTATTCCTAGTCTCATGTCTGTTGCCTTTATGTTTATCCTTTTACATGTAACTTTGTATTACTTATGTATATATGTTCATGTACACCTCTATGTATTATGTACCCTGTTTATTCTGTGCTGTATATAAAATGTTTTGTCTATCAACCTTTGTCGGAGTTTTATCTTCAAGTATTATCACTTTGAATCTTACAACTGGATTAATAAAAGAAATGATTGTCATTCAACTTACTGGAACAGATTTTACTCTGGTGCTAGCGGAAGTCTGTTGTTCCCAGTCCTTTTGGGGGGTTCCGAGAAGACTGCCTGTGGTGGGAATGATTTGCAGAGTAGCGACTGGCTTAATCTGTAATAAAGAAAAATATTTTGATATAAAAAATAAAACACACACACACACAATGTAAATGTTAAAAATTTGGATACTTATTCATACTTAATCTGGGTACCTCAAAAATATATGCAATACAAAGGAAATCTATACATATATGTGTGTGTGTCCAGAGGAAACTTCAAAAATAAAACAATTAACTACAAAGTAAATATATGTATATACATTAAATATCACCAGGGCTTGGTTTTTGACCAAAAATAATAAAGATTTGATTTATATCAGTGAAGATAATTAAAAAATAAAATTTAACTGATAACAGCATGGAATTTTTTTTTTTTGCGTTTAATATTTTAAATAGTAGACATTAACGTTTCTTTGCAGAGTAGCTGGATCAATGCAAGGTCTTTTTTTACGTAGGGATTTTAATTGGGCATTATACGAGGATCCAAATCCGGATTTAGTAATAATGGATCTGTAGGACTAACTTTAAAAAAATCCACCCTCTACCCAGGTGACACCGGGTAGCCGCTGCTAGTATATATATATTATATATATATATATATATATATATATATATATATATATATATACATATATTTGATAATAAACAAGGACAGCAAAATGATTTGAATTTTGTATTCAATTTCTTTTTCCTTAATTAGATGCAACATGTTTCAAATTCTTCAAAAATTTTCTCTGCTTAAAAAAGATTTTAAAAATCTACTTTTGCCTGTCGTATTATTTATATATTACATTCCTTACTTCCTTCCTTACATTCTTCCTTCCTTTCTTGTTGTTTTTTTTTTTTTTTTTTTTTTGTTTATTGATTTTGTTTTTAACAGCATGTCAACCCCTCTGGGGTTATTTCATGACCAAAGGTTAGGGAATTGCATACATTGTACATTTATTTTTATATTTTTTTGTGCAGTCTCTTAAGTTTTTTCACACATGGATATAGGATATCAAATATTCCTATCTAATAAAAATAATTTGCAAACAGATCCATCTAAAAAGAAGCAAATTATATATATATATATATATATATATATATATATATATATATATTGGTTTGAAAAATATATAAAATATATATATATGTGTACATATTGGTTTGAAAAATTGCATATATATATATATATATATATATATATATATATATATATATATATGGTTATCATTAACTCCCTTGGTGAGTTAATGGTGGACCAAGTTTTTTTAGTATTATAAGTAGAGTATTCAATATTATAGATAGGGCTGTCATATATATATATATATATATATATATATATATATATATATGTGTGTGTGTGTGTGTGTGTGTGTGTGTGTGTGTGTATATAAACACATATATATATAATGTAATATAAATATAATATAATATAATATAATATAAGATTTTTATACGTTTCAATGTCAAAGTTTTTTGGTAAGAGAATCATGAATACAGAATTCTGCTAAAAAATATCAATAAAGAAACTGACCGTATTGTAAATAAACAGACTGTTTTACTTATTTTTCACAATAATGACGAGTAATTTTTCCCCAAACGGATAATTTGATCTTTGAATTAACATTTTGTAACAATTCTTTATGTTCATTTTTTAACTTTTTTGCGAGATTTTAAAAAAAAAAGTTAAAAAATATTTGTTTCTTCCTTCAATATGGCCTAAACTGATCACGTGACCTATTTTTGGAGGTACTTAATTATTACTTACTGTAAGAGGTACAACAGTCTGAACACGAGTTCCAAGTGGTTTTTGTTCACACAGAGTTGTGATGTTTCCAGCTTCAACTTCTGCTTTAAGTAAGATACCAGTGTTAATGGTAATTCTGTCATCGGCTTGAATCTTAATTCTGGTGCCTGCAGCCAATCTGAAAGTAAAAATAAGAATTTGTTAAAGTGGTTCTGTTGGAATATCTTCTGTTAATTATACAGACTAAAGAAGCTACCCGTCATTGCCTGGGTAGAAGGGGGATAATAAAAAGTTAACCCCTCAGATCCATCGATTGTTTTGGTTTTACATAATTGATTTATGTTTTAATCATGAACGCAACCAATGACTTTACTATTCAAATCCTAATTTTTAAATATCTTCCCAGATATAAATAAAATCTTCATTATTTTTCCCCAAAAAGTAAGCTCTGGTGATAGTGAATGTGTATATATATTTACTTTGTTGTTAATGGTTTTATTTTCGTGGGTCCATCCGGAGATACATACATATACACCAACTACCCTTTATATAAGAATAGATGGTGTCTTTCATCTCTAACAGTTCGGCTATTCCTAGCTGAATAACATGAGTGACACAGAAAAAACAGAACCCAAATTATTTATTTATTTTCCCATTAAACTAACCCTAAACCTAAACACCAACCCTAACCCTAACCCTAAACCCTAACCCTAACCCTTGTTGGACTTAAACTTTAAAAAAAATTAAAATTAAAATTAACATTTTTATTACAAAATTTGTGGGTTCTGTTTTTTTTCTGGGTCATCCTGTAATATTATGTTACTCAACTGGGGGGGGGGCTAGGGCTTAGGGTTAGTTTAATGGGAAAATAAATAATTTGGGTTCTGTTTTTTCTGGGTCACCCTGTAATATTATGTTACTCAATTAGGAGGTGGGTACGGTTAGGGTTTAGGGTTAGGGTTAGTTTAATAGGAAAATAAATAATTTGGGTTCTGTTTTTTTTTCTGGGTCACCCTGTAATATCATGTTACTCAATTAGGACAGATTACAGTTAGGGTTAGTTTAATAGGAAAATAAATAATTTGAATTCTTTTTTCTGGGTCACCTGTAATATGTTACTTAGGACAGATTACAGTTAGGGTTAGTTTAATAGGAAAATAATAATTTGAATTCTTTTTTTCTGGGTCACCCTGTAATATCATGTTACTCAATTAGGACAGATTACAGTTAGGGTTAGTTTAATAGGAAAATAAATAATCAGGTAATTTGAATTCTGTTTTTTCTGGGTCACCTGTAAATCATGTTACTCAATTAGGACAGATTACAGTTAGGGTTAGTTTAATAGGAAAAAAATAATTTGAATTCTGTTTTTTCTGGGTCACCTGTAATATCATGTTACTCAATTAGGACAGATTACAGTTAGGGTTAGTTTAATAGGAAAATAAATAATTTGGGTTCTGTTTTTTTCTGGGTCACCTGTAATATCATGTTACTCAATTAGGACGGATTACAGTTAGGGTTAGTTTAATAGGAAAATAAATAATTTGAATTCTGTTTTTTCTGGGTCACCCTGTAATATCATGTTACTCAATTAGGACAGATTACAGTTAGGGTTAGTTTAATAGGAAAATAAATAATTTGAATTCTGTTTTTTTCTGGGTCACCCTGTAATATCATGTTACTCAATTAGGACAGATTACAGTTAGGGTTAGTTTAATAGGAAAATAAATAATTTGAATTCTGTTTTTTTTCTGGGTCACCCTGTAATATCATGTTATTCAATTAGGACGGATTACAGTTAGGGTTAGTTTAATAGGAAAATAAATAATTTGAATTCTGTTTTTTCTGGGTCACCCTGTAATATCATGTTACTCAATTAGGACGGATTACAGTTAGGGTTAGTTTAATAGGAAAATAAATAATTTGGGTTCTGTTTTTTTTCTGGGTCACCCTGTAATATCATGTTACTCAACTAGGAAATAATCAACAGTTCAAACTAATTTGAAATTAAGTTTTTGCTATGAGCGTCTGTAATGTTGTATAGTCTTTTACCTTGAATCAATAGATTGAGATTTTGCTAAAACCTATCAACCTATCAACATTTAAAAGTGCTATTACTTTTTGTCTTTTCTTTTCTCTTTGTTTTTATTTTATTGAAACCAGAAATATTTTAGTAAAGAATAATTGGTAGTCCATGTCAAGGGTCAGTAGCAGACCTCCTCCCCTAAATGAATCAGTATTTTCAGTTGTTCGATTTTGGGAGCACATTCAAAAGACTGACAAGAGTGGTGGTTGCTACAAAGATCTAATATTTTGGTTAGTGCTATCAATGCTACAAAGACGTAATATTTTGGTTAGTGTTATCCATGTTACAAAGATCCAATATTTTGGTTAGTGCTATCTATGCTACAGAGACATAATAATGTGGTTAGTGTTATCCATGTTTCAAAGATCCAATATTTTGGTTAGTGTTATCCATGTTACAATGATCCAATATTTTGGTTAGTGCTATTTATGCTACAAAGATCTAATATTTTGTTTAGTGCTATCTATGCTACAGGACTTAATATTTTGGTTAGTGTTAACCATGTTACAAAGATCCAATATTTTGGTTAGTGTTATCCATGTTACAATGATCCAATATTTTGGTTAGTGCTATCTATGCTACAAAGATTAATATTTTGTTTAGAGCTATCTATGCTACAGGACCTAATATTTTGGTTAGTGTTAACCATGTTACAAAGATCTAATATTTTGGTTAGTGTTATCCATGTTACAATGATCCAATATTTTGGTTAGTGCTATTTATGCTACAAAGATCTAATATTTTGTTTAGTGCTATCTATGCTACAGGACCTAATATTTTGGTTAGTGTTAACCATGTTACAAAGATCCAATATTTTGGTTAGTGTTATCCATGTTACAATGATCCAATATTTTGGTTAGTGCTATCTATGCTACAAAGATCTAATATTTTGGTTAGTGCTATCTATGCTACAAGACCTAATATTTTGGTTAGTGTTATCCATGTCTCAAAGATCCAATATTTTGGTTAGTGTTATCCATGTTATAAGTTTTAATGTAATAAAATATATTAAATTAGAAAGACCAATGAAACTAAATAAGAATGCAGATAAAAAGATTTGAAACAGCTGGGGGCATAACCTAAAAAGAGAAAACACCTGAACCTTACTCTTCCACCACTCTCAGCTTTCATTGCTAAATTTTCATAGTTTAACTATTTAGTTAAAATAGGAAGTAAAGAATAAAATTACAGTTCTTTTTGTTGTTAATGGATTTCTTTTAAGATTTATCCCTCAGATTTTTGCTCATATTCATTAAGATAAAACCAAACAATTAGAAATTAATAATACTAAGCGCATATTTATCAAAATATAATTTTATATCAATATGCAAATTAGCCTTCCCGTTGACACTGTAAACCTCTATTTTATTGTAAATATAAATAGAATTGCATGTTAGTATGTTGATATGGTCAAGAGTATTAATAATGTAAAACAATTTTATTAATACTTGAGGTTTAAATAGAAATAAAATCATGGAGAATATGATGTAAATAACTAAGGGAATTGTGACTTGAATAGTGATATAGTTTTGGTTACAGATAGACAAATACACAATCTCCATTATGATAATATATATAGTATATATGTAGGATATATATATATATATATATATATATATTATATATATTATATATATATATATAAGGTGTGTCAAAAAGTATCGAGATCTTTTGTACTTTTTGACACACCTTGTATTCTGAGAAAAAAAATGTTCCATTCATTCTTCATTTCTATCTTGGTAAATACAGCTTTAAACTTGGTACTTTTTTGATACACCTTGTATTCTGAAAGAAATTAATGAATGGAATGTTATTTTTATTTTTTCTCAATACTTTTTTGACACACCTTGTATATATGTGTTTGTGTGTGTATGTATATATATATATATATATATATATAATTAAAAGGGATACGAGGATGGGCTGAAAAGTTTATAAGCTGAAAAGTTCATATATAACGTCTTAACTTCTGTTGATGACTTTTTTAACCAATGGGATCTAAGCACTGTAACACCAATGGAAGAAGTGCACAGAACACAAGGGAGACAACATAAAAAGGTAAACGTCATTTGGTCACATTCCATGAGATTATCTTTATCAGCCTATGAACTCTTCAGCTGATCCTCATATATAATCTTATAAAATCTCGACAAAAAATTTTAATTGAAGTGAGGCTTCAATACTAGATATGTGTAATAAGTAGTTGAGAGTTACCTCCCCTATTTTATCATTACCTCCTCTTTGGGGAACTCTTTGGTGTTTCTAAACTGTAACTATTCTAAGTAGAATAAAGCTTACTTAAGCCTATCCATGTTTTCGTTTTTTATCATTACAATAGGCAATATATAATTTGTATTTAATCTAATGTATTTCGTGTAGATTTTATTTAACAAAAATATACCTTGGGAGCACACTGAGGGATCTCATGCTGAAGGATTCAACAATGGTATCAATAGCCAAGTAGCTGACAAGACTCAATTCAACATGTGGGCCAACGAATGTGTTGATCTGCTTCTTCAATACAATTGGGACCATAACACCTTGGACTCTGACGGAGCCAGTCCATGTAATGTTGGATGCGATTTTCTTAAGAGCTTCACCTTTAATGAAAAAATAACAAAAATAAACATTGTTTTGTATTACAAAATTTAACTGAACTTATTAAACATCCAGCAAATTTCAACAGATATAAAGAAACTGAGATAAGAGTGGGAGAAGCGGAATGAGAGAGAGAGAGGAGGAGAATGGGAATGAGAGAGAGAGAGAGAGAGAGAGAGAGAGAGAGAGAGAGAGAGAGAGAGAGAGAGAATAAATAAATAGATTAGAACTGACTGAGATAGATAATAAATTTTCAGTGATAGATAGATAGATTAAGAGTAGACTAAGATAAATAGATATGAACAAACTGAGATGTATAGATAATGAATTTAATGTGATAGATAGATAGATAGAAAGAAAATAGACTAAGATAAAAAAAAAAAAGAACAAACTAAGATAGATAGATAATGAATTTAATATGATAGATAGATAGATAGATAGATAGATAGATAGATAAAAATAGACTAAGATTTAAAAAATATGAACAGACTGACATAGATAGATAATGAATTTAATATGATAGATAGATAGATAGATAGATAGATAGATAGATAGATAAAAAATAGACTAAGATTTAAAAAATATGAACAGACTGACATAGATAGATAATGAATTTAATATGATAGATAGATAGATAGATAGATAGATAGATAGATAAAAATAGACTAAGATTTAAAAAATATGAACAGACTGACATAGATAGATAATGAATTTAATATGATAGATAGATAGATAGATAGATAGATAGATAAAAAATAGACTAAGATTTAAAAAATATGAACAGACTGACATAGATAGATAATGAATTTAATATGATAGATAGATAGATAGATAGATAGATAGATAAAAAATAGACTAAGATTTAAAAAATATGAACAGACTGACATAGATAGATAATGAATTTAATATGATGATAGATAGATAGATAGATAGATAGATAAAAAATAGACTAAGATTTAAAAAATATGAACAGACTGACTAGATAGATAAAAAATAGACTAAGATTAAAAATATGAACAGACTGACATAGATAGATAATGAATTTATATGATAGATAGATAGATAGATAGATAGATAGATAGATAGATAAAAATAGACTAGATTTAAAAATATGAACAGACTGACATAGATAGATAATGAATTTAATATGATAGATAGATAGATAGATAGATAGATAAAAATAGACTAAGATTTAAAAAATATGAACAGACTGACATAGACTAGATATGAAACTGACATAGATAGATAATGATTTAATATATAGATATATAGATAGATTAAAAAACAGACTAAGGAATTCTTGAAAAGTGTATTTTTATTAAGGTAATATGGTCCCAAAAATTAAACATAAGCAAAATCAGTCTTACCAATTTTTTGTTGAGCATTGACGTAGACAATTTCCATGTCATCATTGAAGATGCTCAATTCACTCTTCTCGACTACGGCCAAAAGTTTGTTAGCAAGCTGAAATTTAAAAAAACAATTTAAGAAATACGCTTACATCGGGTTTGTCTGTTCATCTATTTGTAAAGAAAAAGGTTTAAAAATCGGCCATTTTGTAGTTATCGATCTATTTCTGCCCACAGGTATCTGTGTATACCTATGAGTTTCGTCAGACCGCTAACTTTATAGAAGACGGTAAACAGAATTTCATGGGGCTTTATATATACATTTTTGCTGAGGAATCATGAAAAAGTTTTGGTCTCAGTTCTTCTTAGAGGGGAGGGCGTCTTTATGACTAGGGATTAATCAAAGTGGGTGATTTTGTCCATTCAATAAATTCCTATTTAGAGAGATCGACCACCTTGTTCCTCCATCTCTTGAATTTTTTCATTTTTTTTTATCTAGTCATTTTCAGTGAATCATTTCTTTCCGGATGTTTCCCCTTCCCCCCCCAAAAAAAAATCATAAATCTCAATATTTTAACATTGCATTCTCCAAATCCCGCACTATTACAATACAATGATTGACTTTGTTGGGTTAGTAAAAAATATCTATTTCTATGTGTGCAATTAAATGATGGAGAGCCTTTCTGTGATTGGACATAGCAATCACATGACGCACCCAGAAGTTTTGGCAGCCATATTGAATATTTTTAGTCATTGTTTTGTTGTTTAATAAGCCTTTAGAATTGAACTAAGTTTTAATTCATTTATTTGTTGTTGTTAGTCTTCAATTTCTATCCCTATCAGACTTGTAAGTTTCTCAAACTTGACTCTGCACATAGGAAGAACGTTTATAGTATTAGTAATTGTTTTGTTATGAAATAAACCATTAGAATTGAACTAAGTTTTAATTCATTTATTTATTGTTGTTAGCCTTAGAATAAATTCTATAATAATGAAATTTATTGTGTACAGTGCTCAGGTGCACCACAACTCATCAAAGTCTCATGTCAAGTACACAGAATAATGTATTAGTGTCAGGAACATGAACAGTTTACAGTAGTAATATGCATGTATGTGTGTGCATATGTATGTGGAGAGTGGCATCAGGTATAGTGTCGGCGGACTACAGGAAGCATGGAGGCTTTGAAAGACTCAGTGCTTCGGCAGCCTACAACAGACGCGGGCAGTTTATTCCATGTCTCCGCAACTCTGAATGTGAAAAAATGTTTCCGAAAGTCACGTGAGCAGTATACTAACACAATAACTTTACATTTGGCTTGGAGACTGAAGTAGTTATTATAATTATTTGTGATGATATTGACTGCCACATTTCGACAGATGAGAGCCATCTTTACCACCTAAATTACAATTCAAACATCCTGATTAATAAACTAAGTCAATTTGGGAAAATATTCAAGATATGTAAGATGATAAGAGTAGGACATCTGTACATCATTGGATTATAGTGACATACGCTTGTACAACACTTATGCCACTCTCTGTGTCTACAGAACTACAACCCAGTGACAAGCACAGCTAGATAAGCAGTGACTATGCAAACTACAGGTATTATTTCTTTTAAATGTGTACATAAACTTTGCTTCAAGATCAATTCAATAAATTCTTCGGACCATATGATCTTTAGTGCCCCTTTTTGATCTCAATTACGAAAGGACATGTTTTTCATTTACACTGTTAATATCTGGTTGTTTTAACAGACGATTTTTAGATTATTTTTAAAAAATTATAAAACTAACCCCTAACCCTAATCC
>CM042142.1:111225134-111235134 GCA_023376005.1 Doryteuthis pealeii | reverse complement strand
AGGATGTATTTTTTTATATATATGATATTTACCAACTCTCTATTAGTTTAAAAAAAAACCCAGCAATGCCAGTAGAAGAACTAAACCCCCTTAGCAAGGTACCAGTTGCAGTTTCTAGTCCTGTAATAAACAATGGTCCACCCAAGCCAGAACCAAAAAGTTTGGAAGAGCCCAGGACCAGATACTCACATTATGTTATGTCTGTAACTAACATGTAATGGGGGAGTATGAACTTAACAGGAGATAAACGTGGTATCTAAAATTACTGCCAGGAGGCAGTAAGAATTATTTCCCTTTAGAGAGAGAGAGAGAGAGTGACCATCATGTTTTGTGAATAAAGCTGTACACTATACACAGGAATTACCATTTTACTGACCCAACACTGTTTTGAAACCTTTTGTAACTTGTGTGTCCTCTAAAAGATTATAACAAGCATGTAGCCTCTTTTAAATGATGCAGGAAGTTTTTGTTAATTTGAATCATATTTTTTTTTAAAAATGAATTAATGCTGAATACCTGTTTTAAGAATGAAATCAGACATTCCAGAGGACAGACTAAATTGTTCTTTCTCTCTCACTTTCTCTTTCTCTCTCTCTCCCTCTCTCACACACACACACACTTTCTCTCTCACTTTCTCTTTCTCTCTCTCTTCCCTCTCACACACACACACACTTTCTCTCTCACTTTCTCTCGCTCTCTCACACACACACACTTTCTCTCTCTCTCTCTCTCTCTCTCTCTCTCTCTCTCTCTATCTAATCTATCTATATATATATATATATCCTTTCTTCTTTCTCTCTCCCACTCCCACTCTATCAATCAGTCTGTCTGTCTCTCTTTCTATCTATCTATCTATCTATCTCAGATAGATCGGAATGAAGAAAATGATACATATATCTACAGAAATCAACGATTAGAAACATTTGGCCAGATCATTTGATAGTTTGAGTTTTTTTTGTTTTTTTTTTTGTTTTGTTTTTCCAGATTTGAAGTTTTTCCAAATAAAGCAATTGAAAAACAAATGCATTTGTTTTTAAATAATACATTGTGCATTTGTTTTTCAACTGTTTAATTTGGGAAACATGGCTGGCATCTCATCAAGACGGATAAAGCTATAACAACCCATTATGATGGTTCAAATAAGCTGATCCTGTACATTTATAATAATTAACTGCATGTAAAATTGAATGTTTGTTTCTTTTTTTTTCTTTTTCTCCCCATTACAGAGCTTAGAGAAATCAAGAGTAAATGGTAAAATGACAATGATAAAACACAGACACACACACAAACACACATACATGCATACAAATATTAAATAATTTGCTAACAGATATCTGTTCCAACCTGTGGGGTTTATCATCTATAACTCAATTGAAGTCATTTTAAAATCAAAATGAAGACAATTGTAAAATTTGATTTTAAAATTATTTCAACTGAGTTATACTTTATAAACCCCACAGGTTGAAACAGATATCTGTTAGCATACTATTTAATATTTGTTTTTTTCTATTTCTTTTCATCATACTGTTTCCATATATTATATACTTATACATGCATGCATACATACATATATACCCATATTTGTGTGTGTGTGTGTGTGTGTGTGTGTGTGTGTGTGTGTGTGTGTGTGTGTTAATTATCACTAGATTGAGAAAAAGCTAAAATGACAATCATAAAATGCACAACACACACACACACACACACACACACACACACATGGATACATATATACACATACACATATTCATGTGTGTGTGTGAGAGAGTCTTCAATAGATTGAGTAGATGCTAAAGTGACAATGATAAAATACATACATGCACACAAACATACATGCACACATACATGTATACACATATTCATGTGTGTGTGTGTGTAAGTTATCAGTTTAGGAAATGAACTCAGGTGAGTCAAGTTCAAATCCTGGGCAAAGCCATTTGCATTTCAATTCATGCTAATGCCCTTGAAAAAGGCATGAACCCATCTATTCTCCCCTATATATTACTCTAGGTAAATAGTAGGGCAGACTACACTCTTTAGCCTTGGTATGGCAACCAGTCTAGGAGAAAGTAAGCTTAACTTCAAAACAGCTGTACTCTGCTCAAAAATTGAGTTCATTTATTCTACCTGTGACAAGGGGATTGGCCACACACATACACACACACACACACACACACACACACACACACACACAACATATATATATATATATATATATATATATATATATATATATATATTTACCAACCCCTCTGCGCAAACAGGATGTGACACAAAGTCAGTTTTTAAGCGAGGTTAACAGGTTTGAATTCAGAGTTTTCCTTTTCCTAGACTGGTTACCTAGCCATGGGTAAAGAGCCCAGTCTGCCCTACTATTTACCCATAGCTGGAAAGAGAATAGTTGGATAAAACCTTTTCCAAAAGTGTTAGCGCTATGTGAAACGCAAACAGCTTCGTACAGGATTTGAACTCGGGTCGACATGTCCATTTCCTAGGACTCTAACCATTACACCACGCACCTCCAACTATGTGTGTGTGTGTGTGTGTGTGTGTGTGTGATAAAATGCATCTGGCAGGTCATGTAAGTAGAGAGCATAATGTGGGAATTTTTTGTCAATTTGAATCATATTTAGAAAATACTAATTAATGCTGAAGACCTTGAGAATGATAACAGACATCCCAGAGGACTAAGTTGTTCTAAAGAAATCACCAATTAGAAACATTAAGCCAGCCATAAATTTGTGTAAAGATATGCTTACAGGCTCAAAAGTCTAAAAATTAAATTGAATTGTGTAAGAAGAGTAACATACGACGTACGAAGTCCAGAATGCAAATGGCAATGCCCACCAGTCATTAAGTAGAGACTTACCAACGGCCTGCCACTAATATTTGCATAACACCACAACCGGTCACTCTAAGTTAACTATCAATAAAGGGAGGTTACCCTAACCTACCCACACAAATTGAAAAGGATCACTAAGTAGGACTGAACCTATTCTAGTAGTGACCACCCCAAGTGGAGATTTTATAAAGGTTTGAATTCAGAGTTTTCCTTCTCCTAGGCTGGTTGCCTCACTAAGGTTAAAGAGCCCAGTCTGCTCTACTATTTACCCATAGATGGAGGGAGAATAGTTGGACTCATACCTTTCCCAAGGGTATTAACGCTATGTGAACTGTGGCTTCGTCCAGGAATTGACGAGTACACCACTGCACTTCCCATAAAACTACCAAGAACTTTTGTCTGTTCATAAAATATTGGTTAAGTATATTATTTGAAGTTATCATCATGTTGTGTGTGTGTGTGTGTGCATATATATCCATAAACACATGTAGAGGAAAAAGAAAGAAAGAAATACATGCATAATATACATGTACATTATGGTAGGTCGATTTTTCACTTTTAAAAAAAATATCAAATTGTCCAGGAACACAAAAGTTGTGTGTTAGTATACTAAATACTGATACCAAAAATGAGATCTTTTGCTTGCACCATTATTTGAGGAAATAGCATCAAAGATCCTCTGCTAATATTCACAAAAAAACAAACTTGTTTTTACAATATTTAGCCTAGAAATTTGTTAGAAAATTTATCAATTTCAATATTTAAAACAGAAAGGTTGTGATTTTAAACGAAATTAATAAAATATAACTAGAATTCAAATTGAAAATATGCCCCTCACCACCACCACCACCACCACCACCTCTGATGTCCAGCTTTTTACCCAATAATTAAGCTGTAACAGTGATAACATTTTAAGATATTAAAATCTATTTCCTCAAATGAAAGCAAAGTATTGTAGATAACCATTTTGTGTGATATTATTTTTATGTTAATTTGCAACTTTTGCCATATGGGAGATGTTACAGTTTCAAAATCGACCTACCCTAATGTTGATATTTTATGTATATTTTTATGAAATATTTAAGCCAGAACACTTACCTTGCTAACAACTTTAGAGCTTTTCAATTGTGCAACATTCATTTGGGAAACATATTGAATGGTAGATTTGATTTCATTGACTGGGAGAACAACTTGAACCTGAAATGGAAAATAATTTTAATTAATTCATTAGTCTATACATATATAAAGGGCAGTTTGTGTATATGTATGTCCAGAGGTAACTATGAAAATAAAACAATTAATCACAAAGTAAATATATATATATATATGCATTCACTATCACTGGATCTTGCTTTTTGATAAAACAATGAAGATTTTATTTATATTCGGGAAGATAATAAAAAAAAAATAATAAAAAACTTATATAGTAACAGCATGGATTTTTTTTTTTTGTATTTAATATTTTAAGTAGGAGACACTGATTTTTCTTTTCAGAGACTCTGTGCATTTTTTTTTTTTTTTGCGCCTCACCAGGCCGGATCAACACAAAGTCTTTTTACGTAGAGATTTTTATGGGGCATCCTATGATGATCCATCTAGCAATTCAGATAATAGTGGATCAGCGTGACTAACATTCCCCCTCTATCCAGGCAAATTTGAGCCGCTGCTTCTAGTTCAAAATAAATCTCACTGGTTTATACAGACTAAATATTAATTTTTGGGATTTAACTTTAATCTAAAAAGACCAAAAAATAAAGAATGATCAAAAACAAGTAAATATATCTCTGAATTGTTTAGATGAGGCTTGATAATTTGGATTATTTGGATTATTCAGACTATTGTCCTCATCTTCATTGTTATCTGTATGATATTTCAGCTGACGTGCCCTCTGGCCTTCTTCAGGTATTTCAAGAATACCTGAAGAAGGCCGGAGGGCACATCTGCCAAAACATTGTACAGATAAATGAAATGAAGAAATAGTCCAACTAATCCAAATAATACAAGTAAATATTTGCCTACATTTTTTCTTAACTACCAAACACTAGTTGTACTCAGGCCTGAACTAGTATCTTGACATGGATATTGGAGTGTAATGTTGAGATAAGAAGGCATTAAAAAAGTGACAAAACTAATAAAAAGAGTAAAAGATTATAGTTACAGGGAAAGATTGAAAGAATTAGGATTGACTACTTTACTAGAAAGAAAAATGATCTTATTGAAACTTTCAAGATAATTATTTAGACATTTATTCACTATAAGTTGTTTGCATCTTTCCGTCTGCAAAAGATAATGGTGTTGATATAGAGGATGTGCTGTTGCCCAAGCAGCAGATCCCCCTCTCCACACTGCCACTGTGATCCAAAGGAAAGTGTTGCAAGATTTGCTGTGTAGCGCTGAAGTTCAGCATCACGCCATCTAATGGACTCTGGCTCCGGATTTGTTTTCGGGATCTCACCATTAAAGCTCTATTAACAGGGTCTCCCATTTTCTTACTAATTGTCCAAAACCTAATGTAATAAGTAATTGAGAGTTACCCCCCCTCCCCGATATTATTATTACCTCCCTTTGGGGAACTCTTTGGTGTTTACAAGAGTATATAAGCTCTCAGTAAACTGTACCTTCATTTTAAGTAAATATCTTGACATATATCTCCAGACAGCCACTAGACTCTGGCTCTGGATTTGTTTTCGGGATCTCACCATTAAAGCTCTATTAACAGGGTCTCCCATTTTCTTACTAATAGTTCAAAACCTAATGTAATAAGTAATTGAGAGTTACCCCCCCCTCCCCGATATTATTATTACCTCCCCTTTGGGGAACTCTTTGGTGTTTACAAGAGTGTATAAGCTCTCAGTAAACTGTACCTTCATTTTAAGTAGAATAAAGCTTTATTATGCCTAACCGTGTTATTGTTTATCATTACATCTATGTAGCTATTAAGAAATGTCAATTTTATATTCAATAGATTTTTTTTAAAACCAACTTACCTTGGCAATGCTGAGGAGTGTGTTCAATACGTAGGATTGGATTTCTACGGATGCTTTCAATAGGTTGAACTTGTTGATTTTGGGAATGACATAATCAGCCATAACAGCAACACCCATATTGGCTTTACCTAAAAGTTGAAATAACAGAAAATTAAGAATACTTACTTACATTCTCTGAATATTAAGTTATCAATGATGTGATTCTATAGTAAGAATTAAATCATATGTATTGTAATAAGTAATTGAGAGATACCTCCCCTATTTTATTATTACCTCCCCTTTGGGGAACTCTTTGGTGTTTCTAAGAGTATATAAGCTCTCAGTAAACTGTAACATTATTCTAAGTAGAATAAAGCTTTCTTAAGCCTATCCGAGTTTTCATTTATCATTACATGTATATAGTAGGATCTGCCCATTTTGATTTCACAAACGTTTTTTACAAAATAAATTTACCAAAAATCAGGGAATTATCCAATTTTAATGACATTTTTAGTGTTGATTTATCAATGAATGAATTTTATAATGCATCAGTTATTTCATTTAAAAGCATTCAAATTTTTTTCAGGTCATCTAATTTTGACCCCCCCCCTTATTTTTGGGATGCAAAATAACGGTGAGGATATATACTTTTGAAACTAATTACAGTATAAATAAAAAGACCAAAGGTGTGAATAGAAGGGAATAACTTTTTTAAAGGAGTGTATTTGGTAGAAAAAAAGTACCAAAAATCTGAAAATTGAATGTAAAAAGAAACTAAAATAAAATTTTATTTTAGATTATCAGTGAAAAAATTATACATTAATATTTGTTCTGTCTAAAAGGGTGGGGGGACTAACTTTTCAAATGAGTTTTCTCCAAAGATAATTAGATAACAGTACTAAAGTAGGCTTGTTATTAAATAAATTTTTGTTTTTAGAATCTTAAAATATGAAATTAGGCGTTTCATATTTTAAATGAATTTTATCTATTAATTAGGTATATAAATTATTGTTCTAGACGCTGCTATAAATGACTCTAACAGTAATATTTATTTTAAAGAATTTCAATTTTTTCCATTGAATCAGTTTGATTGAAATGATTCAGTAATTTAAAAGAAAGAATTCATTGATTAATAAGTCAACACTGAAAATGTTATTAAAATCAGATAATTTCTTGATTTTTGGTAATTTTTTCTTTATCAATTTGGGCCTCCATAGTTTCCCATTCAATACTTTAGTAAACAAAACCCACATTAATTTTTTAGAGTGTTTAATGTTTCTGCGTGTTGGGACAACAAAAAAAGATATTTCATTTAAATTAATATCAAAAAGTTAGTTATGTCTCTATCCATTAGGACTTGGGAGGCCTTGCGCCCCAACTATAGGCTTATACCCATGTATGTACACAGGCCCTTGACACTCTATGGTTCCACAGAAGATAGGAGCACCAGTTGCGTCTTTACTGTGTACCTGTATTCTATACAGTAAGTGACTACTTCTATTCTCCATTTAGTAGCCTCAAGATTATCTACAAAGACACTTTTCCTTAGGATTTTGTCCTAGCTGTTTTGTACTGCATGTTGCTCAGACAATAAAGTCTGTATATTGTTGTTTATCTTTTTGTTGGAATTTATTGTATATGACATGTAAATTCATGCGTTCGTGGGCTTCTCTGAGGCCTCCTAACGTATTATAAGAAATGGTATTAGCTACTAAAGTAAAACAACCTTTAATTCTTATCCAATAAAGTCTGTATATTGTTATGTATCTCTTAGTTGGAATTTGTTGTATATGACATGTAACATGCGTTCGGGGGCTTCTCTGAGGATGTATTAGCTACTAAAGTAAAACAATCTTATACAATGTCTATGACATGTAAATTCACGTGTGTTTGGGGGCTTCTCTGAGGACTCGTAACGTATTATAAGAAATGGTATTAGCTACTAAAGTAAAACAATCTTATACAATAAAGTCTGTATATTGTATGTATCTCTTAGTTGGAATTTGTTGTATATGACATGTAAATTCACATGCGTTCGGGGCTTCTCTGAGGCCTCCTAACGTATTATAAGAAATGTTTAGCTACTAAAGTAAAACAATCTTATACAGTCTGTATATTGTTATGTATCTCTTAGTTGGAATTTGTGTATATGACATGTAAATTCACGTGTGTTTGGGCTTCTCTGAGGATCGTAACGTATTATAAGAAATGGTATTAGCTACTAAAGTAAAACAATCTTATACAATAAAGTCTGTATATTGTTATGTATCTCTTAGTTGGAATTTGTTGTATATGACATGTAAATTCACATGCGTTCGGGGGCTTCTCTGAGGCCTCCTAACGTATTATAAGAAATGGTATTAGCTACTAAAGTAAAACAATCTTATACAATAAAGTCTGTATATTGTTATGTATCTCTTAGTTGGAATTTGTTGTATATGACATGTAAATTCACGTGTGTTTGGGGGCTTCTCTGAGGACTCGTAACGTATTATAAGAAATGGTATTAGCTACTAAAGTAAAACAACCTTTAATTCTTATCCAATAAAGTCTGTATATTGTTATGTATCTCTTAGTTGGAATTTGTTATATATGACATGTAAATTCACATGCATTCGGGGGCTTCTCTGAGGCCTCCTAACGTATTATAAGAAATTGTATTAGCTACTAAAGTAAAACCACCTCTAATTCTTACACCGTCATGTTAACATGCAAAATCTCATCATTATTATAACTAGCAAATATATGCACCCTCTGGGTGCAAGTATTTAAGTTTTAATATAATAAAATATCATGTTAAATTAGAAAGGGAAACTGAATAAGAATTCAGATAAAAATATTTGGAACAGAGGGGTATAATCGGAAAATAGACAACTTGAAACTAACTGTTCACCATTTTCCCTTACTCCCGTCTTTCAGTAGTAAATTTCCCAATTTAACTATTTAGTTAAAATAGGAAGAAAAGAATAAAATTACAGTTTTTCTTTATGTTAATAGATTTCTTTTAAGATTTATCCCGAATTTTTGCTCATATTTATTAAGATAAAACCAAACAATAGAAATCAATAATACTAAGCATATATTTATTAAAATCAAATTTTTTAAGATCAATATGCAAATTAGCCTTCCCATTCACACGTAAACCGCTATTTCGTTGAATATATAAATATAATTGCAGGTTATTAGTATGTAGATATTGTTAACAGTCTTAATGATGTAAAACAATTTTACTAATAATTGAGGTTTAAATAAAAATATAACCATGGAGAATGTGATGTTAATAACAAAGGGAATTGTGACTTGTATAGTAATATAGTTTCGGTTACAGACAGACAAACCCACAATCTCCATTATAATAAGATATAAATGATATACGCCATTTTTTAGGATTATATAATTCAATGTATCACTTACGGTTGTAGGCAGACAATGTAACGTGTTTGGCCAAAAGAGTCTCTTGAAGTCTAGCCTTCAACAAAGGTAATTGTTCTTGAACTTGTTGGACACTGAAATTGAAAATAAAAATAAAAATTTATAGAAACATTCGTTCAAGTTAGATAAGCTGAATAAAATTTTTTAGTGAGGTAATGATTTTTGATATATAAAGAATGCAGTTGTATTATTTCATATGAGGTTAAGTAAACAAACAAATGTGTTTATTTTTATATGGCTTTAAGCCGACAATTTTTGGAGGATTCGAGGTTTCAAGTCACACACGGAGCAGTCTCCCATGTCTATAACCTTGCTGATGAGACCTAATAGGTCGAAATGTACATTCAGGGATTGACATTTTCTCGATTCGTTTAGCCTTACATTTGAACATATATGCCCACCTAAAATTCATTAATTATTAACTAATTAATTTTCAAAATTAGGTACGACTTCAATTAAGCACATATCCTCCAAAAATTATTTCATATGTATATAGAGTGGCCTATTGTCAGTATCAGCCAGACAGTGAGGGAGTCTATTCATTCAAGTTAGATAAAGCGAATAATATTTTTTAGTGAGGTAATAATTTTTTATTGAACCCAGAACCTTGTGGTTCCTAGGCAGATGCTCTAGTAATTGAGCTAAACCAACAGAATCATATTATTTTATATATGCACTTAAAGACCGCCTTAAGCAGTCAATTTAGGTCCATGCTAAATCATATCCTATTAGCAGAATTCATATATATATATATGTATATATA
>CM042142.1:111190134-111222634 GCA_023376005.1 Doryteuthis pealeii | reverse complement strand
TAGGGCTCACAAACTTTTTGCTCGTTTTACACCAATTTCTTTTCGTATGACTCATAATTACTATGTTACGTCCCGTTGATGGTTTTATTAAAACTGAAACTCTTTAGCATCGGCTGTCTGTTAGTCAATCTTTGACTTATATTTTGTTGTCTTTTCAAAATATTATAATTTACTAGCAAAATAAAAAAACAACCTCCGGGCGATGTAAAAATAGATTTTTGAAGCATATTGCCTGAGGGGTGGGAGTTAAAAATTCAATGTCAGCGAGTTTGTACCCTAAGTAAGTAAAATCATCAAATTCATTAAAAGATTAAAAAAATGAAACAATTTGAAATGTAAACTTTAAATATGTATTAAAATAAAACAAACTATATATAGATATATAATACCAGTCATGTATTTATTAAAACTTGTTTTAAAAAAACAATGAGGACTGTCTAATGTTGCATGTTCAAATTTTGAGTGTATTTATTGAATAAATACACTCAAAATTTGAACATGCCAAAAATCGTGGAATAAATTTTATTCTATGTTATGACAATTTTGGGTAATGTGACATAAGCAGTGACATAATTTTTGTTACAGACAAAAACCGGAAGCGAATCTCCATTATTAATAGATTACACTGTCGGATTTTATATCCATTTTTCTTCTCATATATATATATATATATATATATATATATAAACACACACACACGTAAAAGTAAAGTAGGTGGAGAGGTCTATTGTCAGTATCAGCCAGATAATGAGAGAGTCTATCTCCTTTTCACTAGCACTAGACAAGGGAGATTATTTTTGTGTCTAGGGTGGAGCGCCACACCTACCATCAGCTCCCCACTTTACCGCACAGATCCAAGCTGTGCTGCACATGCACTGAGTTGGTGAGGGCTGGTATCGAACCCAGAACCTTGTGGTTCCTAGACGTAAGGCTCTTCCAGCTCAGCTAAACCGAGTCCAACGGTGCCGGCAAAACTGACAAAACCGTATTATTTTGTATATGCACTTAAAGGCCCCCTTCAGCAATCAATTAAGCTCCATGTCAAATCACCTCCTATTCATAGAATCTATTAAGTGAAAATAGATAATGGAAAGTACTTTATATTTAGTATTTAACCTGGGTATCGAACCCAGAACCTTGGGGTTTTAAGACGGATGCTCTACTAACTGAGCTAAACCGACCCTTTTGTACAATTAATGACAAGAGAAGAAAAAGAAAGAAAGAAATGATTTGTAATCGATATCTTATGATCAACTTATAAGATAGATAATTATTTTGGATGTGTTCAACCATTTTATTATTAATTTAATATAATAATGTTTATTTCAAATTTATTCAATTATGAAAACAAAAATGGTCACATTATACATTTTCAGTTGATTAAAAACATGACTGAAGACACTAATATAGAATATTCAACCATGTGAATAAATGAATATAAAAAGAATACATTACCTCTTGATGGTTGATTTTAGCAACGGATCTTTTGCTTTGAATGTAAGCTAATTTCAATTTCGCGTCACTTGCTGGGATGTTCATTCTAATGTTGATGCCAGCATTTCCAGCCATAGCAAGTCTGAGACGTGTGTCATTGCTCAACATCCAGATTGCGCTTGTCTGCAATAAAAAAAAAGTAACAATGATTGATATTATGAAGAAGAAGACAGAATAAGACAATGGGGTAATTTTCACCTTGTCAAAATTCCTAGCATTAGAGTAACCCCCCCCCCCCCCTTGACTTTCACTTTGATCTAAGCCGGTAGCTATTCTGAAAGTCTCCGTGCGAAATAAACGAATCTTAGAAACTTTTTCGAAAACAATACAACTGCATGCTTTAACACAAAAATATCATAAAATGTGTTCTTGATAACAATTAAGTTCATTTCAGATAATTCTATGCTAGGAATTTAGCCAACTAACTTTCACTTTGAAACAAGACGGTAGCCATTTTGAATGTGTCCGTGCGAAATATACAAATCTTAGAATCGTTTCGAAAACAATACAACTGCATGCTTTAACACAAAAATATCATAAAATGTGTTCTTGATAACAATTAAGTTCATTTCAGATAATTCTATGCTAGGAATTTAGCCAACTGACTTTCACTTTGAAAACAAGACGGTAGCCATTTTGAATGTGTCCGTGCGAAATATACAAATCTTAGAATCGTTTCGAAAACAATACAACTGCATGCTTTAACACAAAAATATCATAAAATGTGTTCTTAATAACTATTAAGTTCATTTCAGATAATGCGCACACACAATTATATACTAGGAATTTTAACAACTAAAGGTGAAAATTACCGACAATGGTTTATTTACATACATTACACAATATAAACGATGTCAGATAAAACAAAACAAAACAAAAAACAAAAAACATTATGTTGGTTGTTGTAGTAATGTGTGGAGGATGATCACTAATTAGGACTGAGCCTATTCTAGTAGTGACCACCTCTGAGGTTTTGGTTTTCTTTTTTCTTTTTTTTTTACATTGTTTGAAAGTTGATTATAAGTTTACTTATACATATTAAAATTTCTATTTTGATAAATAATTTGAGTTGGTGAGCAAACATTTTGGTGAAATCAATGTTTGGAAATTTTTTTGCTAGTGTATTCCAATCGTTGATGCAGGATCCTGTGATAGATTTAAGGCCATAGGTTTTTAGTGTTGGCAAATCATTTGAAGAGTTCACCTGCAGTTGATTCCCTAGTAGAGACAGTGTATAATTCTTTTTTAGGGATGAAATAGTTTTTGAACATTAAGAGTAATTGTAAATGCAAGACAATTATCTCCCTTGTTTTGTTCGGCCATCCTATTGCGTGGGTACAGGCACCGTTTGACACCGGTAAAAGTCACGTGTTGCGTGGCGCTGGATTTCGAATTCTTTTAGCCGCAGGATTTGAAGACGACAAGAAGTTTCACGTTGAAGACGTTCGTTGAAGACCAGTGCGAAACAGGAGGATAGGTGACAACTCCCGTATTTACCCAAATAAAAGTGTCTTCATCAGTCGGACTCTGTCTTAATTCATTTCTTTGCTGGGTGTTGCCGTTACAGTAATGTACCAGTCATATGGTTTTACACAGTGTTTGGACAATTTTGTTTTCTTTACCAAATCTTCTATTTATAGTTTTTTCAAAGAATAATATGGTTGGTTGATTGGTTGGATTTTACAGCATGTCAACCCTTGTTGGGTTATTTTATGCCAAAGACATTTTGTTTTATTCAATCTTGATGGTATCAAAAAAAAAATTTTTAAACTCAATTTTTTTTTTTAATGAAATGAATAAAATATTATAACTAGAATTCAAATTGAAAATATGCCCCTCATCACCACCGACACCTCTGATATGCTGCTTTTTACCTAATAATTATGTGATAACATTTTAAAAGATTGAAATCTATTTCCTCAAACGAAGGCAAAATTTTGAAGAAAACCATTTTGTGTGGTAATTCTTTATGTTAATTTGCAACTTTCGCCACATGGGAGATGTTACAGTTCCAAAACTGACCTACCCTATTGTTTTGAGCCAATACAAGTGGGAAGGGCATATCTTGCCTGGTATTCAGAATTTGAAGTCCGTACTTTGAATTATATTTTCCAATCCTTAAGTTATCCCCCTTTTATCATTGAAATTATTTTTAAATACAAAACAGGAAATAGTTTTTATACTTACTGGATTTTTCATATTTCTCCTCATAATGGTGGCCATAGCAAGGTTGGAGACTACACCGCTGAGTGGGCAGATTTGTTCAACGTGTTTAATGAATTTCTGGAAAAGATTTAAATATTACATTTTAATTTTTTTGTATAAAATATAAGAAAATTCACAGTATCTGTAATGATTAAAATTCAGTTTATATATAGCTTTAAGGACTATTAGCAAATATTTCATGGGTTTTATAGAAAGGGTAAATAAGTAAAATATTTCAACAAATATGAAATGCGGGCAAAATCACCACTTCCCATGATTAAAGATTGAAGAGTTCTCATCATATGTTTAAAATAGAAAAAAACATCGACTTCACCATCTATAATAAATTTATCTTTTTGGCATACTTTAAAAAAAAAATTTCTAAATACTCATATCTACTTCCATGTTTTTCTGACATGCACACACACACACACACACACACACACACACATATATATATATATATATATATATATATATATATATATCTTTGAAAATAATGTGCAGAAATATGATCTCAAGAGCTCTTTCTATCTATATATTTACTTCTGATGATGCCTCTAGTTTAGTAAGGTATGTCAAGGTCAAGCAGGTGATAAAACCTTGTCTTCTCAATTTGATAGGAAACACATTAATTACTTAACTTTATAACCAATTATTACCATTATTACCATTATTACCAATTATTACCATTATTACAAATTATTATAACTTTATTACCAATTATTGCTAATACAAACAAAAAACATATGTTACAATTCATGAGAGGTCATGAATTTTGAACAGACCTGTAGCTAGGAATATTTAAATTGAGGTCTGTTGACTTTAACTTTAAAATCAGAGAGTCCATGGATAATGACCGGTGACGGTTATAACCTTTTGACCCCTAGAGGCGCACGATTTGGGTGCCATGACAGAAAAGTGATAGTTAGTTTAGATCAGATGTGACCCAGCAGGAGAGAGACGTGATTGTTGTCTCTTCTTGAGATCCATTCTCATCCCCACGGCAGAATAATCAATATGGGCTAATAAAACTTGATCAAGAAAAACAAGGTCTTGTTGTGTTTATTAAATGTAGAAACCAGCAATGTTAAGCCCAGCCCAGAAGAAGAATTAGCAAGGAAGAAAATCAACCCCCAGCAGATAGAAGAAGAAGAAGAAGAAGAAGAAGAAGAAGAAGAAGAAGAAGAAGAAGAAGCAGTAAGCAGTGTAATGAATCAAGTAAGATAATCTCCTCTCTAATCTAAGTCTTCTCTCTCTCTCTCTCTCTCTCTCTCTTTCTCTCTCTCTCTCTCTCTCATATACCCGAGTATGTCAGTAGGGTATATATAGTACTAGACAAAACATGATGTGTTGGGTCACCCATTGAGCTCTGGGTAGATAATTGGGAATAGGGAAAAGTGAGTTTGCAGAGCGAATTGAATTTTTAAAAAAGAAATAAATACGGCCAGACAATTTTTAAAAAAAAGCAAAACAAAAAAACATTAAAATTATTTTGTAAAATTTCTAAGAAAGGGAACGTTTGACCTAATTTAAGCTACAGGCTGGCTGTTTATGAAATTTAACATACAAATACATTTCAAACTCTCCCATCTCTCCCTGAGAAACTAACATATATAACAAAGAGGTAATCAAGATATACATAGAGAGGGGGAACGTGACAGACAGAATGTAGAGTAAGAGACGGGTCAGTTTTTAACTTAATTGCAAATTACAACTAATTAGAACCAATTAAAATGGATTTTTTTTTCAAGCATAACTCAATCCTAGAACTAAGGAATATTTTGATATGAATTTTGTGTCATTAAACTAAATAGGAAAAAAGCCTTTTGCAAACAATCATTGATTCACTCAGCTTTAGTGTAGTAATAAATATAACACATAATTAACATGAAATTGATTTGTTTTATGACTTGTTACTCCAAAATCCATGATTGTCTTGAGGTATAAATAATTTATCAGTCAAGAGTGGTTCCCCTTTGTTTATGTTAGAATTATAGGAATAACCCACTTTTCTTTCTTTTTTTTTTTACTGGTCAGAACATCTTCCTTATAAATAGCCAAATTGTGAGAAAATATTTATGATATTCCTTTATCTGATGAAGAATCTTTTCATCAATCACCGGGTGGGGATTGCTATAATTAACAGCGTCGATCCCAGGGGGTCATTCCCCCAGGCAACACCTGCCCCCTCGATTTAAAGGGGCAGGGCTGGGTTTATTGCCCAGCACCTGAGGGGGAATGCCAACATTACGGACATCGTCATAGGAAATGGACATGGCGAGACGAGTTCAAATCCTAGATGAGGCTGTTTGCATTTCACATAGCACTAATACCCTTGGAAAATGTATGCATCCAACTATTCTCACTCCAGCCATGGGTAAATAGTAGGGGCAGACTAGGCTCTTTTGTCGCAGTTTTTTTTTTTTTGTATATAAGGCGTGCTGGAATCCACCACTTAACCTTATAGACTCAGCAAGGTCACATGGTTTAAACCCTAGCCAATCAACTGCCTGAATATGTGGTTAGTTAACTATTTAATCGCCAATATCGACTGCCGTTCATTTGCACATAATTCGACAATGACGAACGGACCTGCAATAAGGGACTTTGCTGAACGCAAGGATTTTACCCAACACTAAGGTACACCAAGGAACAACCAAAGGATCATACCCAACACTGAGGAACACCAAGGAGCAACCAAAGGTTTCTTCACTAAGGTTCGTGCTCTGCTTTATTCTATGTATTGACAATTTTGATAATTGTAATGTAAGTAAAGTAAGTAAAGTCGTCGGGGCGGCCTAAAGTCGGTATCAGCCAGACAGCGAGTGAGTCTATCACCTTTTCACTAGTGTTAGACCAAGGAGATTGTTTTTGCATCTGAGGTGGAGTGCCACACCTACCACCAGCTCCTTACTTTACCACACAGATTCCTGTGCTACTCATATGCTGAGTTGGCGAGGACCTGTATCGAACTAGGAACCTTGTAGTTTCTAGCCAAACGCTCTACTGACTGAGCAAATCTGGCCCTTGTAATTGTAATATAATCAGTGACATTGTTTTGGTTACAGACAAATAGAGACTGAATCTCCATAATTAATAGATATACACATACACAAATTTTACTAGGTGTACCCCTTACCCTATTCTGTTATTGTAAAAGAGCTGGTCCAAACCAAAAGGCCAGGAAATGATAACTAGACCACAAATATATAAACATATATATATAGCAAAACATTTTATTTACCTCGTGCCCCACTTGTACAGGTTAGGCACAAGGCCCTATTAACATGGGACCACCCACAAACCAAAGCTCATGGGTGGCGGGTGAAAAATTTGCGTCAATCTCGTCGGCATTCCCCCTCAGGTGCTGGGCAATAAACCCAGCCCTGACCCTTTAAATCGAGGGGCAGGTGTTGCCTGGGGGAATGACCCCCTAGGATCGACGCTGTTAATTATAGCAATCCCCACCCGGTGATTGATGAAAAGATTCTTCATCAGATAAAGGAATATCATAAATATTTTCTCACAATTTGGCTATTTATAAGGAAGATGTTCTGACCATTAAAAAAAAAAGAAAGAAAAGTGGGTTATTTCCTATAATTCTAACATAAACAAAGGGGAACCACTCTTGACTGATAAATTATTTATTTATTGATCTACTAGGGAAAAAAAAGACCGGATTAGGGTTAGGATTAGGCTTAGGGTTTAGGGTTAGTTTAATGGGAAAATAAATAAATGATTTATCAGTCAAGAGTGGTTCCCCTTTGTTTATGTTGGACTTATAGGAAATAACCGAAAAGTGTTTTGATCTACTTACATGATTAGGGGTTAGGGTTAGGGTTTAGGGTTAGGGTTAGGGTTTAGGGTTTAGGTTTAGTTTAATGGGAAAATAAAAATATAATTTATCAGTCAAGAGTGGTTCCCCTTTGTTTATGTTGGACTTATAGTAAATAACCGAAAAGTGTTTTGATCTACTTACATGATTAGGGTTAGGGTTAGGGTTAGGGTTTAGGGTTAGGGTTAGGGTTTAGGGTTTAGGATTAGTTTAATGGGAAAATAAATAAATAATTTATCAGTCAAGAGTGGTTCCCCTTTGTTTATGTTGGACTTATAGGAAATAACCGAAAAGTGTTTTGATCTACTTACATGAAGCAATTTATGATCAGTCATATCTGTTACTTTGGCAGCAGGAATCATAAATGCAGGGACAGCAGCAACTGGGATTTGTCCAGCTAAAGTAGCTTGCATCAAAATTTCCAAAGCAATATGAGATTCCTGTGTTACGAGGAAACTGTAAAATACACGCCTGAAAGAAAATGTAAAAGAAAAGGATTATTCATCATCATCATCATCATTAGCATATGCTAACTATATCCCCTGCAAGGGGCTCAGATACCCCCAACAAAAAAGGGGGTGTTCTGGGTATGACACTATAAGAATTAGTGGGGTGTTAACTTCTAGCTAACACTCCTTTCTTATAATACATTAGGTTATCTAAAAGGGGGAAACCTAACACAGAATATTCGGTAGGGAAAAAGACAAGTCAATTAATCTATACATATATAAAGGGCAGTTGTGTGAATCTGTATGTCCAGAGGAAACTTTGAAAATCAAACAATTGACGACAAAGTAAATATATATACACATTAAATATCATTAGGGCTTGGTTTTTGAGCAAAAATAATAGAGATTTGATTTATATTTGTGAAGATAATTAAAAAATAACATTTAAATGATAACAGCATGGATTTTTTTAAATTTGATATTTTAGTTTGTAGACTAACCTTTCTTTTCAGATTAGCTGGATCAATGCAGGGTCTTTTTTTTACATAGTGATTTAAATGGGGCATCCCACGAGGATTCAACTCACAATTCAGTGATATGGGATCTGCAGAACTAACTTAAAAAAATCCCCTCTACCCAGGTGATGCCGGGTAGCCGCTGCTAGTACTATATAACATTTAATTATATAACATACAAGGAGTGAACTAAATTCCCATCCCAAAATACAAATGAGTTACAAGGTGTCCGAGGAATATGATTCCATATTCCTTATTCCATCCGAAGTAGGTTTCATCAAAATTTCCAAAGCAAAATGAGATTCTTGTGTTACAAGTTATCTTTCACAGACCCTTCCTATCATTCATTGCCCTCAGAAGGTCATCTGAGCAGCATCCTGTATCTGCACAGAGCTGGTTGATATATATATTTACCAACCCCTCCGCACGAGCAAGATGCGACACAGAGTCAATTTCTTAAGCAGAGTTTAACAGGTTTGAATTCAGAGTTTTCCTTCTCCTAGACTGGTTGCCTAACCAAGGTTAAAGAGCCCGGTCTGCCCTACTATTTACCCATAGCTGGAGGGAGAGTAGGATTCATACCTTTCCCAAGGGTATTAGCGCTAAGTGAAAATGCAGTTACCGCGTCCAGGATTTGAACTCGAGGCGACATGTCCATTTCCCATGACTTTAACCATTACACCACGCACTTCCTACTGGTTGATATAGGGTTTTTGCTGGATGGCCTACACTAACGTGCTTATGTGCTAGTTTCTACAGGGGAACATCCCTTTGTCCTTGCTTCTCCAGTAGTGTCCAGCATGTCTTGTTTGTCTCACTCGGATGGTTTGTATGATGGGAGGCAAGTGGCCATACAGCTGCTTTTTTGTGGGGTGTTATTTCCCCAATTTGTTTAAGATCCCACGCAGCATTTTTGTACAACTCCCATTTATTTTATTCTCTAGGCAATTTGTAAGGGTCCAAGTGATGCAGCTGTACAGTAGTACTGGTACAACTATGAAATCATTCAAAGAAGGCAACAAAAGTGTAACTCAGTTAAAAACAGATCATATGATGAAGAAGAATTGTTACATAATTTATGAGCAGCTTATAAATTATGAACATACCTGTAGTTAGAATATTTTTGAAATAGGGTTTGTTAGATTTAGAATAATGGGCCCCTATGGAAAGTTACTTGATGGTTATTGATGGGTGGTAACCTTTTGCTTGACCCCTTGAAAGCGCGTAATTGGGTGCCATGAGAATAAGTTTTAGCTAGTTAGATCCAACACAGGTTTCAGAGTGAGTAGATCTGAGGCTCACCACTCTGGGTCGGCATCTCCCCCACAGCGGAATCATGGGCTGGGTTTAGAAATAAAGCTTTATCAAGAAAACAACCAAGTCTTGTTTGTTAATTGAATATTAAAAATAAAGCTTTATCATCATAAAACAAACAAGTATTGTTAAGTAATTTAAAACAAGAGATGACAGCCCAAAGAAATCAACAAAGAAGGTCAACCCCCAGCAGAAGTCCTGAAGAGAAGTAAATCCACTAGATCAATGGAAGAAAATGTTCGACGAGTTGGAACCAATAGAAGCAGTAAGCAGTGAGTCAACAAGCAGAATGTAAAAAGTAAGAATCATCATTATATCATCTATCATCTCATCTTGTCTTCTATCTATCTCTCTTCCGTGTATATACCCGACGTATTATGTGGGTATATATGAGTATACAATAAAACTATTTTACGGGGAAATCTCAACTGGCAGACGTCGTCAGTGCAAATCCAAATTGAGGTTTAAGGACTGCCTCAAGGACACTCTGAAGAACACTGCTATTCCTGTGGAGGACTGGGAGAAGCTAGCTTGTAATAGACCTGGCTGGAGAGTCACCATCTACTTGTCTGTGGAAGAATTTGAGTCCAACCGAATTAAACATTGGTTAGTTGATTTTAACGGCTTATCAACCTGTCTGCAGTTATGTCATGCCTAGCAGTTTGGGAAGTAATATATGTTGTGTATCTATATCTACACTTTTGTAGTAATTGGTTTTTAACAATATGTTAGCATCATTGGGGATCATGTTGTATGGTATTGATTAGTTTCATGTCTATATTCTATGGTATAATTTCATTTCCTTCAAAAAGGACAGAATATCTTCTATGTTGACTTTTTCAAATAGATCTTTTATATCATTTGCATTCAAATAATGGTTTCTGATGTGAGCAAAAACCCTGCATTCTATGAATAAGTGTTTAACAGTCAAAGATGTTTGACATGTTTCACACTGTGGTTGTTGCTCTTGTTTGAGTATATAGGAGTGTGTTAGTATTGTATTACTAATGTGTAATCAGGACACAATGACTTGTTCCTTTCTGGACTTCCTTAAGTGGATATTGTTACATATTGTTGGTTATTTTATTAAATGGCATTTCAACACTTGTGGGCTATCTAATGCCAAATCTCATTTTTTTTTGTATATATATTATTTCATGTGTATTAATAAACTTAAAAATAATTTTCATTAACTTCATGTAGATTAATAGATTAGCTTGTTTGTTTTGTTTTATGGCATATCAACCTCGGTGGGTTATTTAATGCTGGTAAAGTTTTGAAAGATTCGTAGCAATAGTTTAGAAGAAAATTTTTTAAACCCAATTTATTTTTTGTTGACAAATTTTCTATTTAACCCATTGATGGGACATAGCGCTTCCCCAGTGGCAATGATACATGACTTTCACATAAAACTAGTGGATTCTATTTCACATCCTGCTCATGTGGATGGGTTGGTAGGGCAGGCTGGGCCCTTCAGCCTTGGGTAGGTAACCAGTCTAGGAGAGGGATAACTCTGAATTCAAAATTCCTGAGGTCGGTCGTTGATTGGGTTTGTGGCAACCCTTGATGCACCAATTCTTTCCTATCGACTGTGCCAAAAAGTGTGGATGGTCCAACACAAGCCTTCACCACTATAAACAAATCACTGTGTGGGTGTTCATTGTGTGTGTGAACCCTCGTGCGTCGAAAATCGACAAGAGAGTCCGTAAATATATATATATATATATATGCCCTGTTTCATTATAAATAGCAGCTTTCTACCATATTTTACTATTAAGAAACAATCGGTTATTTTTCATTCTATGATAAAAGTTAAAAATCAACCTCGGTGTGTCATTTAATGCCGGCAAAAAATGATTAAGTGGATATTGTTCCATATTGTTGGTTATTTTGTTAAATGGCATATCAACACTTGTGGGCTATTTGATGCCAAATCCCATTTTTTTTTTTGTCTATACATTATTTCATGTGAATTAATAAACTTTAAAATAATTTTCATTAACTTCATTAAACTTTTCAAAACTATTTTATTTCTTAAAACTTTTGTTCCAACAAATGAACTTTTATGTTATTGATATTTTTTTCTATAAAGCTTCAGCTGATCTATCCTTTAATCGTGATCAGCCACTTTTTGAATGGATTAAGCGAAAGGTTATCTTCTCTTTCCACCAGGGTTTGCCACTAGGGGGTGTTACTACCTGGCTATTTAAACTCAGCCCAGGAAAACTCTCTCTCTCTCTCTCTCTCTCTCTCTCTCTCTCTCTCTCTCTCTCTCTCTCTCTCTCTCTTGCATCTACAAAGATGCACTAGACAAGTTGTGTCTGTGTCCATTAAGGCTTAGGGGCCTTGCCCCCCAACTACAGGCTTATACCCGTGTATGCATGTATGCAGCTCCTTCTACACCCGATGGCTCCACTGAAGTTACACATACCAGTTGTGTCTTTACTGTGTACCTGTTACATGACAGCCATTCTATACAGTAAGCAACTACTTCTATTCTCCATTTAGTAGCCTCAAGATTATCTACAAAGATTCTTTTCCTTATGACCTTTATCCTAGCTGTTCTGTATTTAATGTTAAATGTTGCTCAGACAATAAAGTCTATATTTGTTATATGTACCTCTTTGTTGGATTTTGTTGTGTGTATTCACCCACATTAGGAAGATTTTTTGAGGCCTCCTAATCTATTATAAGAAGCGGTGTTAGCTTCAGAATTCCTAACCAAACTTTAAATCTTATACTACTATACAATGGCTGACATTGAGAAAGGAAGAAGATGCTGTTCTGTAGTTTATGTTAAATGTTGCTCAGACAATAAAGTCTATATTTCTTATGTTATCTCTTTGTTGGAATTTGTTGTATATATCACCTGCATTTGGGGGATTTTCTGAGGCCTCTTAACATACTATAAGAAGCGGTGTTAGCTACACAATTCCTAACTACACTTTAAATCTTATACTACTATACAATGGCTGACATTGAGAAAGGAAGATGCTGTTCTGTAGTTTATGTTAAATGTTGCTCAGACAATAAAGTCTATATTTTTTATATGTATCTCTTTGTTGGAATTTGTTGTATATATCACCTGCATATGGGGGCTTTTCTGGGCCTCCTAACATATTATAAGAAGCGGTGTTAGCTACACAATTCCTAACTACACTTTAAATCTTATACTACTATACAATGGCTGATATTGAGAAAGGAAGATCTTTAGTTTATGTTAAATGTTGCTCAGACAATAAAGTCTATATTTGTTATTTGTATCTGTTGGAAATTTTGGCATATAAGATGTGCTCTAGTTCCCTGCCTAGACTTATAGACTAGGCGAGATTATGTGGTCTAATCCTTAGCCAATCGCTGGCCATACTGTGTGGCTAATACATTACTTAAGCGCTGATTCTTTCTCAGTATACTTGTGACCATTTACGAAGGAACCTGAGAGGATTACCAAAGGATTCGGTATTGGAGGACTCTTTACCTAGAATCAGCTGGCCAAAGATAGCCCTTTAAAACTTAACACTACCTCTTTGTTGGATTTTGTAGTATAGATATTCACCTGCGTTCGGACGCTTTTCTAATGCCTCCTAACATATGAGAAGTGGTTTTAGCTACAGAAATCAGAACTACCTTTAATTCTTATAACTGGTGACCCCAACATGTTGTGAACCCAGAACCAACATTAAACTATATAATGGCACACTTTTCAATCCCAAATTCTATTCCTATATCATGGCTGTATATTCTTATGGTTCTACAAGGATTTCCATTTCTTTTTCATTTCTGGCAAAAATCTTGATATCATCCATATACGTAAGGTAATTTATTTCTTCCTCTGATTTTGTAAATTTGTAGCCCCCTGTGTATTACCTAAGTATATGATTGAGTAGCATTATTACTATAACACATAGAAATGGCAAGAGGGAGTCTCCTTGAAAGATATTATTATTTCACTCCTTGCAAGTTTTTCACACCAGCATAAGCTGACAGTCTTTCACTGGTGTCTGAGTGACAACCAGTCTCTTCAAGTATCCAGGACTCTTCTGAGTATTCTAGCTGATCCTAACAATGGCTAGATGATCTCTATGTTGTATACCCTTCTCATTACTTCTTACTTCTTCTATTCTTCTTCTGTTCTTCTGACATCTTAAGTTCTTCTAGGTCTCTTCTAACATCTCTTCTAGCGTCTTGGTGGTCAGTCGCACTTAACTCATTTTTCTCTTAAATCGGTCTTGTTACCAAGACATTCATTAATCACAAAACTGTGTTAATTTCTTAAGCTTTTTATTTCCTTAACTATACATTTCATGTAACTAAATATCTGACTAACATAGCGCGCGTATGCAGTGTGAGTTCCAGTTAAGGCAGAACATCTCCTCTGCCCGATGTCCAACTGAAAACTGAGGACCCAACAGGTCCCATGTGACTTCACGTATTTTGGCGGGCTTTCTGTACTATTCCATGGAAAGTCTCACCCATGATATGAAAAGGGCCATCCCTTTAGAAATACAGGGGATTGACAATAATCTTATGCAACTGCATAGATTATGTAACATCTATTCTTCCCCTGATTTCCAATTCCTCTAGTATGTTTTCTAAGCTTTTTGGAACCGTTCCAAGTGCACCAATTACAATTGGTATCACTGTCACTCTCATATTCCAAA
This sequence comes from Doryteuthis pealeii, assembly GCA_023376005.1. Taxonomy (NCBI): domain Eukaryota; kingdom Metazoa; phylum Mollusca; class Cephalopoda; order Myopsida; family Loliginidae; genus Doryteuthis; species Doryteuthis pealeii. Next base: position 111,208,158 of record CM042142.1, on the reverse strand, counting down.
GTTTTTCAGTTCTCTGGCAAGGTCCAGGTATTTGTCTATTATTTCATTTTCTTTCATCGTCACTCTATTATTATTATACATTGGTTTTTCACGCCTGTTTTAACTAGTGGTTTTTATTCTTATTATTATCATTTCACTTCTTGTGAGTTTTTCACACCAACATCAGCTGATAGTCTTTCACTGGAGTCTGAGTGACAACAAGTCTCCTTAGTAGTAGTAGTAGTAGTAGTAGTTGTACATATATATATCTTTTTAAATAGATTAATATTGATTGGTATTTCTAAGAAATATTGATATTACAATTTCTTTTATCCAATATGCAATAACAGCATAAATCAAATCCATTTCAGTTTTTAAACTTATTAGTTTAAAAAATGTTTTTTTCACATAATTTTAGGTCAACTTTCTATTTCATAACTATTGTTATTATTATTATTATTGGCATTTCAGTCTCGGAAGACTATGATCAAGTTTTTTGTGCCCTGAAGTTACAGTGCCTCCTGTGACTGTGAAGGATAATGTTGAAAAATATTCTGTCCCTGAAGATGTTGATGTGCCATGGCTTTCTTCTGACCTCTTAGCTTCATGGTGGTGCGTCAGGGTGACTTCTGACATGAGCAATCCTCTACGGAGAGTCTGCCGCCACCGAGGGTAGTCCTGAGCCAAATTTTAGATCAACTTTCTATTTCATAACTATTGTAGCCCAGCATTATTAAGGATTAGGTTCAACAGACATTTTTTTTTAAATATGGAGCTGCATTCAGTGTTTTTATATTGATTCAACAGGTGGAAGGGGGAATAACTATGCCTAGATTAAGGGTGAGGGCTGATCCTTAGACATATGGAAGAAGTCATTGAGTGGTGTAAAGTCAGTATCAGCCACATCAGCGAAGGAGTCTATCCCCTTTTCACTTGCACTAGACTAAGGAGATTGTTTTTTTAGCATCTGATGTGGAGTGCTACACCTACCATCAGCTTCTCACTTTACTGCACAGATCCCAGTGCTACTCATATGCTGAGTTGGTGAGAGCTGGTATAGAACCAGGAACCCTGTGGTTCCCAGGCGGATACTCTATCGACTAAGCTAACAAGAAAGCATGCATTAATAATCTCTTGAGCACATAGAACAATAAGAAAGAAAGAAAATACATGAAAGAAGCTGACATACCTTTCAGTAGCATCTTTAAGAAGAGCTGGGAGTTGTCTAAGGATTTCGGGTTGAAGAGTAATTAAATCATACAGGGCAAGAATGTTCTCTCCTTGTCTGGGTTTGCCTTCTTCGCTGATAATAGCACGGATGAGTTTCACAGCCTGTCAATAAAAAAGAAACAATATCTCTGTGAAAAGCATAAAGGTGATTAATCTAAGGGTTGACGTATACACAAGTAATCGGATTTCTGGAGAAAGAGAAGGAAAAGAAATAAGAACAGAAAGAAAAGAAAGTTTAGAATTCTACACACTCAACGTGTCAATGACCCCTGAACTAGATTTAAAAATTAAAACGGAAGTCCCAGGTTTTCTGGAGAAAGAGAAGGAAAAGAAATAAGAACAGAAAGAAAAGAAAGTTTAGAATTCTACACACTCAACGTGTCAATGACCCCTGAACTAGATTTAAAAATTAAAACGGAAGTCCCAGGTTTTCTGCGGAGGAGCGGAAGCGGATGTGTCCCTTCCCCCACTCCCAAGACCAAAAACAGAAGTAAAGGGAACTCGGCCTTTTTGGGCTGGGAACTCATAAGTGACAGGCGTGGGGTTTTTTGGGTCCCGCTAAAAAGAAATAAACAACCCCTTTTTGAGTCTGCGACTTTCATTTGTTGTTTCTTCTTGGAACACATAGCGTATGTAAATGTCGTTGTCTGTCTGTGATCCACGAGCCAACAACTACTACTTCTACTACTACGCGACTTGAACCCCTAAGCAACATAAAGTTGAAATTGAAACAAGGAAAAAGACTTGAATTAAATCTTTGACTTAATCCATAAATTAATGATTTCATGGCCATAAATCAAGGGTCGGCTTATACACGATTAATCCTTTTGTAAGGTTGAAATTAAAACAATGAAAAGGACTTGAATGAAACCTTTGACTTCAAGATTAATAAAGTTAAACAGCAATGAGTCTGTTCAATACTTAATTGGGTGATCACTTAAGCAACAGCTGTTACTGTAAGCAAGACATGCTGAAAGCACTGGTTCTGCCTAGATCACCAAAGTTAAGCAGTAATGAGCCTGTTCAATACTTAATTGGGTGATCACTTAAGCAACAGCTGTTACTGTAAGCAAGACATGCTGAAAGCACTGGTTCTGCCTAGATCACCAAAGTTAAGCAGTAATGAGTCTGTTCAATACTTAATTGGGTGACAACTTAAGCAACAGCAGTTACTGTAAGCAAGACATGCTGAAAGCACTGGTTCTGCCTAGATCACCAAAGTTAAGCAGTAATGAGTCTGTTCAATACTTAATTGGGTGATCACTTAAGCAACAGCTGTTACTGTAAGCAAGACATGCTGAAAGCACTGGTTCTGCCTAGATCACCAAAGTTAAGCAGTAATGAGTCTGTTCATACTTAATTTGGTGACAACTTAAGCAACAGCAGTTACTGTAAGCAAGACATGCTGAAAGCACTGGTTCTGCCTAGATCACCAAAGTTAAGCAGTAATGAGTCTGTTCAATACTTAATTGGGTGATCACTTAAGCAACAGCTGTTAGTGTAAGCAAGACATGCTGAAAGCACTGGTTCTGCCTAGATCACCAAAGTTAAGCAGTAATGAGTCTGTTCAATACTTAATTGGGTGATCACTTAAGCAACAGCTGTTACTGTAAGCAAGACATGCTGAAAGCACTGGTTCTGCCTAGATCACCAAAGTTAAGCAGTAATGAGTCTATTCAATACTTAATTGGGGGATCACTTAAGCAACAGCTGTTACTGTAAGCAAGACATGATGAAAGCACTGGTTCTGCCTAGATCACCAAAGTTAAGCAGTAATGAGTCTATTCAATACTTAATTGGGTGACAACTTGACCAACAGCTGTTACTGTAAGCAAGACATGCTGAAAGCACTGGTTCTGCCTAGATCACCAAAGTTAAGCAGTAATGAGTCTGTTCAATACTTAATTGGGTGACAACTTAAGCAACAGCTGTTAGTGTAAGCAAGACATGCTGAAAGCACTGTTTCTGCCTAGATCACCAAAGTTAAGCAGTAATGAGTCTGTTCAATACTTAATTGGGTGACAACTTAAGCAACAGCAGTTACTGTAAGCAAGACATGCTGAAAGCACTGGTTCTGCCTAGATCACTAAAGTTAAGCAGTAATGAGTCTGTTCAATACTTAATTGGGTGACAACTTGACCAACAGCTGTTACTGTAAGCAAGACATGCTGAAAGCACTGGTTCTGCCTAGATCACCAAAGTTAAGCAGTAATGAGTCTGTTCAATACTTAATTGGGTGACAACTTAAGCAACAGCTGTTACTGTAAGCAAGACATGCTGAAAGCACTGTTTCTGCCTAGATCACCAAAGTTAAGCAGTAATGAGTCTGTTCAATACTTAATTGGGTGACAACTTAAGCAACAGCTGTTACTGTAAGCAAGACATGCTGAAAGCACTGTTTCTGCCTAGATCACCAAAGTTAAGCAGTAATGAGTCTGTTCAATAGTTAATTGGGTGACAACTTAAGCAACAGCTGTTAGTGTAAGCAAGACATGCTGAAAGCACTGGTTCTGCCTAGATCACCAAAGTTAAGCAGTAATGAGTCTGTTCAATACTTAATTGGTGACAACTTAAGCAACAGCTGTTACTGTAAGCAAGACATGCTGAAAGCACTGGTTCTGCCTAGATCACCAAAGTTAAGCAGTAATGAGTCTGTTCAATACTTAATTGGGTGACAACTTAAGCAACAGCTGTTACTGTAAGCAAGACATGCTGAAAGCACTGGTTCTGCCTAGATCACCAAAGTTAAGCAGTAATGAGTCTGTTCAATACTTAATTGGGTGACAACTTAAGCAACAGCTGTTAGTGTAAGCAAGACATGCTGAAAGCACTGGTTCTGCCTAGATCACCAAAGTTAAGCAGTAATGAGTCTGTTCAATACTTAATTGGGTGACAACTTAAGCAACAGCTGTTACTGTAAGCAAGACATGCTGAAAGCACTGGTTCTGCCTAGATCACCAAAGTTAAGCAGTAATGACTGACTTAAGCAACAGCTGTTAGTGTAAGCAAGACATGCTGAAAGCACTGGTTCTGCCTAGATCACCAAAGTTAAGCAGTAATGAGTCTGTTCAATACTTAATTGGGTGACACTTAAGCAACAGCAGTTACTGTAAGCAAGACAATTAATACAATTAAGTCATGGATACTACGCATGGTCCCTGTATAATAGTAGAAATTGATATTTTGATCATCCATATTTGATTGCTATTTGCTGGCAACAAGTCACTAGTTTTATAAATTTTGAAACTTTATATTATTTGGATTATTCGGACTATTGTCCCCATCTTTATTGGTACAACAACCAATGTGCCCTGCAGCCTTCTTCAGGTATTTCTTGTCGAACTCGGAAGCCTTATCGTACTTTACTAGAACTAGAAGTTTACCATGTACATGACAAATTTTTAAAATGTTTAAAAAATAATTACTAATGATTGTTCTTTTTTTTTAGGGATCATCAAACGTATTAGAAAGGTTATCTCCCCTGAAGACATGGACTGATGAAATACACAATATAATTTTACTATATGGGCTACCATAGATTTTAACTTATTTACATACAAGAATCTAGTCCATCTTTGAACGATTTTTATGCATTTATCTCACTTACACCCCAATTTATGCTCATGGCTATATATATATATATATATATATATATATATATATATATATATATTAAAGAGCATTCATTTAATACTAATTTAATACTTATTTGATATATTATTAAAGAGTTTATATATATCATATTAATATCATATTTACATATATACATATCATACTTATATCATTTTGATAACTTACCCTTTGGATAATTTTGACAGTCAATTCATTCAATTTTTTAATCTCTTTGGTTGAATTATCAAAATCATTTGCAGACACACTGCGCTTATCTTTGATTACCATTGGTGGAATTTGTGGTACAGCTGTGGATACTCTGATCAAACTTGTGCTGCAAAGTAAATACAGACATACATCAGTTTTATTTAATCATTACAAATGTAGGAAAACATGTAAATTAACAACAATGTACTAGTAGTATGGTGACTGGTATATGTATATATTTGATGTATATTATAACTGTTTCATGGGGCCGGGTTAGCTCAGTCGGTAGAGCGTTCGGCTAGAAACCACAAGGTTCCTAGTTCGATACTGGTCCCCGCCAACTCAGCGTATGAGTAGCACAGGGATCTGTGCAGTAAAGTAAGGAGCTGATGGTAGGTGTGGCGCTCCACCTCAGATGCTAGAAACAATCTCCTTGGTCTAGCGCTATTGAAAAGGGGATAGACTCCCTCGCTGACTGGCTGGCTGATACCGACTTTAGGCCGCCCCGTTGACTTTACTTTTATAACTGTTACATACACAAATATAGATATCTCCCGATTCACTAACTCAGCAATTCAATTCGCACACATACCGCACTAAAGTTATATACTCGCCAACAAAGCAAAACACAAGTTGCTGACGCCAAAACGGAAGTTTACTCGATGGTAGCCTAAAACGAAGGGACCAAATTAACACGATTCTATGCATAGGCTCGAGATGAACTTCCGTTTGGAAAACACAAAATTCTGCCTACATCACCAGAGAGAGATCCTGGTGTCAGCGTCGAACACTTCAACGAGGGCTAACCTCACAGAACGAAACATACATCACTTCTATCTCCCAACCCCATCTCTGACCGATCGACAAGTTAAAGGGGCAAACATCTTTCAACAACCAAAATACGCCAACTATCATACACTATCGACTTCAGAATACCAAAACAACTAAATTCTGCCCACATCACCACCCCACTACAACAGTACCACGGCCACCGGACCCTTCACTGACTTTATTATTCACATTACAACTATCACCAAAATCAGACTTTCTCTCTTAAATTCACTTTCAGCTTTTCGTCGCTTTTCATGTTCCTTTTTCCAATACATTTGTTGAAATTTAAGATCTGTGTTTGTTTTACCTTGCCACCATACACTTGCTACTAACTCTGTTTATCACATAACCAAACCACCATAAGATTAAACAAGTAATAAAAGAAAGACAAATATTAAAAAAAAAAGAATAAATAAGCCTTGTATTAAAAATATTAAAAGTTACAAGAGTGATAGTCATTCAATGTTCATGTATAAAGTTCAGTAGAATATGTAGTATTAAGAAAGTTCAGCAATAGAGAAAGAAAGGGTTACTTGTAGTCCTTTTAGAGGTAGAAAGTGTAGTCTTCAAAGTCAGCGGTGAAATGGATTTTAAGATAGACAGAAAGTAGAAGGTTTGATTTAAGGATGGTCTGTGGTTAGCAGCAGGCAAATATGTTCATAGTGACTGATGTGGAGTTGTAAGGTGAATGTTTTTAATTTGCTTTCTTAACACAAAACGGCTGTATTTATATAATATAGGTAAGCTCCAAATTCTTTTTTTTTTAAAACTTCTTGTTTAGGTGCAAAAGCCTCTGATTGGTCGAAAAATATAATTTTTTTTTTTTTATACTTGCGCTGATCCCATTCACAAATGCCTATTTTCATCATTATTATTTTTGCTTTTGGTGAGTAAACTTCCGGTTTCCTTTATTATACGTATCATTACGGTAGAAACAATATTGACACTTAGTTCATTTTCAGTATCAAGAATGAATACAAATTTTCTGGGCTCTAAAAAACCAGGCTCTTTTATATTATCAGAGGATGTAACTTATGTAGTTTAGTGCTTGCCTGTAGATGCCCCAATTATTTGACGGGTATAAAGTACGAGAGACGTGTTCAGACAAGTGCCGAATTGCAAATGGTTATGTCTATGACTATTTATGCTCTCCATGACCAAGGGCAGATCACTCTGTTCAGCCTAGACACAAGGGCAGATCATTCTACTTATACAATGGGATGGTTCATTTCTACCCCACAAAAAGTATTTAAATATAGACTTAAATCAAAGTTTGAATTCAAAAACTATCAATATCACCTGCCCTATCAGCTGAGGCTGTAGAATATGCTAACTGCACTTCTACAGAGGGGTAAGACTCACAAAATGTAGCCACTTGTCTGTGTGTGGTGTAATGTGTGTAATGCCTGAGGAATGGACTCTGCTGGCTGAGCAGTCCATAACCTGGGTATTAAGTGGTCATATGATATGCAACACCCCACTTCAGACCTAACTTGAGCTAGAGGGGCGATCAGAGAGGCCCAAACCGATCAAACAGCTGGTCATGTCATGACCTAGAAACTATATGATTAAGTCCTGACCATATTTTTCAAATTGCTCTTATGGCGAACAAACGCCCAACTTTTTTTTATCTTATAGGTCAGGGGTTCCTGACCAAAGATACTCACACCCCCAGGGAATGCGAGCATCATTCCAGGGGGTGCAAAAAGTGTCTGTTCAAATTTAGATTGAATTTTTTTCTTTTGTAATTAATATTATATATATTTTCGTTGCATATTACTACTGTAAACTGTTCATGTTCCTGACACTAATAAATTATTCTGTGTACTTGACATGAGACTTTGATGAGTTGTGGTGCACCTGAGCACTGTACACAATAAATTTCATTATTATTATTATTAAATTCTCTAGAACAGATTCTTATTCTTATTCTTATTCTTATTCTTATTCTCTTATTCTTATTCTTATTAATGAATGTATTTTGAGTAACTTACTTGCCATAAATGCTGTAGGCAGGTGAATCAATCTGGTAGACGGGCAAAGCAACAACATTTTGACTAAGGACGCTGACAATAGTGTTTTTGGTTTTTACCACTTCAAGTTTGGTGTAAGATCCCAAAGGTAAGTTCTGAATAAAAAAAAAAAAAAAACATATAATAAATAAGATTTATAAAAACAAGATCTATCATGTATGTTGTGGGGTCTTAAGGGGTCAAATAAGAACAAAACGACAGGTAACAAATGTAGGAATATGTATTAACAAAATAGTAGACAATTACAGTACAGAGAAGTGGGAATTACGTCCGACAATAGAGTTATGAGCTGACTCGCATTGGCTTACTCTATAAGCCATAATTGTCCCTGTTACTTATAGTAACCGTCGTAACAAATGTAGGAATATTTATTAACAAAATAGTAGACAATTACAGTACAGAGAAGTGGGAATTACATCCAACAATAGAGTTATGAGCTGACTCGCATTGGCTTACTCTATAAGCCGTAATTGTCCCTGTTATTTATAGTAACCGTCGTAACAAATGTAGGAATATGTATTAACAAAATAGTAGACAATTACAGTACAGAGAAGTGGGAATTACGTCCGACAATAGAGTTATGAGCTGACTCGCATTGGCTTACTCTACAAGCCATAATTGTCCCTGTTACTTATAGTAACTGTCGGCGCATTCCATTAGTCTATAGGGTATATCACCTATAACAATGTATCAAACTTAAAAAGATCCACGTCTATCTTAGTTCTGGGCAAGTTTAACATAATAGGAAAAAATATATAATCACCTCTTACTTAACTTTTTGCCTATCAAATTTCCCCTATGCCTGTGCCAAATTTTCTTGGTATTTTTTAAACCTGTATTTAACCTCATGCAGAGGGGTTGGTAAATATATACATATATAACATCCCTTGGAATGTGAAAAAAAATACCTAGGTAGTAATATCTCATCTACAGAAAGCAATGTCAATATCCGCATAGGAAAGTCACAGACTGCTATAGACAGATAATTGATCATTCTCTGATAGGATAAAGTGAGAATTCTTTAAGCTTTAGCCATATCAGTGCTAGTGTATGGCGGCACCACTTGGACTCTAACTCTGTAAAAGAGAAATCATCCAATCTCAGAAAATCCAACTCAAGGAACGTAAGAATGCCATATCTAAAAAGGAAGTATATATATATATATATATATATATATAATATATATATATATATATATATAAGAGTTTTATCACGGACTGATCATTCTCTGATAGGATAAAGTGAAAATTCTTTAAGCTTTAGCCATATCAGTGCTAGTGTATGGCGGCACACTTGGACTCTAACTCTGTAAAAGAAAAATCATCCAATCTCTGAAAATCCAACTCAAGGAACGTAAGAATGCCATATCTAAAAAGGAAGTATATATATATATATATATATATATATATATAAGGAAAATCTACTGAGTCAGACGAACCTACTATTAGTTTCGCATAAAGCTCTTCAGGGCTAAAATCTGACAGCGGTTATATGAATATATATATATCTGACTAGCGGTTATATGAATATATATATCTTATATACATATATATACATATAAATTGTTTTTTCTTTTGGCCAAATACTATACCAATAGATTATTTTTTGTTGGTACGAATATCTTGGTCTTTTCTTTTTTTCAAAAATTTTTTTCTTCCTGGTTGATGTTTGGTAGTATATTTTTACAATCAAACTCTCTGCCGGGTTTTTTCTCTCCGCAAGGATCTACCAACACGCTTGGTATATTATATATATATATATATATATATATATATAATATATATATATATATATATAAGAGTTTTATAATTTGCTTGAAGCATTGTGTTTATATTGGTTTAATGGTTGGTTTTTGAAGTCTATCACAATGCAAGTGTAAAGAAAAATGAAGTAACTATGAAATTGTTTGTTTACCTTTGATTTATTCTTAATATTTTGGATTAAGATCCCTTCGTCAGAAGATTTCTGAAAGCTAAGTTCTGGATCTGTTACTTGCTATATATATATATATATATATATATATATATATATATATATATATATACAGGGTGCAGCATAAGTAATGCCCTTTGTTTAATTTAATTAATTAATTTAAATTAATTTAATTAATTAGTTTAATTAAACAAAGGGCATTACTTATGCCACACCCTGTAATTATATATGGTTGGCAACCTTCCGTCTATTTTAGACGATGGCGTAGTTTTTTTTTTTTTTTTTTTCTCTCTCTCTCACTTACAGCTACGTATATATATATATAATATATATATATATATATATATATATATATGTAGTATAGTGAGAAGTTTGAAAAAACACACGTTTAAATAAAATGAGTGGTAAGTTATATATATATATAATAATAGTGGTAAGTTATATATAATAATAATAATAATAATAAAATATATATATATATATATATATAATATATATATATATATAAAGCGTTGATTATGTTATTGTAAATACAAATTCTATTCAACTCACATTACAAGTGCATATATTTTGACAACAGAAAGAAAAACTTTGAATAGAGAAATGAAACTTACCAATTTAGGATCTTGGCAGTTAAGACAAGCTTGTTTTTGTGGGATAACACCAATGGTACGTCCACTGGAATGTTCACAGGCATGGTAGCCGATGATGCTGATGACTGTTCTATTTTGGTTATTTTCTTGGATATTTTGGATGGTCTTCACTTCAGTTCCACATTTGCCCATACCATGCTGTCATTAAATAGAAAAGAACGGAACATTTAATAAAAAATATATTATAACTCGTCTCGCCGTGTTTATTTCCTACGATGATAACCATTACAACACACGCCTCCGCGTATGCACTTATTTTTTCTTTATTACTTGGATCTTACGGCTTGTCAACCTTTGTTGGGTTATTTTATGCCAAAAACTATTTTTCTATTCATTCTTAATGGAAACTGAAAATCTTTTTTTTAACTCAATTTTTAAACACATTTTTGTTTACTCATTTTGGATGGGACCCTAACAGATACTGTCTTTCAGGGTCAGGGTCAACCTGGGAGTAATGGCGATGAAAGGTTACTCCACACTCCCCAGATCTCCAGAACTGGAACTTCACCATTAGATGCAGTTTAATGTCATACCCAGGACATTAAGAGCCTCAGCCACTGCCTTCTAGCACATATATAATAAAAAGAGTTGGAGGTTTGCCATAAGGGCAATAGTATACTCAGGCTTTATAAATTAGAATGTAAACCGGTAATTTTCACCTTCAGTTGGCTAAATTCCTAGCAAATAAGGCAATTATAGTAACCTCCCCTGACTTTCACTTTGAAACGAGCCGGTAGCCATTTTGAAAGTCTCCATGCGAAATAAACAAATCTTAGAAACTTTTTCGAAAACAATACTGCATGCTTTAACACAAAAATATAATAAAATGTGTTCTTAATAACAATTAAGTTCATTTCAGATAATGCGCACGGACAATTTTATGCTAGGAATTTAGCCAACTAAAGGTGAAAATTACCTGTAAACCATATATACATATACTAGACAAAACATGACCCGTTGGGTTACCCATTGAGCTCTGGTTAGATAATTGGGTTTATGGAAAAGTTAGTTTGCAAAGCGAATTAAATTCAAAAAAAATAAATACAGCCAGACAAAACATTAAAATTATTTTATAAGATTTCTAAGAAAGGGAAAGCTTTGCTACTCCTGTATTGACTTGGCAAAGGCCGGTATTGAACTCTGAACCTTGCGATTCCTAGCCCAATGCTCTACCTACTGAGCTAAACTGACCCTTTTTCTGAGAATTTTTCCTTTTTATTCTTTTCTCATATATTTTCTCTATCCTTCCTTCATCGTAAGTTTGTCTCACACAAAAAGGGAAAACCCATATAACCAAGTTGTTTTAGAAAATATCTCAAAACAACATACAGCTGGTGATCTAGACCAGTCTTTCCCAAACTTTTTCAGGCTAGTGACCCCTTCACTTCCTAGTTGAATCCTAGCCACTGGCAAACGTGTGTTACATAATTATTAGATACCTAATATTTATGGCAATAGTGTAGAAACATAATGGCGATTAGTGCAGCTGATGGCCTTGAGAGTGAGTGACGGCGCTTGACCTCACTCTCACCTTGCCTTCCAGGGAAAATCGTGAGAACCGGAAGGCATAGGAGACCCTGTCTTCCGGTTTAAGGAGTAAGTAAGTTTCAGTCAGTTAGAAGTTAGAAGCCGAGCTTTGGTTTGGGGATTAACAATAAAATAAGATCAAAAGTAAATCGAAGTCTTGTGTTTATTACTTAAAAACTAACAATGACACAGGGCTTCTGATAAGGAGAAATCCCTAACAGAAACCAGACCCGAAGTCCCCAAGAAAGTCCAGACCTTAGAAGATATCCAAGATGATAGAAGATAGAACCAAAGCCAGCCAGAAGAATAGATGTCCAAAATATAGAAGCAAGTAAGAAGTAAAGAAGTAATGAAGGGTATACAACACGTGCATTTTTTACTTACTTTTACTTACTGTGAAGGGTACTAGAAATTGATTGATTTTTTTTATTTAATTATTGAATTATATCGCTTAATCAGTAAAAATCAAAAGCTAAATTTTGTAATTTTCTTAATCATAAATATATTAGGGTGTATGCAAGATTCAATGCAAAAAGTGAAATAATAACAAATAGAAAAGATTGATGTTGAAATACTCACACTTCCAGGTTCAGATACATTAGCATGCAGAGCTTTTACGATATGCTTAGCGAAGGACATTTTGATGTCGGTAGATTCTTTGATTTCATCTTTCTCAACAACAATTTCTTTAACTGTATTATTCTCGAACCTGAAAGAAAGATGGTTTATGAATAATTTCCTGTATTTTATTTCGGAAAATACATATTTCAATTTAATCTATAAGAATGAAAGATAAAGCTTATCTTTCTAAACCAAAGAAATATAAAAGATGAATAAAAGTTTCTGAGGAATTTTTTTAGATTATTGTTACATAATTCGTGGGTAGCCTACGAATTATGTTTGTAAGTGTAGTTAGATTTTGAATTGATGTTTGTTGAAGATTCATAATCAGAGGGGGTTATATTATTGACAGGTGATTGACAGGTGATGACCTTTACTTGACCCCCCACAAAAAAAAATTTCTGCCAATGAGAAGGCGTGAGAACAGAAATTAGGTTTAGTTAGCAGATTTCGGCCATTAGTCAGAAGGAGCAGATCCAGGAGTCCTTCAATCTTAAGATGCTGACTTCTCACAGTGCAGTTAGAACCCTTTTGGGCTGGGGTTTTTGTAATAAAGAACAGACGTCTAAAAAAAAAGTCTTGCTTATTTATTACAAATAAGAAATGAGCACAGACAACCCAGCTCAGAAGAGGGTAGAAGTCAGCCCAAAGGAAGATGGCAGCGACAAAGTAAGAACAAGAAGAAAAGCAAGAGCCCATCTCTTCAACTTTCCTCTACTCACTCCCAATTATATTATCATACTAAGGGGTATATAACATAATTTGTCTGAATTTTTACAAAAACAAATGACATCATTATTTGAATGAGATCTTCAAAGGTTCTTCGATGCCTTGTTTGATCAACAGTCAATCTATTCAAAATTATTTCCCTGGTTGGGTAATTGCTATGTTTGGATTGACAGGGAACACCTGAAGAAGGTCAGAGGATACAGTGGCCGAAATGTTGTGTTTTTACATACCGCAATAAAGATGGGTATAACAGTCGGAAAAAATCAAAATAATACCAAGAAAAGTTGTTTAATTTCGGCACAAAGCGTTGTACAGATAATAATGAAGATGAGGACAATAGACTGAATAATACAAATAATACTAAAACGTTTTTTAATAATCATGACGCTTCTTGTGACACTTTTCAGATTGATAGGCATGTAAAAATAATGACATCATTTTTTGAATGAGATCTTCACATCTTGTTTGATCAACAGTCAAACTATTCAAAATGATTTCCCTGGTTGGGTCATTGCTATGTTTGGATTGACAGGGAACACCTGAAGAAGGTTGGAGGATACAGTGGCCGAAACGTTGTGTTTTTACATACCACAATAAAGATGAGGACAACAGTTTTAAAAAAATCAAAATAATACATGAGATTGTTTGTTTGTTTTTTGTTTTGTTGTTTTTTTGTTGTTGTTTTTTGGGAGTTGTTGGGGGGGGGATCACATCCAAAGATTGTGAAGTCATAGTTTCCTGTTCTTGCATGCACTCTTCATTGAACAAGTTAAAATTGTCAATGCTGTTTGAACAATTCATAAGATTATTAATCCAAGACTTTTTTTTTTTTAATTCTCTTTTATTTTATCATTGGAAATTCATCAATCTAAAGTGAATTGATGATGATGATGATGATTCTCTTTATTTTATCATTGGAAATTCATCAATCTAAAGTGAATGACAGTGATGATGATGATGATGATGATGATGGTCATCATCATCATCATCCTCATCATCATCATCCTCATCATCTATATATCCTTTTCGGACCAAGACTCCATGCCTCACATACACACCAAAGAATAGCCCCCCCCCAAAAAAAAAAATTTATCCATGAATTTACAAAGAATTCATCAACTTAGCTTCTTTTTTGTAAGCCCTCTTAACTAACAGAGGGAAAAGGAATCCTCTTGTACATATCTGTATATATATTCCACCCCATTCATTGGTTCAATTGTTATTTGCCACCATTTCTTCCACCCCCCTGCTATCAAGCATTCAGATTGATATCCTGGTCAGCAAGTTACCCTCTCTCTCTCTCTCTCTCTCTCTCTCTTCCATGCACCTCTCTCTCTCTCTCTCTCTCTCTCTCTCATTCACTTCTCCCCTGCGTTACGATACATGAATATAACAATGATAATGATGATGATGATGATGAAATAGTAATGAAAATTAATAAGACTGACCTCACGATGAAAGGTTTTTGAATATTTTTGGTAACAGTTTGAATCCAGTTCATGCGATCCATCTGGGACCATACAGTTCTCTCAGGAAGACGATCATTGAGAGTTCTGATCAATGGGTCCTGGAACTGAAATCAAAGACAAAAATCTTACAGTCAAAATCATAAAATTTACATATTTTTTATTACATGCAAAATATATTCAATATGAATAATCTCTGAAACAAGCTGAACATCTGGTCAAGACATAACTCAGATTCTCAAAGATACGCGGTTCAAAGTTAACTGACCTGAAAAATGTAAAAGTTTTTAAATAAAATAACTGGTGCATTATATCTCTTATTCATTAATATATCAACACTGAAAATTTCATTAAATTTGGTTAATTCCCTGATTTTCGGTATTTTTTTTCATCCGGCAGGTTTACATAAGATGGTGGAATTTAGGTCCGTTAAGTTCAATTTAACTGAACATCTCTATAATTTTATCCTATTAGAGTGAGTCAAAAGTTTTGCAATATTTTGGTAACATGAGGTACTATTCAGCAGTTCCAGATGCTTTTACCAAGGTCATGAAGTTGATGAACCACATTGGACTGTCAGATGCTGAGCTCACCTGATACTCTCTGAGAATTACTCATTGGATTTGCCTCTACACCCTGGGGAGGAATTCACGGTTGTTAAGCACACCAGAAAATACATTTTAAAAAGAAAGGAGACATCTCCACACTCGATGGTAAGCCTCTAAAGCCAGTAGAACAATTCACATACTTAGGTAGTAATATCTCATCCACAGAAAGCAATGTTAATGCACAAATAGGGAAGCCATGGTCGGTGATAAATAGATTATCAATCATAGGGAAATCCGATCTCACTAACAAGTTAAAACGACAATTCTTCCAAGCTGTGGTTGTGTCAGTGCTGCTATATGGCTGCACCACTTGGACCCTAACGAGGTACCTGGAGAATAAGCTAGATGGGAGCTGTGCAAGAATGCTACGTGCGATCTTAAACAAGTCATGGAAACAACTTTCCTCAAGGAAGCAGCTGTACGGCCACTTGCCCCCTATCTCACTGACCATCCAAGTGATACGAACAAAACATGGTGGACATTGCTGGAGAAGCAAGGATGAACTCATAAGCAACATTCTTCTGTGCAAACCTGTACATGAACATGCTAATGTGGGCCACCCAGCAAGGAACTACATTGACCAGCTCTGCACGGATACTGGATGCTGTTACTAAATAGTGAGTTCGATCCTCACTGTATGCCCCATACTTGTGGCCTTGTCCCAAAACCTAAGCTTTTTTTACGGATGTGTGTGGATGAATGGCTAAAGTTGTAGGAAATGGACCCAAGTTCAATTCCTGGATGAAGCTGTTTGGATTTCACATAGCGCTAATACCCCTGGTATAAATCCAATTCTCCCTCCAGCTATGGGTAAGTAGCAGGGCAGACTGGGCTCTTTAACTATGGCAAGGTAACCAGTCTAGGAGAAGGAAAACTCTGAATTCAAACTTGTTAACTCTTAAAGTCCTATACCACCTCATTCCACCCGGCTGGAAGTTACATTTGTTTTAACTAATCAGCCCCAAACAATAGTCTTTGTTTAAATTTAATATTAAACCTATTTAGATGTCTTTGATTTAAGGGAAATAACAGGTAACTTTAGATGCAAAGGTCATTTTAGCCATTTTTTTTATATATCCTTATATGAATGCTCTGGACTTAGAAAAATCTCAACAGGATGTTAAGAGTTAAACTCCGCTTAAGAAATTGACCTTGTGTCACATCCTGCTCGTGCAGAGGGGTTGGTAGATATATATATAAGGTAATGTTATACTTACTCCAATGACGAGATTTCCTGGCTCCTCAGCAAAAGGTTTGATGATGGTATTAGGTACTACCAGTTTCCACCCAGCTTGGTCCCAGTTTAATTTGGGATTACCAACAACAAACTGACCCTCATAGCGCCAGTTTCCTTCAATAACACGTGAGCCCGATGCTGAAAAAGGACAAAAGTCTTGTGTTAAAAGAAATAATAATTAAGCAAACATTTTTCTTAATAAAAATATCAAATACTTGTAGTATTCTATATTATTCCCTGGTCTCTGAACTCTGAACTTATCTCCCTTTGACCCTTCGGGGTTAACTCCCCTTACTACCGTTCTCCTTTGTAGAGTTATGTAGTCATTTATTCGCCATTAAAGCCTTATTTATAGGTCTCCTGAGTTTATTCAATACTTCAATACTTTTTTGAAGTAATTGCAGATTTAAACTTATTATGTATCATATCACAGATTTATACAAACACACAGAATCATAATTTTTATTTTTCAGACTATTGTCCTCATCTTTATTGCGATATGTAAAAACACAATATCTTGGCCGCTATATCCTCCGGCCTTCCTCGGGTGTTCCCTGTCTATTGGAGCATAGCAATGACCCAACCTTGGAAATTATTTTGAATAGTTTGATTGTTGATCAAATCAGGTTGGGTCATTTCTATGTTTGGATAAACAGGGAACACCTGAAGAGGGCCAGAGTATACAGCAGCCGAAACGTTGTGTTTTTACATACCACAATAAAGATGAGGACAACAGTCTGAAAAATCAAAATTATACACAACAAGCCCATCTAAAAAAGATTCAGACAAATAACACAGAATCATATATATATATACATAATATTTGTATATAATACTGATATATAAATCAACACTGTAAACAAATTCTAAATTAAATTGAAACCGACACATTTCATATTTAATACAGAACTACAAATGACTACAAAATTGATTAAAATAATAATAATAATAATAATAATAATAATAATAATAAAATTTATTGTGTACAGTGCTCAGGTGCACCACTACTCATCAAAGTCTCATGTCTAGTACATAGAATAATGTACTAATGTCAATAACATGAATAGTGTGAATATGTGTATGGAGGGGGATATCAGGTATAGAATAATCTATTAGTGTCAGGAACATGAACAGTGTACAGTAATAATATACATGTATGTGTGTGTGTGCATGCATATGTGTGTGGAGAGGGGTATCATTATTCATCTTTAGAAAAATAGGTATCTCCAATACCAATTTAAAAAATAGCATCAAAAACTATAATTATTATTATTATTATTATTATTATTATTATTGTTGTTATTGTTATTAAAACACTGTATTTGAATTATACTGCTTGGAGCATCCTTGAGTGAGCAG